>PVKZ01001544.1:0-369374 GCA_004027375.1 Macroglossus sobrinus | reverse complement strand
GAAGAGGAGGAGGAGGAGGAGGAGGAGAAAAGGTTAAAATATGAATAACAAAATGGCAATAATTACATTATCTATCAGCAATCACTTTAAGTATAAATAAATTAAAATGATCCAATCT
The DNA here is from genome assembly GCA_004027375.1 of Macroglossus sobrinus. NCBI lineage: Eukaryota > Metazoa > Chordata > Mammalia > Chiroptera > Pteropodidae > Macroglossus > Macroglossus sobrinus. The sequence continues at coordinate 369,256 of PVKZ01001544.1, read as the reverse complement.
AAAGATATAGGGTGGCTGAATGGATAAGAAAACATGACCCTTATATTGCAGCCTACAATAGACTCACTTCACATCAAAAGACACACACAGACTGAAAATAAAGGGGTAGAACAAGATATTTCATAAAAATGAAAATGGAGTAACAACACTTATATCAGGTAAAACACACCTTAAAACAAAGGCTATAACAAGAGAAAAAAAAGACCCAGTAGTCTCACTTCTGGATATTTATCTGAAGAAACCCAAAACACTATTTTGAAAGGAAACATGAATCCATATGTTCACTGCAGCATTATTTATAATAGTCAAGGTATGGAGGCAACCTGGGTGTCCATCAATGGATGAATGGATAAAGAGGTGACACATATATACAATGGAATACTACTCAGCCATAGCAAAAGAATAAAATCTTGTGATCTGCAACAGCATGGATGGACCTAGAGGGTATTGTGCTGAATGGAGTAAGTCAGACAGGGAAAGACAAATGCCGTATGATTTAACTTACATGTGGAATCTAAAGAACAAAATAAACAAAACAAACAAACTCATAGATACAGAGAACATTTTGTTGGTTGCCAGATGGGAGTGGGGTTGGGAGAGGGTAGATGAAAAGGGAAAAGAGATTAAGTGGTATGAATTCATAGTTACAAGATAGTTATGGTGATATAAATTATAGCATAAGGAATATAGTCAACAATATTGTAATAACTATGTATGGTGTCTAATAGGTTTATTGGGGTGATCATTTCATAAGTTATATAAAAGTCTAATCACTATATTGTACACCTGAAACTAATATAATATTGTTTGCCAACTGTAATTGAAAAATAAAATATTAATAAAAAAAGAAAGAAAAACAAAATTATCTTGCATCTTTTTGTTTGTTTGATCTTTGATGTAGTCATTTGGTAGTTTATTAGCTATATTCTCCACTCTCAAATCCCTCCACATCCCACAGACCCATTTTTGCCCCCAAAAATTTCATGAGAATAGGGACTTTCTCCATCTCATTTATTACTGTATCCCCTGCTCTTAAAACAATGCTTAGCATAGAAGACATACTAAGTAAACATTTTCTCATAGCTCTGTCTCTGAAATTTCATCATATTTACTTTTTTTTCTTTTTTATTAGTGTTGTATGTACTAATTTAGATGTAATGTATCTGGTTCTCCTCACGATTGAATTATCATTCCGTTGGCATTACAGATCGCCAGGTAGTTGTTCTTTTCGTGCAGAAGTTTCTGAGCACATTAGTCAGTCAAGACTATTTTCTGAGCTCCTTCTCACCTCTATTGCACCATGTTGCCCTACTAAATAATGCCAGGCATGCCTTGCCATTTGCTCTCTTGAAATTGCAGGTGTAAACCCTGTTAAAATGAGAAATTGAATGTCTTCTGTTGCTCAGTTCTTTATTTTGCTTGTTGAGTCTATCTAAAACTATTTTGAGGTATTAACAACTAATACATAGCTCTATTAAACTCACCATACTCAGTATTTTGTTATATATACATTTAAATATTTGTGGATTACTTTTTTTAAAAAGCACTATTCTTTATTCTTATTTTAATAATCTTGTTCTTTATCCTAATTTTATTTTGAAGCAATTCTGCTTATGAACAATATATGATTTTCAATTCTATTTAAATTCAGTAAGGTATATTGCTACTCATAGTTTTAGTGAATTTCTTTTCAAATCTTTTAAAAAGTGTCTTTTTCTGTGGTTTCTTAAAATTGTAATTTAATATTTGCAAACCACAATATTACTGTTTTCACCTTATGATGAGCAATATAGTGTTGCTAATATTCAGCTGTTTGATATACAGTAATGTCTAACTTAAAAATGTTACATCACACTAAAGGCCACTTTAAATAGAAATAAATAAACATAACATAATAATAAAGTTGGTTTTCAGACTATAATGAATTTTTTACTTTCTTTTATCATTTATATTTTACAGAGTAATAGATTCCTGAAGGGTTTTATTTAGCCAAAGGTTGTGCATAGTTTTCAAAATATTTAGATCTAATTACTTAGAACGGTACTTTAATTTTTCTTTTTTTTCTTTTTGAGGGAAAATTAGATTTTAAGAATATATGACCTTGTCATATTTTGTTGACAAATAAACTTATCAAAAAATATAGTAAGAGATTTTATTGGACATGTAAATCATTTTCAGGAACAAATTTATTTTAACATATCTGAGAGAGAACACTATAATTATGGATAAAAATAAAAAAAAAAGATGCCCTTTCCCCCTTCCCACAGATTATAGATGAGATTCCACTAAAATACTAAAGAGGTTGTTATAATAACTTGTCAAAATAATGCTAGATTTCATCTGATAGAAGAAAGAGATAGATTAACTGTGAGTATTTAGAAAAAAATAGTAATAATGTCAAACTTCCCCTACAAAAAATAATAGTGCATATGTTATAAAATTACAAAAATAGTATTTTTTTAATTATCTACCCAGTCAATGGAACAGAGTATATATGTAAAAAACTAATTTTAATATAATCCCAAATTTAAAAAATGCATGTATAAAAAACAACTGAAGACTATAAACTGAAAAGTTAACGAGTTTGCTTTGAATAATGATATATTTATTTTTATCTTTTCAACTTTTTTTATTTTTGAGTTATCTACAAAAACCGCATATTGCCTTTATAATAAGAAAAGAAAACCTAAATTCTCAAAACTTTAAAAAGTATTAGTTTAGTTTTTGTAAAAATCGATGATAAAAATAGACTCTAATAAATGATGATGATAAAATACAATATTGACTCCAAAATAAATCTTATGCTTACTTGCAAAATAGTTTATCATCAGAGTAGCAGATATTGAACTCTAGATCTATTAGTCATCCCAAGAATGTCACTCAATATTGTGGCTTTCTTATATTCTAATGACCAGAATAAGCTTAGCTATTTCACTGACCATATAATTAGAATTTAGGTTAATTTTAAAAAGAACATCTAATTTAATGCAAGCTATCACACAAAGAATAATTGATTTTGTTCATAAGAAAATAAGTGACATCCTATTATAAATTTGATCCTTACAATTAAGACTTTTGGACCATTTTTCTATCTCTCTCAAAGAGAACAAAAGTTGGTTACATTAATATCGTTAATATGTTATTACTGTAGTAAATTGTCTTCTGAATTCCTTTTCACTACCAGTGATGCTTCCCAGCACAATCAAGAAACTAACCAATTGTTTTAATTCATTATTTTTTAAAATATAGAAATAATCTTTTTGTCAAGAAAAGTTTAACTAAATATTAAGTAAATTTGGTAAAGAATTACAGTATCTGTCTTCCTTGTAAATGAAGGAATTTATGTGCTTTAAAAATGTCAGTATCAGGATATTCAACTACTGGAAGTATTGAGAGCAACTTCCCTCCTGGAAATATTTTTTGTAAAAATTTATTTTTTGGCATTCACAATATTTAGAATATAAATACATTTTTAAAGTGTGCTTCCTAGTATAATATCTGTTTAAATGTTTATTGTTTTATTTGAAAGCCCTTTATGTATGTAAAACATCTGTCAGGTCCCAGACTATATTCCAGCTAAACATCAATTCTTCTATAATTTTTGAAATGGTATGGTTTCTAAATCAGATAGTTCCATCATCTAGAGCTTCCATAATTTGTTAATATATCTTACAAAGTCTTCAGGTGCTCCAGTGTCTGTCTTGATCATGCACAGCTGACAGAATGTTATGGCTCATAAACATTTTAAACAATATTTATTGCAAAAAATTTTTACCATAATTCAGTGTATTAAATTTGTTTAGTATGCCATGTGTTCATCTATGTACTGGGCATTTAGAAGTAATTGGAACTAAAAATCCTTGCCTCCATAAAATTAATAATTTAATGTCTCTCTCTCTTTCCCTCCTTCTCCCTCTCTCTCTCCTCTCTTTTCCCCTTCCTTCTCTCTCTCTCTATTTCTTAATTATTTGTATGAACAATGCAATCTTGTGTTTTTTTTTAGTCTATTCATTCATTCTATCCTATTATTTCATTTTTAGTTTTAAGAAATAAAATAATTTGCTCTTTAAAACCCACTAATTGATTCAAGACTCAATCATGGATTTGGATTCCCATTTTGAAAAACACTGCCATATACATTTAACAGGGCTATTAAAGCATCTTAGAATTTTTTTAAAAAAATTTTATGTCTTGCTGGCTTTTGTCACCAAAAAAAAAGTCTTTTTCACTGAGCTACTTTCAAAATAGAACTCTGAATCCACATGTATGTAACCTGTTTTTAAACTAAATAGATAATCTTATAATCTTACATTTATTTCTATCAAATTCTTCTTTACTGATTTTAGTCTACCTGTCAAGCTTATCAAAATATTTTAACTCTGCCACTGTCATGAACTATATGAGGTAATTCTCCTAAACTTATCATTCACAAATATGGAAAAGGTGTCCTCTAATGTCACGATCCAAGTCACTGATAGGAGTCATTCTTAGAACTAAAAGTCGATCTAGAGCTAATAATTTCTCTGATCCATGTGCTGCAGGGCTATGTAATGTTCTTGGTGGTCAGTCACAAAATCATTTGGCTCGTTCTTCTTAACTTGCCAGTGATTTCCAAGAGATACAGTTTTTATCTTGGTCACAGGATCTTAAAGTTTGTGACAGCTCTTGAGTACAACTGAAATCTGTTTAGCTAGGGCTAGATACTCTTCATCTAGTTTCTAAAGTCTCTATATTCTGGCCAGACATGTTACTTGGTCTAACTTACATTTCCCCTTTGGAAAGTTATTAACAGGATATCAACAGGATACTTTCCTTAGATAAGAGTATAGGGCACAGTATTAACCAGTGATGCATTTAAATCCTTACTCTGTTCACAAATTAACTGCATTACTTTTGACAAGATCTTGAAACTTCCTACGTCTCTGTTACTCTCTCTATAACTCACAGTATATATATACTGAAAAGAATATAATCTAAGTGTTCACTAAATGGTAGGAATTACTGTCAATTGGTGTATTAGTATCATCCCTTAAAATGAGTAACTGTATCATCAGTAGAAACTCCAAATTCAAGAAGAAACATCCTCATTTCTACAGCATTAATTTATAATAGTGACAAATTATCTCTACATAAGATTCCTTCATCTCTCAATATTGTCTGTCTTTCTTCCTCTACTTTTCCAGAGAGTATATGAGCATTTTATTCTTTATTTGTGTTTATATGCAATGTCTGACAACTATTAATCCTAGCTCTAACATTGTTAGGCAGATCATTTTGTTTCTAGGAACCTCGGTTTCCTTATTTGTAAAAAAAGAAAGTAACATTTACTTTGAGGCAGCGTTTTAACAATTGGAGATAATATATTTAACGTACTTAACACAATTTTTGGCACACAGTGAGTGTTCAGTATGTGGTAGCTGTTATTTCTAGATTGTTTTCCTATTCGGATAAATAATATGATTCAAATAAAGAATATGATTCAGATAATAAATAAGAAAAGGAAAAAGTCTTCATATATTCTTATCTCCTTTGCAACGGAGATATTCCTCTGTCCTCTCACAAAATTGCAATTACCTTTCAAATTCTTCCCCTATCTTCTCTTTAAGCAACTAATAAATGTAGAAGAATAGTCAAATTCCCAGTGAGGGGGTAAGTACAGAGCAAATACTTCTGGCATAGTAGTGAAGAAGGCATCTTACTGCTAAAAGTGGAGGAGTTAGTAATTAATAGCATAGCCTTTTAAATCAGGCAGACAGAACTGGGTTTAAATTTAACCCAGAGGTCAACTTTCTGAGTCACAAGGGAGAGGTTTCTTAGCTTTGTTCACCTAGTTCTTCTTATCTAAAATGGACATGACAATAATATTTCTTTATTGAGTAAAAAGTGATATAAATGAGAAATGTTTTAAAAGTTTAATACTTAGTACATTGAATGGCATGTAACAAATAATTAATAAATAGAATCTGATTGCTATTTCTCTTTCTATCGTTCCATTTAAAACCTACTTTCACTTCCTACTCTGCTTCATTGAGAATTATCATCAAAACTATTTTATCTTTGGAATGTAAATTTTAGCTATGTATTTATTAGTCATGATCCTCAAATAAGACCAAGTAGACACCCATAGTGTTTCTTATAAATTAACCATGTAAAATTTGATACTCATACAAAGCTGTCAAGAATTTTTCTTGAACATAAGATTTACACACTCTCAAAGAAAAATAAATAATGGTCCCAAGAAATGTTTAATGTCTGTCAGCAATTTTAGTTATGGAAGGCCATCAAAAAATCTTGTTTTTGTTTGCTGCTTTTGTTGTTATCATAGTTGCTATTATTATCATTATATGGTCTGATATTTTATATCCTTACTCCTAGATGAAAATACTTCAGTGGCATTTTGCCCATGTCAGGAGATATATGAGAGAAGGTAGACTTAATTTCAGGTACCTCCCTGGTATAATTGTGGCACATAAGAGATACCTAAATTTCCTAGTTTGGAAAGACAAATGTAATTCTGAGATTCTTGGTTCAGATAAATATGTGTTGGAAAGCATCTCCTTAGGCTTCTGGATTAGGCTTCTCTAAAGAATAAAATACACTTTTTTGGTCTATAAAACCCTATTTTATTACCTTTGAAGGTCCCACACACAGAGCAATATTATTTGAACAATTGAAACAATTGGCCAAAAAATACAAGTGATCATTTACAAAATAAGCACTCATACTAAGTATAGAGTATTAAGTACAGTAAATTGTACTAAGGTTAAGGATACAGTCATAACTAGAAAATTAGCCCTGTCTTCCAAGAGGTCTCTTAGGGTATAGAAATAGGCACATACATAAATAATTGAGCAAAATTCAATGCTTATTATGCTAGAGGTAGGGAAATCTATTGAAAGTGAGGGAAATATTTTTATATCTATTTAAGATTTTACAAATAAGTCAAAATTTGAGCTGTGAGAACTTCAGTACGTGTTTTAGAGATTAGGCTCTCAAGAGTTGAATTAGGAGAAACAGCAGTTAAAAAGTCTTAGCTATAAAGAGAGAGAAGGGGAAGGGAGGTCAGGAGAGAATAGGAAAGGGGAAAGAATGGTAAAAGACAATAGGAAAGGGAAGGGAAGGTAAACATAGGAAGTGATCAAATAGTTTTAGGCATTCAAAATCTTATTGTTAGTCTCAGGGTATTGATGAGATGCTAGTGGTATCAGATTACTAGTATAAATGAGAAAGCTCTAATTCCATAAATCAATATTTTGGTTATCACATAATCTTTTCAAAATGCTCAGATTTGAACCACAAAAAAATAAATGTAGTAATTATATTTCCAAGATTAATATTTTATGTAAAAATTTTAAAATTCTACCAACAGTTTATAAATAAAAAGATGTGTTTAAGATGAAATCAAAATTTTCTGATATGAGTGAAGTTTCTGAAACACTTCTGTCCTTTAGAGATTTTCATCCAGTTTTTAGCTGATGAAAGAATCTACCTTTCCAATTATTTATATGATTTAGATAAGCCCATACTGATGCAGATAATATTATAAACTTTATTATCAGCCACATTTGTTAGACTGAGTTAGAAATATAAAGAAAAAAAATTATTGCACTTTTATTACTTCTAAATTTATTAATAAAAACAAATATTTTTATTCAGTTTGATAGAGATATTTTTACTTACTTAATAGAAATATTGTTAATTCTTTGGACTTAAAAGTTTAAATCAAAATCCTAATTCAATACTTAATTGATAACAATGTTACAATGTTTCTATCAATGGAGTGTAACAAAATTGTCATTTGCAAGTAACTCACCTTATGATGTATTACTGGATCTTTAAAATTAAGAAATATAAAACATAATAACATGTTTATTATAAAGTACTATTTAATCAGAAAAAATCAATTTACAAAGGTAGTTTAAAAGTAAAGCATTATTTCCATTGTATACTTCGCTTTGAAACTTAAAATAACTACATCATAAATCAGATTTGTATAAATTATCAACAGTATTTTAAATTGTATCTGAAAAACAAGAATAGCTTTTAAGGTCACTTTTCTATATTTTCCTAATTGGCTAGCAGTTTCTCATAAGTTCTGGTTAATTGGTATTGAAATAAATCATAAGCCTATTTTATTCTTATGTAGAAGGTCAGTATGAATTCAGTAGTAATGTGCTATTCTTTTTTCTTGCATAGATTTTACATATAATTATTCTTCTGAGAGTCAGCATGCTAAAAACTCAAATATGACAGTGGCTTAATAGTATTATATTAATTGTGATGATTGAATGATTTTCCCTCTAGCTCCTGTGCACACTGATCATGACAAATGGTAGGCAAACATTTACAGATTGAAATTTTCAAATTTAAATGTATCAATGATCATTGTTTTAGTTATTTGACTTGTTGAATAAAAGTAAGCACATTAATGGTACTTGAAGAAGAAAAGTAAGCTTTAAAATACTAGGCATACACTCACAGATTCTGGGTAAGAATGGCAGGCTAAGAGGAAAGGTGTCAGACTGACCACAGTAATAAATACTAGGTAGCCCATCAATAGAAAAACAGCACACTTTATGAGCTATATAGAAAGAAGGTGGGTTTACTAGGTTTACCAAGATGTAAGTAACTTGCTATAAACCCTGCCTAGTATATTACTACTGTAAGAGAATATTTATGTTTTCCATAACTAAATGAAAAATATTGTTTCCAGAGAGAAAAATGCATGCACAGAAAAAATATTGCACATTTTATAAGAACATGTACAAATTAAAAGATATGGTATAAACATATTAAGAGGATTTCCTGTGGGAAAATGAAAATTAGAATAAGATATAATGATAAAAAATGATTAATTATAAATATATACTCTCTTTAACGAATTGAGTTAAAAAGAACCAAATTTCAAAAAAAAATAATATTTTACTCAAATTTATCCAAATAAAAGCAGAAAGGGTAAGTTCAACAAAATTGACAATGCTTTACCATTACCTAGCAATATAAAAAAGTAAAAATGGTTTTGAGAAAATGTTGAAATTGAAATATTTTTGATTATATAAAACAACCTTATGGGAATAAATAGATAAATTGTTTCTCTAACACAGAATCACAGTGAGATGAAGTTTAAGCTACACTTATGAAGGCACTGAGCACCAAGCTGGCACAAAGCAGACCCAGGCTTCAAATGTAAATCCTAGATTCATAATGTGTCAATCAATATTTCATCTGAATTCTGGCTACTCATCACTGCTCATCCATTTCTTACCAGTCTCTTCATCTTCTTAAATGTCCATTCCTGAACTTTTCTAGCAATTATGAGAACAGCTCAAATCTCTTCTGGTTACAAGGAGACATCTTGATAAAAGATTTAAGCACTACTGTTCTACTTCCTCTTATCAAAAATTAAAAATTAAACTTTATATAAGGGTATTTTGTCCTTACCTACACTATCAAGAATAGATACTATAGATAAGATTGCAGGTTCTATGATCACTGCTTGGGTTCAAGTAAAGCTTTCTCATGTACCAGCTGTGTGAATTTGGGCAAGTTTTAATACTCTCTCTATTAGTTAATTATAAGGTGCTTATTGCCTGAGCCAGCCGGCTAAATTCGAACAGTTCCTGAGAGGGGGAGTGAGGCTTGAGAAAAAAAGAAAAAGAGAGACAGAAGATAGACAGAGAGATAGAGTGGGAAGGGCTAACAGTGAATACTGCACCAGGAGTTTATTTAGCATATTTATACCCTTGGAAATGCATGGGAAACAAAACTCACAGATATTCTAAAAATTGCTGACATTTACATAAATTCTCTCACAACATCCTTGTTTCTGTTTTTGTCTCTTATTCCCTGGGGCAAGGAATGTGTCTTATTCCTTGGGTCAAGAAACATTCAACATTAAGCCAAACTTCCTCCTTCAGTAAAGGAGCTATCCATTAGGCAAAACTTCCTCCTTCAGTAACAAGCTATCCATTAAGGAGCCCACCTGCTCTGCAAACTTCTAGCTTGCAGGCAACTCCAACCCTGTCTGCAGGGCATTCATCAAGAATGGCTCCCAACAGCTAATAGCAATTTCTGCCTCATATATGTCTCACATATTCTTTTCAACTTTTAATTGTGGTAAAATACACATGACGTAAAATTAATTATCCCAACAATTTTTAAGTGTACAGTTAATGGTTATTAAATATATTTGTATTCTTGTACAACCAACACCACCATCATTCTTCAGACCTTTTTCATCTTACAAAACTGAAACTCTGTCTCACTAAACACTAACTACCATTTCTCATTCTCTAGCCCCAGGCATGCTCCCATTTTACTTTAGATCTCTATAATTTGAACTATGCTAAGTTCTTCGTAAAGTGGCATTATATAGTCTCTGTATTTGTGGCTGTTTTATTTCACTTAGCACAATGTCCTCAAATTCATCTATGTTGTAGTATAGTCAGAATTTCCTTCCTTTTTAAAGCTGAATAGTATTCTATTTTATGTATATGGCACATCTTATTTATTCATCCATTGATGGACACTTGGGTGCTTCCACATTTTAGCTATTATGAATAATGCTGCTATGAACATGGATATATAAATATCTATCTGAGACTCTAAATTAACTTTTTATGAGTATATACCTGGAAGTGAAATTGTTGAACCATATAATAATTCTATGTTTTTTTTTAAACTATCATATTGTTTTCTATAGCAGCTATACATACCATTTTACATTCCCATCAACAGTGTATAAGGGTTAACATTTTCCACACGTTCAACAGCATTTTATTTTTTTTTAATATTAACCATTCTAATTTGTGTGAGGTAGTATCTCACTGTAGTTTTGATTTGCATTTCCCAAATGATTCGTGATGCTGAATATTTTTTTATGTACTTGTGAGCCACTTTCATATCTTTGATATACAAGTCCTTTAATATCAATTCTTTTGTTCACTTTTGAATCAGGTTATTTGTTTTTTGATATTGTTTTTGAAATTAGATATTAATTTTTTATCAGTTATATGCTATGCAAATTATTTTTCTCAATTCTATATGTTGCATTTTTTACTCAGTTCATAGTGTTTTTTTGATGTACACTTTTTAAAAAATTGTAAAATTTTGTCTACATTTTCTGTTATTGCTTCTACCTTTGGTGTCACATCCAAGAAATCATTGCCAAATCCAATGTGGTTAAATGTTGCCCTACGTTTTCTATTAAGAATTTTATAGTTTTAGATTTACATGTAGGTCTTTGATACATTTTGAGTTAATTTTTATATATGGTACTATGTGAGAGTCCAGCTTTATTCTTTTGCATGTGCATATTGTTTTCCAGCATCATTTGTGGGAAAAAAAAAAAAAAACATTTTCCCATTGAATGGTTTTGTACCTTTGTTGAAAATTATTTGACCACACATTCAAGCAGTAATTATAAAAAGTTTTCTGACAAGAATGCTGATAAAATTTGAGAATTTCCTTTTAATAGAAATCATTCTACCTTTCCATTTCCTCCCTAGCTAATACTACTAGTTTTATCAAGTTGTTTAAAAAAAAAATTGTTGCTTTAAAGGAAGAAAGACTGCATTCACATGGGCATCATTTCTGCATTCCTGTGTCTTTCCAACAAGGAGCAGGATTGGGGGTTCAATAATCCTAACTTCTGGGCATTCGGAGAAACTGTTTGTTCCAAATCCATACAAATGCTGAATCACAACATCTGAGGAGGGTGATAGTGATTTTGCTATGGAAATTAAGAGAGTATTACTCTTAACATTGACTGAGGATTAAGTAAATGGTGAGAAAATCGAGATCCCTTTGTACCCAGCAGTCCTTATAACTGCTAATTTACTACATGGTGCTAATTAAATGAAGTTAGCTTTATAATAGTAATGTATGGTGCCTGTGTAGGAAAGCTGTTAACATAATTATATTTCTAACACAGGGGGCAAAGCAGATTACAATTATTAGAAAGCCATGGGATACAGACTACCGTGAGTGTTCGAACATTAGGAAGTGAATTTACAATCCTAAATTTCCCAAATAAAACGTATATTTCGTATTTAAAATTCTACTTATTTGGTGGCATCTAATAAAATATTTGAAAATTAAGTACTCTTCTCTAAGTGATTAATTTTGAATTAAAGAAGAGACACAGTGTGTATGTGTGTATGTATGTGTATGTAGGTAAAATATATTTTGGTATGTAATTTCCTGCCTTGTCAAAATAGTACCTCTTTTGAAAGAAATATGATGTGACAGTTATATAACAAACCACAAATACAAATTGGTCTATAAAAATAAAGGTAACTTAATATGCAATACTGGATCCCACTTCTTACACACTTTCTACCTCTTATCTCCTACCATGGCAACATATTATTAAATATCAGTCAAAGAATATCAGACTGAAAAAGGACAAATTCTCAAGGAAAAGCTATTTTCAAAGACAGTTTGCCTTATTGAATATTATTGGCATTCCATAATGCCATAACTTCATTTCACAGAAAGAAAAAGTTACCATAACAAACCTGTCCAATATCAAAAACCCTGTTTACTTTTTAATTATTCATTTTAAGAGGAGGTGTGTAATTTATAGTATAAACAGATATATTAACAATTTAAGTATAATTTAAATAAAAGTAACATTTCTAGAATAAATAAAAACAGATAAAGATATACAGTATTCAAACACCACCACCAAAAAAAGTTAATATACCAAAACCCTAGTCATATACAATATAACAAATATTTTAAATATTATTCTTGAATTCATATTAAAGTAACTTTTTGAAAATTCTAAAGTATCATAGTGCTTACTCAGAAAATCAGAGTATTGTAGAATATCTTTAGAATAATTGATTAAACAGATGACTAAGGATAGAAGCAAGCAAAACTGGTCCTTTCCTTGGAAAGGGTCTTAAAAAAAGCAATATTTATTGATGAAAGAACTAACATTTGCTTATTCCCTTCTATATTTCTTGAACTTTATATATGTTGTCTCATATATAACTATACAAGACAAGCACTGTTATTAACTCATTTTTATTAATAAAGAGTCAGAGATTTGAAAATATTAAATTATTTGTCTGAAGTTAGCTACATAACTTATCTCTACCTCTAATTTATTTATATGCTATCAACCATGCAACTCTGCTGTCTACTATACTAAGAAGCCAATGAGGCCTCAGAATTTACTTGTGTAACAGAACTGTAACTTTTTAAATTTATTTATTTTTGTTTGACAATATTTATCATAAAAAATAATAGAAAATTATGTCATAAATACTTATATATTCATCAGCCAGAATATTTAAAGGTTGAAATCTTTATTCTTTATGCACATATTTATATATATAAAAAATTGCAAATGCCTTTTTGCTTTTCTTTTGAATTCTATTGTCTACATTACCTCCTAGAGTAATTATATTTATGAATTTAATGTATAACATCACCATTCATGTTTTAATATCAGATATATATCTGTAGCTGAAAATAATATATAAACACATATTTATTTTGTATAAATGATCTTATACTGAACCTATGCAAATCTCACTTAACATTTTTTTCATACTAATCTATGTTAGAGAATATAGATTTTATTCACCAATCATGGGAATAGCCATTTTTATACAATAAAATACTATATAGCAGTTTAAATAATAAAGTAGATTTCTTATCAGTTGAAATATATTCCATTATCAAACAACATTTATTTTAAATGATAAAATAAGTGGCATGTACTATTGTTGGTTTGTGAAACATTTATTAGAGAAGGATAAATTAATTGAGAAAAACAAGGTATAATTTTTGCTTTGAATTTTGAGTTTACTTTGCAAAGAAGGTACAAATTGATAATATATCCATAAGTAAAAATTTGCTACTTCATTTTCTGTTTCAATTGTTCAGTTCCCTTATTTCTGTTGTGAATGTGTTTGGCATCTCTATATGTAGATAATTATATATGCATGTCTGTGTGTGTACATGTATACATTCATGTACATTACATATGAGTCTATATAAATATAAATATAGGAAGGGAATAATATATAAATATATGTAGTAAAATATAATTTATATATTTTAACTTGTGATGATAATCCCTTTATATTTTCTTTCTCATCATCTTTATACTCTCTTTAGTTTACCAAGTGTGATTTTATTAATCTATCTGTGGAGTTTAAATTTCAATATATTAGTTAAGAAGAGGTAGCCAGTGGGTAACAAAAAACCATAATAAAAAAACCTTGCATAATAAAAAATCTAGAGGGCATGTAGCCTCTAGGATAGGTTTATTACACAGTTTAGTTTATGTCTTCAGTATCAAATTCTTTTCCATTTCTTTGTGTTGCCATTTCCTATGCATCTATAATTCTCTGGATTAATGTATACTAATATATAATGTATGTTAGTATATAATGCAAAATATTTATGTTGTGTTATTATGTTATATAAATATATGTTATCTTTAATATATAGGCAGAATATGTACACACAACATAATTTAATTTAAGGAAATAATCTTTTTTATTTTAGGAGCATGTAATTTTTTTCCAACTGATCTCCTTGAGCCAAATTATGATATATTCCTATTCCAGAACTAATCATTAGCTATATAGTGGGATTTGTCTTGTACTAATAAGACTTAAACTTGGCAGTTGGCTTGAATCAGCATCCTATGAGGAAATTAACTAGGTAGAAGAATAGCGAATATTTGAAAAAAAATAGAATTTCTATTTGAAAGGAAAATGGGGAAATAATGCTTACAAAAAAATGAATAGTCTCGTTAGGTAGCTAGTCAGACATGAGCAACAGAGGAACAAAGGAATAGGCGCTCAAAGAACACTCTAATGATAGTAGAATTGTAACCTGTGTGATTCTTCACTATGTCAATGAGGAATAACCAGGGAAAAATGCTAACTACACTTCCGTGCTGTTATGCCCTCCTCCATGATGTTGGAGCAACAAGGGAAGTTCAAATCAGCTCCAAAATTAACACATGTGCTAGGGCACCTGGGTTTGCTAACTAGTACTGATGGAACTTAAATGTTACCCTAGCACAGAAAAAGGAAGACAGGGGCCCTATGTGTTTAAGTGTTGGCTGGAGAAAACAGCAAATTCTTTTGGCAGCCTTGAGCTTTCTCCGGCAAGCATTTTAAGAGGAGTAGGAATCATGCTAGAGATGAAGCCTTGAACTGTTAGAAACTATGTTGTTTTTTTCAAGTCTATTCATGTGTGTGTGTATGCCAATATTCTGCAATAGGTTTTAATAAGTCAAGTCCTAGTGAAAAAGTCTTAGAGGAGCTTGACTGGAGTTTGGTCGAAAAGTACCTTTATCAACAATCGCTTGGAGTTTTAGCAATTCTACTTTCTGCAGCAAAGTCTACATTCTTCTTTCCAAAATAGGAAACACTTACCCGCTGTATCAAATTTTGTGAGAATTAGCCACAGTGAGTTGCTGTAGGGTTACTTCAAATGTGTTTTGTTTTGTTTTGTTGTTTTTGTTTTTTTGTATTTTGTTTTTTGTTTTTTTTTTTTTTGTATGGATTTCTTTTTCCTTTCTGGCTCATGGTATTTTTTTTTCTTTATTTGAGTTTCCCACTGTGTGTTTCAAAAGTTATATTTTGTCTTAGATTTCCATTTTCCTAAGAAATTAAAAAGGGCAATTTGAGCTAGGAGTTACATCAAGACCCCTCTCCAGAGCCACTAAAGTGAAAAAAAGCATTGACCAATAGCTTTGACCTGGTAAAACAGTTTTGTGGTTTAAAACTTCCTGCTAAAGCAGAATGAAGAAGATAGGAAAGTTCCCCAGATAGGCATGTGCAGAAGGAGAGCTAATGTGACCTAGAATTCACTTTTGCTTCATTATATGATCATTATAATAAATTAACATTGCAGTTAAGGCTGTACTCATCATGCAGCTAATGCCATGCCAGTTCCAAAAATCCCAACATGGCAACAATAGGGATGTCTCCCTGATTCCGGAAGAAATCCCCTTTTCCACGAGGGGACCACCCCAAATCATTAATATTCCATCTCTTAGTTAGATTAATGGATAAAATCCCTAAACCTACATGAAACAATGCAGCAGCTCTCTCTTGATCCTGCCCGCTCTTGCATCTGAGAGTGCACTTTTGCTTGTATTTCAGGACTGATCGCTTTTGGCAGCCTGCTCTCCCACCTGAGAAGCTTACTTTTGCTTTTTATAAAACTAGCTTGCTTACAAACTGCTGGGCATCTGCCTTCAATTTTTTGTCAACTGAATGCCAAGAGCCAAGGTCTAGGAATTCCAGGCCTCCCCAGAACTGGTAACAAATTCACTGCAACAAAATTAATTAAAATTAAAATAACTTGCAAAATAACATCACATTATCAGAAGAATGATAAAAAATTATGAAAAAAATTTGATGTTAACAATTAAGCATTTAACCAACTCAAATATTTATCAATAATTTTTATAACTAATGAGGAAATAATATGATTATTCAAAAAATATTTATTAAAGCACTACTTTATTTCCAAAAACTGAATTAGTGTCATAAATACTCAACACGAATCCAAGTTGAAATGTTACACTGGCCTGACTAATTAGAGATAAACAGTCTAATAAGTTCAACTCTGTTGCCCTAATATGGTAGAATCTTTAAAGTTATTTTTACTGTTTCCATGAGAATTTTGAAACATTTATGTAAATAAAGGGAAGAGCAGTAGACAGATATCATAGAGCTATACATTTGTGAGAGTGTAAAAGCCAAATTGTTAACCAAAAATTCTAAATTAATTATGAAGTAGCTTTGGGGGTGGCTAAAATATTGTCCTAAAATGTAATTTATTCTGCCAATCTAATAAACTCTAATTTAAATACATATAATTTATTTATGGTTTATAAAATACCTAACCAGCATTTGGAGAACTTGAAGTCTAATTTAAGCTCAAATTAAGGGCTTTAAACTTCTGTAATCTATGTAGTTTAATTTTTTTGTTCCTTATTTTATATCTCGTACGTATTTTACTACATAACAAAAGCACAGTTTTCATAGAATACTATGTGGCCTCTGAATTTTGAGTTGTATTTTCATAGTATATATGAATTATGACTAAGGGAGAAGCAAATTCTTGTTACCAAAAATAATACCTGTAGAGATTTTCTATATTTTTACCTTAATCTCCATCCTGCAAATTACTTTCAAATATTTAACTCTAGTGATTAGAACCAAAATTAATCACTTGAATATGATGGCCTGCAAATCAAGCATTTTTATATAAGCTTTCTGAGACACTATCATAACATGTGAGGAGAAAAATATAAACCTGAAGTGCCCCAAAATGTGTAACACACATTTTTTAAATAAAATTTTATTTGAAAAAAAATAGAAACACTTTCTTAGACACTAAGTCATATATAGAAAGGAATAATCTCTTATAAAAATCATTATGTGTCATGGTATTATACTAAAAAGCAGAGCATATGGATTGATGCAAAATATAATCCATCTACTTAATGAATTTATAAAATAGGATACTGGTGATTTAGTTAATCCATATCATGTTTATGCCAAATTTTAAATAAAGAACAGAAACAGAAATGATTATCAGGCTCAAAGTGTTATCAGGAAATTGTCAAGGAGCAATTGAAAGTTAGACTGAGACTCAGTGGAGAAAAGATATGTCTGGGGTCAAAGGTTATAGATTCAAATGCCCATGGGAGTTAATCTACTGCTCAAATGAAAGCAACATCATTGAGTAGGTGAAGTGCAATACGTACCTCCTGACAGGGAAACAATCACTCAGCTTGACTGAATGCTGCATGAGAGTCAACCCAGAGATAGTATATATCCCAATTTTTATAAGAATCAAACAATTTCAATTTTATATTAAATATTCAAAATTTTACATAATAACCAACAGTAACTTAAATAAATACTGAGCAGGACAATAAAAGCATTCCACAGTTTGAAATCTACCATTCCTGCTAGTAAAACATCTGATTTAAATAGCTATTTAGTACAGAGTGGAAAATGCTATTTTAAATATTTTGCTCAGACAGTAGAAATATTTTAACTTAGATAGCATATTTGGAGAAAGAAAAAGTATATCAGTTTAGCTAGATAGCTGATTCTGTGGTGAGAATAAAAAATTTTTATGTTTAATTTGAAAGGGGGTTATAATATCAAGTTCCTTTTGATTTCTAGGGCGAACAGAACTAATAAAGGTGAGAGTGGTAAGAGCCAAAATAATCAACTGACAGAAAAATATCAATCTCATGAAACAATATGAGACCATTAGACTATATTATTATAAGGAAAAACCAAGTTCTATATAAACTATCTAGAAAAAAGTTAGTTTAACTAAGATGAATTTTTATTAAATATTTTTCAGAAGAAAATCTTTTCTAAATTTAATTTACTAAAATTGATATGTGTTCCACCATACATACAAAAGTTAGTTTAAAAAAATTAAACATATTTTTCCCTTTATTCTACTTGAAACCATTGGTCAATACTATGTTGTAAGAGAGAACCTCATTAAACAAATATAAAAACAACATTTGAAATGGATTGCATGGCCTCTGTTCTTACCTGTGTGACATAGTGATGGATGAGGTTATCCATCAGCTTACTTGTACCTTCATCATTTTTGTAATAAAGCTCGCTTTGGCCTGCAAGTTTGTTATACAGACAAACTTAACTTTGTTGAATATTTTTGTTTGCAAAACTGCATTTTTTTCCTAATCAGAGAAATATTTTAACTTAAAAATTCTTATATATTTATACAGTTCCAATCAATAGGCAACTGGTAGAAAAATAATTAAAATTTTACTTATACCCCAAAGTATAACCAAAAATGTTAATTTAGAATGAAGTTGTTCATTATCATGTGTTGGCATTTGTTCAGCTTGACTTACTTATAGAGTATAAATATTTTATACTCTAAAATATTTATGTAAGTATGGATCAATATAAGGGAAATATAAGTCAGATTTGATCCTTTACAAAGCCTTCTGATTAAAATATCTTCACTTGCATAGAAGTAATTAATAGTTCAACTTTAATGTTTTTTACTGGAAGTTTTTTTGTTGGATATTTGTCAGTCTCTGTCCTGAATTAAAGAATTGTCACATTCAAATTAAGAATTTGCCTGCTAATCTACCACATATTTCTTACTGTCTAATGTTGAAATTAAGTTTATATGATCATCTGAATTCTAATTCATGGAGTAACTTAAGAAGTAAAGATTTCATTAGAAATAAGTGGTGGGAGAGATTTCTCAAAAAAAAATAATAATAGATCTACCATATGATCCAGCAATCCCACATTTGAGTGTTTATATGAAGAAAATAAAAACACTAATTTAAAAAGATATATTCACCCCTATGTTTATTGCAGCATAATTTCCCTTAGCCAAGGTATGGGAGCAATCTAGGTGCCCACTGACAGATGAATGAATAAAGAAGATGTGAGATACACACACACACACACACACACACACACACACACACACACACTCACACACAATGAAATATTATTCAACAATAAAAATGAATGAAATATTAGTATTTGCAACAACAGAAATGGACCTAGAGGGCATTATAGTAAGTGAAAATTAGTCAGACAAAGAAAGAAAAATACTCAAAATACTCTATTATTTTACTTATATGTAGAATCTAAAAAAAAGAGAGAGAAATAAATAAATAAAATAAAAACAGACTCTTAGAGATCAAACTGATGTTATCAGAGGGGTGGGGATAAAGCAATGGATGAAAAAAAGTGAAGGAGAATATAGTTAATAAAATCATGATGTTTGCACAATGAGAGATGATTACTACACTTAAAGAGGTGATCACATTGTAAGGTATATAAATGTTGAGTCACTATATTGTACCAATATAATATATGAAACCAATATAATGTATACCAACTCTACTTAAATTAAAAATAAAATTAAGTGGTGAGAAAATTATTGAAAAATTCTTAGCAGTGAAAGAAAAATAAGTAAAAGATGCTAAGGAGAGATACACAAGAAGTAAAGACTGACAAGATTATACTGTCACACACTTATCATGATTAAATGTATTTATAATTCTTTGTGAAAACTAAAATGATGAGTAAATTCACTGAAAACTATATAAATATAAGTATAGATATACAGGTGTGTTATTTATGAGGTAAATCACAACAAAGAAATCTCAAAGGCAAAAATCAAAGATTAGGAGTGCAGACAGAATTTGATTTTTTTTTATTTAGGATGGTCTCCACATTAGGAGTATTTTATCAAAGTCGTATAACTTTAACAGCTCAGTTACTTAAGAAGGAGGATGTTGAAGTCATGGGAAAAAAATAGGAAAGAAAATAGACCCCCCCCCAAAAAAATTGCCTTTTGACTATTGTCCAGGAAAAACAAATGTTCCTCAAAATTAAAAAAATAAAATCAAATAAAATTGCGTATTGAGAGAATGGAAATAACATGAGAGAGAATTTACCAGCCCAGGTGTAAATATTTTCCAATGTTCTGAGTACAATCTAAATATATTGCTGGATGAGAATTTATGAGGTGCTTACTGGGGTTCAAGACTATTGCCTAACAAAAGATTTGACCTTCCTCCCATTGTGAGTTACACATGATCAAACATTGATAACTTATTAATGCAAAGTTGATTTAGGTGGTTCAATTTAAGTTTATTTTATTAGTTTATAAAAAGAATATAAATGTTTTGTGTTATAAAATCAGAAATCAAGACTTTTTTTCTCACAGTAACACAGGATCAAATTTTTAGTAATGGCTTTTGCTGTTGGCACACTGCATATTTTTATTTCCCTAAAGATGAGCAGTTTGATTGAAAAGAGAGATGTCCAGGTGCGAAAATTTAATAGCACTACTCAGCCAGACTTAGACAGCAACTCTTCAGTGAAAGAGGAGAAACTACTTCAAAAATAGACTGCTTAAACACTCATCAAGA
The DNA here is from genome assembly GCA_004027375.1 of Macroglossus sobrinus. Classification (NCBI taxonomy): domain Eukaryota; kingdom Metazoa; phylum Chordata; class Mammalia; order Chiroptera; family Pteropodidae; genus Macroglossus; species Macroglossus sobrinus. The sequence continues at coordinate 348,309 of PVKZ01001544.1, read as the reverse complement.
AAATTAATTGAAGTTCTGAATAATAATTTTTGTTGGCTCACAAAACAACTCTTACTATCAACTATATGCTAACATTGTTTATTTTTAAGGTAATACCGTGAAAAAACATATAATCTCTGAGTTGGTGAGAATTTCAATAGTGACAAGTACTCATTAAGGCATTGTATATATTGAAATTATAACTGGCAGCAGTAACAATTCTAACAGCCTGATGGTTTCCAATTCTTTATACTAGAGTCCTGGGTGGACCAATGTCTTTGCTTAAAAAGTTATTTTATTGTCAAAGTCACACTTTGAGACCTACATTTTGCTCATAATTTTTAACTTTCTTTGAAATAGTTATTACAAGATACTAATTAACATATTTTAGGAGTACTTTGTAATTAAAATCTGACATAATGCGTAATGCATAGTCAAATAGATCTTAGTGTCTCACATTGTCTCACAATGCTAACTGGTAGACTTTTCTCCCTTTTTTACTTAATTAGTGAAGATTTAGAAACATCTAATTCCTTAGAGTTTTGAGTCTGACCTGTAAAACTGGGAAAAGTCAGTAGATATCTTTGATCTTCAAGACACAATTATATTGTAATTGTCTTACTTTTGCTTTATGACAAGGCCAAAATATTTAAAATAAAAAAAATTAAGATGGAAGTTTTAAGTTGCTCTTTTACTTACACTATATACAAATACAGTATAAATCAAAGCTTTGAGAAACCTTTTTTCCCAACAGCAACATAGACATAGGTTTATAAGAAATATATCTTTCATGAAAGTTTTCAAAGTTATATTTAGTCACAAGGACATTAATCTTCAATTGGCCATAAAATATTTAGAATGTTTAAAATTCATTTTTTAGCAAAGATATTCACTAATATATTTGTAATAATTGAGTTGATCAAGGACAATGGAAGGCAGTGAAGATAAACTAGGGAAGACAAGAGTTTGGGAGCAAAAAATAGTACATGCAACATGAGAAAAGTACTTAAATAAATAGTATACCTGTCTTCGTGAATACTGCTCTAAGCCCAGGAGAAGGAGACTACAGAAGGAATTGTAAAAATAGTTGACGGACTAAATATCTGTGAGAATTTGGGGGCAAATATAATTTTATTCCGAGATCATCAAAACAAAGAACTCTCCATTCCTAAACCAGGTTAGCAGCATGTGTGGTGATGGCATTGTGAGATTAACCAAGTAAAGGCTTTAAAAGACACAAAACAAAACAAACAAAACAAAACAAAACAAAACACAAAAAGAAAGATACAAAACAGGCAAGGCAATGAACAAGTAAAGTTATAAAATCTCTCACTGCATACCTATTACAGTGGTCAAAATCTAGAACATCATATGCTGCTGAAAATGTGGAGCAACAGGAACTTTCATTCATTACTGGTAATAATACAAAATGATAGAGCCATTCTGAGATAGTTTAGTAATTTCTTACAAAACTAAACATACTCTTACCATGGGATTCAGTAATCATGCTTCTTGATATTTACCCAAAAGAGGTGAAAATTTATGTCCACACAAAAACCTGAACACAGATGTTTTTTGCAGTTCTATTCATAATCGACAAAGCTTTGAGGCAACCAAGAAGCCCTCTGCTAGGTAATAAATAAATAAACCAGACAATGGAATGTTATTCAGACTTAAAAAGAAATTAACTATTAAGCCATGAAAAGACAGAGGAAACTTAAATTCATAGTACTAAATGACAAAAAAAAACCAATGTGAATAGGCTGCATATTGTATGATTCATATTTTATGACATTCTGGAAAAAGCAAAATTATGGAGATAGTAAAAAGATCAGTGGACTTAGGGAGTGAGGAGGAGATGAATAGACAGAGTACAGAGAATTTTTAGGGTAGTGAAAATGCTCTGTATGATGATATAATGGTGGATAAATGTTCTTACACATTAATCTAAACCAATAGAATGTACAACAACAAATGTGAATTGTAGTGTAAATTATAGTTTTTTGGTGATTATGATGTATCAGTGTAGGTTCCTCCTTGGTAAAAAATGGGGGGGGGGAATTTTGGTAGTAATGTTAATAATGAAGGAGTTATTCATTAGAACTCTATTCATTAGAACTCTTAATTTTTTTCATAAACCTAAAACTCCTCTAAAAAAATTAAGTCTTAAAAAAATGAATAAAACAATCTTGCCTTCTAAATAAAAACACTGGGAGAGAATTTGATGAATAGCAATCACTTGTCTAGTAATCAATGTAATTTTAAATAATATACAAATTCAGTATCTAGTTAACTTCTGTGAAAGTGGGTTTGTATATAGATATAAGTGCAGGAATAGATATAAATAGAGATGTAATCATTCACCAGAAAAGACAATATGAAGTTCTATTTGTATGTATAAATGGAATACTACTCACTGAAAGACCAGTTGTTATAAAAATTCTTAAATGTATTTGAGTGCCTAATATGCATTTCTCTTTTTTCAAGTGCTATAACACAAATACTATGTTTTCTTACACAGTTGCTATAGAAACTCTGTATGTTTTTGGAGAGTAAATTAGAAAATTTATAAAGCCTTTTTGAAATACACAGATCAGACATTTTGTTTAGGTAGTTTAGGTATTTGAAATGCATTTCTAAAAAATAATTGAATGACTCTAATCAAGCAAGTGATATTTCTTTTTATCACCATTATTCTTATACATTTCCTTTCCTAGATTTAATAAGGAGACTATGATGAGTGGTTAATGAATATGGAAAACAATCTTATATGGATAAATGCTAAAAGTTTACAAATATACACACACATGCACGTATAAATAGGTGAATGTGTATATGTACCATATATGCATGTATGTTTTAAGAGTGTATACACATGTGTATATATGTATGTTTTTAAAAGCTTTAATTAATTACATTTAAAGTTGTAATTAATAATTGCATAAAAGTTTACTACGAAAAACATCTATGAAGGTGAGAGAAATCTCCATGAATAACTCAAACTCATTATTGAATCATTGCTCAAAATGTATGCTGATAATATTAAAATAGCTTCTATTAAACTGTGTCTTTCTGTCCCTTTGTATTTGTCATCCTGTAAATAACAATGAATACATAAAATGTCAAGATATGTTAACTTTATCTGTATAGTTGACAAATGTGAGATTATAATGGTTGCAGTATTCTATTATCCATAGAATTTTCTATTCCTTGGAAGTTAATAACTCTCTTTTAAATACTGATTTAGAATTCAAAACACAAAATCAGGCCTACACTGCCCTGGTGAAAGGCAGGTAACAGCATAATTACCTGATGAAATCAGGGCTGCCTTTATTGCCCTGATGAAGAAAAGGGCACTTTAAGGTAGGTTTCCCTAATAACATTAAGAACTAAAATGGTCAATATAGTGGAAGAACTATAAGGTAAAGAACAACTTTAAAACATTACTAATATTCTATAAGAATAAAAACCTAAATATAGTTTATTAAAGCTGAGAATTCAAAATGGTAATATAGATTCATTTATTAAATGTCTATTAGTTATGAAAAATGTCATTAGTTACAATCCAATTAGCTTACTAGATCTGAGAGTACCTGAACACTGGGGCAGGCCTGGAATCCTGTGTCAATTGACTGGAAGTACCTTGAATGTCTTGTCTGCAGCTCTGTACCCAGGAATGAAGTACAGTGTCTGATATCTAATAGCTATTGAATAAATGTGTGTGAATGAATAAATAAGAAAATAGATTATAATTTGAGTTTTGGGGAGTACAACTAAATCTTCAAAGTTCTATTTTTTTGAGAAGCATAGTTGAGGGAAAAAAACATTCATTTCTTCTTCCTTTAATGTCTCAGTATGTTGATCATAAGTAAATTATATGGCACATTTATTATAAATTTTATTTTTCTTTTTAACTCCTATGTGATTAAAATAAAATTAAGCTGTTTTCCATTTCTAGTTAAAGCATAAGTGCTACCTTTTTCTATTTGATGAATCTTCCTTGTGACACGATAATAATACTAACACACCTAAAAAGCAAGTGAACTGAGAATGTAAGCCATCTCAGGGGAAGATGGGAGTGATCAGGCAAGTCTGGGAGATCCTCTTAACCTAATATCTGGCAAAGAATTGTCCAAGAATCAAAAGTTTTAGAATGACCTGGGCATTTAGAAAAAAATCAGTTTCTGAACCAGTCTCAGAGCTACTGAATCAGAATCTCTGAGATAGCTGAGGCCTAGAAAGTTGTGTTTTTCTAAAAGACCCAGGAGATTATCATGTTCATTCAATTTTGAGGAGCACTGATCTGCCAAATAGGCATTAAACCAAAGGCATCGATTTGATTTTTACTTCCCATCTCTGATCCATTTTCCTGAATGGCATATTTATTACCAGCTAATTTTTTTGCAAATGTTCCAGTTAGTAGAAACAATTAAAAATCACCACCAAATGCTTGCATTAAAAAAATTAAATTAAATATATGACTTGTTGGCATGAGTCAGTAAGATAATTTTAATTTATACTCATGCTAGAAAAATTGGTGACTATGAAAAAGTTTACTTTGCTTCTTGAGAAGGTTCTCTGATAACACTAGAATGAATCAGTATTTCTCTGAGAGTCTCAGAAGTTCTTTACATTATACATTTATTTTCATAATGTGTTAGCATTTTTAAAATGGTTTAAATTTAGTCACTTAAAACTTACATGTAAAATAATAAAATAAAAAATTATAAAAATACATTTGCTTCCTATTGAGTATTGACTGTATGCTGGACACACTTTGTGAACCCCTACTGTATAAAGTCACACTTGTAAATTTCAAATATATTGAGATACAATTATTTTTCTTTAAAAATATTACTTGATATTTCAAAAAAAATTAAACAAAAAATTGTGTCTTCAAAATTTGTGCTGTAAAATATTATTTCTACAAGATTCTTGAAGTAAAAAAATCCTGTAGTCATTATGTTTGAAATTTGATAAATGCACTGTCCTTTTGCAAATTAAAATAAGTATAAAATTAAGGGTTCCAAGAAGTTTTACAATAAGAATACAAGTTCGAATTGTACCCAAATATATTTTTTTACCATAATGTTTCACTGTAAAGTACCATAGTAGCTTCTGATATCACAGAGCTGATACTCTATACAATACACTTTGAGAGGCACTATTTTTATCCAATATCAATATTTGAGTCTGTCTGCCTGTGTGCACTGACTGAAAAAAAAAAATGCACGAGTAGGAGTTTGCAGTGTAGAAAGGAAAGAGTTTAGTATTGAATTGACCAATTTGGAGCGTGAGGAGCTAGTGCTCTGAAAGATCCTACTCCCCGATTGCGTGTAGTTCACTGATTTTGTAGGACAAAATCAAGACACCATGGATTAGGGGTTTAAGGTCATTTTGAGAGCTGACTGGTTAAAGGTGAAGTAGGGGTAATAAATCATTTCTTCAGGTCTTAAGGCCATCGCTGAGGTCTGCTCTGGTGTCCCTCTGCCTGGTTTATTGAAAATAAGTATCCAGGGAGTCGTTCCACATAGGGGCTCAGAAGCCAAAACATAACAGGTTGAGATGTTACCTTTAGCCTTCCAGAAGTCCAGACTATATGACCCTTAGGCCTGGGATATTGTTTTCTGTTGCCTTGAAGGTTATTAATTATTCAAGGGAAAAACTAGATCTATCAGGAGTGTAGAAAGAAAAAAATAATAATAATTTCTAAAGCTATAGTCAGAAATCAAATCAAAATCATCAGGACCCTGTTTCACTATTATGTAGTAAAATATTTTTGAAAAAAAAAAACACCTAGGATTCAACTCTTTCCTGCTCTTGAATCCAGAAGAAACTATGTATATAAATATTTATAAACTTTGTACTAATAGTTGGAACATTATAATAAATATTACATTATAGTTGGGATGTAAATTTTCTGCCAAAATTTACTGAGACTATCTAAGGTTAATTATTTTTGATAACAGATGGATAGTTCCTAAGAGAGATTTTTCTCAAGTCCAAGTTAGAATCAAATGCTTCCAGGTTAGAGAGAGAGAGAGATAAAATTACATTGACAATAATTTAAAATTATCTCACTATTTTTATGTTTAGAGTAAACACAACTTAAAAAAAATTACAAATCACAACATTAAAGCAGCATGTAAGTGGCATAATTGGCATCCTTTAAGAAAAAGATGTTCAGTGATTATTTTTTCATTTCTTTTTTTCTCTTACATCACAAATAAACTTTATTCTTTTCAATGAACAAAGGGTAAAGTTACATCAAAATATCTTTTTATGATGTTTACTATTATCAGTTAGTAAATTTTTCCCCCATTTTTAATTAATTAAGTAAGTAACTAAGTAATTACAGTCAGTATACAATATTATATTAGTTATATTTGTTTTTGGTGTACAATATAGTGATTTGACATTTTTATACTGTATGATGTAATCCCACATTCATTCTATTAATCATCTGTCATCATGTAAACTTATGACTATATCATTTAGTATATTCCTCTTCACCTTTTTCACCCATCTTCTCATTTTCTTACCCTCTTGCAATAATTTCTCTTAAATTAGATTTAAGATGATTTTGCCATAAAGAGACATCATCATTTTGCTTTAGGCCAAAAATAATTTGTCTTATTTTTAACCTGTGATATGTGATGAGTTTACTTTTTATATGTTTTATATGTTTTATATATATTTTTATTCTTGTTTACAATTTTATCTTTTCATCTCTTTCTTTGGTGAAAATACATTTGTATATACAAAAGAGTAAATACAATGTTTGTATAATAGAAAAAGGACAACCTTAGAAGTTCTATGCCAAGTGATTTTAAAGTATCCTTAGAACTCTGAATTCTGAATAAAGGTTGAACAGAAAAATTACTGAAATGAAGAGAAAAAAATCATTTAAGTAAAAACAATGAGTCCAATTTGCTATATTTTCCAATGTGCATTATGCCACCATTTTATTGTTTTATAAATATGGTTCAAAATAAATGGTGAATGTGCCTAAAATTAGTTCTGTAAAAATATACCAAGGTATGAATATAAAATCAGGAGAGAGAAGGATAAGGAAGCAATCAGTACTTTAAAAATTGATATATTTGAATTCTATTGTAGCTCTTTAACACCATATTAAGGTCATTAACAGCTGTAATAGTTTTTTTAGAAATCTAAAAAAATGCTCATCAATACTACATTTCAAATTAGCATTTTCTTTCAATTTTGTATTTGAATAATGCTTTTTTGTTGAATGCAAAACTTGTAAGACTCTCCATCAATTATTTTCATTGATTATTATGAATTTGGCTGCTTATGACAATCTTTCTGATGATATGTGTTGATAACTTTTATAAGTCTCCACCACTAACATATACTTAATGAAAAAGAGACAAGTGTAGCCAGGATGTCTGTAGCAAAGTTTTTATTTTATCATACAAAAGAATTAATTAACCAGGTTGAATCTCAACATATTAAAATGGTTAATCTCTCAAAATTTATATTACCTTTATTGTTAAACTAGATCAGAAAAAGAAAGTATTTGTGATGAACTGATGGCTCTTGTTTCAAAGGCTTCATCTTTAGATTTTTTTTTAAAGACTTTTTGTATCTGTATTTTCCCTGTGGATACCTTTCCAGAACCAGATTTGATATTTTATTTAAAAAATAATCTATACCCAAAGAGTTCATTTTTTTCTAGGTACATATACTGGAGTGTTTATATAAAATAGAGAACATGTCATCATATATTTTTAAATTACTTAAAATATGTAATTAAAGGAAACTAGGTAAAGCCAATACATGAAAACATTAATATTTTTAATTTATATCTATGGTTATTATAAAAGCCTCTCTATGATTAATAATTCATAATCAAAATTTGAAACAAACCAACCCACAAAAATCTATAAAACAATAAAAAGAAAATAAGAGCAAGCCTTTCTTTTTTATGATTTTTGCATAGAGAAATCTTTTTTCAAAAAGACAAAAACTAAAAGATTTAAAGAAAAAGAACTTAATTTCTTGGTAAAGTGATACAAATTCAGACTTTACATACAGAATCAATACTGAAAACACAGTCAAAAGACAAATTAAAAATTGGAAAAAATTGACACCCCAAACCTAAATAAGATAATTATTTTATTTTATATAAAGATCACTTGACACAAAAATTGGTCATATATTTGAAATATTAATGAGTAGTGCCAAATTTTTGACTTTGCAATAGCTTATAAGATTTTCTACATTCCAACACTTTTACTAAATACTACTATTATCAAATTTAATATACATTCTCTAATTTGATAGATAATACCATTATCTAATTATTTATTTTGTAGTTGATTAATTATGAATGAAGTATGTTTTTATGTGTTATAAACTATTCACATTTATTTTTCCATTAGTTATTTACCTGTTCATATAATTATTTGGAATGATACACACATACAGATACACACATGGAGTATGTATTTATCTCTGGGAAGCAGAACTCCCATTAGACTCATATTTTACTAATTTTTCTTTTGTACTCTTACATTTTTAACATGAGTATGTTTTAATTTAGAATAATATACATCTTTTAAAACCAAAGTACATAAAAATTTCATTGCCACTATAATAATCTTGCTCTAGAATAGTGATAAGAAATTTTTGTAAAATAATGGCAAATATGTCTTCACTCACAATTAAGTGATTTCTGAACTTGTATCGTTGTACCTAGGTGATTTGAAATGTTATCACATAACAATATGCTGGCAAAAATGGCAAAATGAGATTTAACCCCATCTTTGCCAGACATAGAAATTAAATGCAGCACACCAGAAATTCTCAGATTGGATGGTCTTTTGGATTTAGGTAGAGGCTAATTATTCACTGAGATCACCATCCATCAAACTACTATCACTTATGGAATCCAGATATTCTTTTGTTGTATTAAAATTTTCTGTAGGAAAAAATAGCTTTGGAAAAAAATCTTTCAACTATTGTATATGTATTCTCTCTTTAGTTGCAACTGGAAAGACTTTACTTCTAAAACTGGCTATTTATTTTTAAAGTTACCAAGATTCATGAAAAGTTGCTTCCAAATTATAGATCTAACAAAAGCAGGAAGTTATCTCATGATTATCCCTATTTCTTATGTGGATGTGTTTAGTTCATATACATCTGTTAGAACTTTGATAGACTTCTGTTTTTGCTGGTTCAACCACAATTCCATCAGACACTTCCAATATTTTCTTACAGAACATGGCTGACTAATGTTAGGGAACTAGAGTCAGAAAGTCTAATTTTTAGGCGACTCAAGGGTTCCCATGAGGACAATTAGTAAAGAGAATAGCCTATGATAATCTCTCATTGGCCCATGCATATGACCTGCCCAGCTTGCTGAGTGCTGGAGACAAAAGCTCTGGACTATTGGCCTTTTCCTGTTGAGTTCAGTGTGGAACAGCATGGGTAGCAATACCAGCAGCAGCAGCTGCAATAGTTTAAGTCCTGTTTTTTCTTCCAAAAATTCATCCAATTAAGGAATTATTCAAAAAGATGTGGATATCAGGTAAACAGAATTTACATTCCTTTTAAGGACTCACTTTTAATTCAATACCATTTCCATGCCTTTAATGGACTAACACTGATTCAAAGGAAGTAAGTTAGATAGAGAAGTTTTTTTTTTATTCCAGGAGGAAAACACAGTTTATTTACTAACATTGTAATTCTTATATTATTATCAAGCTACTTTGTGTACTCTGGACAGCTGTGTGGTCTATTCCATATATTATGAAGTTATTATTATGTTATGAATGGAAGAATCCAAATACATATTGAGATCAAGATAAATATTCTTATTTTTTATTTTAAGAAATTTCTCTATACTAAATAAAAATGGTAAAATAGGTCTTATGTTTTAAAAGATTATGGAAGTTATCAGAACCCTTCATTCTTAAGAGTACTTGTAAAATTGATAGCTAAGCCTATAGTTTTCTTTCTGACCCTAAGCCATGTTCCACACTTCCAAGAAAAAAAGAAGCCTATATCTTTACAATATGTTTATTCCAGTTTTCCTAGAGTCCCAGTCATCTGAAGGGCAGTTGTTTATTTGAATTACCTTTCACCTTGTCTTTATCTGCTGCAGTCTGGTTCATCAAACTTCCAGCCTGTGCTTTGCTTCTCCCTGCTCTGAATTCCCAGTTCAGTGAATGCGACTAATCTTAATAAATGGAATGACCCATCTAATATTTAAACTGCTCTTTAGCCATGTGACAGATTTATTTGTAGGAGGAAAAGAAAAAATGGATTAAATGATAGACTATTTTAAGGAGACCCTTCTACTATTGATGTTGCTATGTAACTTTTCTATTGCTTTTAAATAGCAACATAATTCATTGCAAGAACAATAAGATAGAATATATATGCAATGATACAGATTCCCTATTTTACACATGCTTAATTGTTATATATTATCATTACAGAGCAATTTTATATTTGTAAGGGTAAGAATTTCAGATTCTCCACAAAGAGGAATATTAAAAAGTTAAAGAAGTTAGAGAAGTTACTCTTTATAAAGAAGCATAAAGAACAAAGATATTTGCAAGTGGCTAGAGGGTAACCAAAATAACGCAGAAATTAATCTTTTTGTAAATTTTCAATATAAAATCATTTTTATTTGCTTACTGTTTTTAACCAATTTTTATAATTTATTGTCTTATCTTTTGGATGCTACTTCCTGCTGAATTTAGAAGGCACAGTGGAAAATAATGGTAAATAGCAAATGTCTTAGCATCCATACAGAAGTCTCCCACTAAATAAATAAATAAAGTCACTCGCAGAGAACATATCTGATGAGTTTTTCCAAAAGGCACTGTTGTTTGCCTTCATTCTTGCCTTTCACTGCCCTTTTCTCTATGTATTAAAAGTGCTCACAATACTGAGAGGTGAGAAGAAAATGCAGTCTCTGTTCCTTTGATTGGTTCCTTATATGTGTTTCAGTGTTTTTATCACTGAAAACTGAAAGAAAAATAAACTTTTAAATTTTTAATCGTGTATTTGTTTATGTTCAGTTTATTATTAAGACCTCTTTCCATACTTTCCTAAATGCTGCCATGACTAGCAAAAAACAATCTTTGTTTTTATGTTCATATTTTTCATTATAGGAGAAAAGCCCACTGATGAATTTCTCAATATTATCTATTTCCCACTGTACACCTTTGGGAATTACAAGCTTCATTTTCAACACATAAAAAATAGGTGAGAGCTCATTTTTAAAGCAAAATTAAATATTTCCTTCTAAAATTATTTTTTTCTGATTCTTGTTGATATACTTCATACTCAAAGGGGTACTACATCTAAAAATAAACCAACAAGCCCACCCTGTGTACCTGAAAATACAGAGATGGATGATTGTATGCATAATACGAACTCAGGAATTTTGGCTTAGTTGAGGCATAAGAAAATAATCTAAGCTTCTAAAGATGAAGTTTACCATCCATTTAGTAGAGCAACAATTCCATATCTAGTGTACAGCTCACTGAGATAAGGGTCATACAGCTGGAATGAGACATACTTTTCTATCTAATCCTCCAACTTTCTCTGTGGAAAGTGAGAGAAGCTGATGAATTATCCTCTCAGGTTTGTGTACTATATTACATTTGAATGAAGAGTGTATTGTACTACATTTCTAAGCTCCAAAGGAAAGACTCTTGATAAGACTAAAAATGGAATCAAGAAATCACACAGAATTAACAACCAAGTAGGCAATTAGCCATTACACCTAAAGATGTTATTAACTAGTAATATTTACTTGTGCTCAGAAAGAGTGTTTTGTAACAGAAATTCAATATTTCAATTATGCTATGTATAATAGCAACATGAGCCAAGGATCTACTGTATTCCTAAGTAGTTTACTTGAGAAATATAAAAGAATGAGTCTGATAAGACTGTGCAACACACCCAGAAACTTCCCAAGATTGTTTTATATCCAGAAATCCGAAAGGAATTCGATATTTGATAGGAAAGGAAAATGATATTTCTACTCATGAAAGAGTGCAGAACTCATAATTTTTAAAATTTTAAATTGATAATTATGTATATGTTTCTAATCTTCTTAAAATACCATATTTCCACTATTTGCCAACTTTTAAATTCTTGGTCCTCTAGCAAAAGTTTCATATAGAGCTCCACTTATCTGAAAGTAAAATATTCCTTAAATTTTTAAGATGTGGATGCATGCAACTCTACAAAAACCATAATATTTCTACCATGTTTGTTTCTATCTTTAACTTTTAGTTTCCCCATAAACATTCAATATATTATGCAGGATTATTTAAAATGAGTGATGAAAAGGAGACTAATCAATAAATTCTTGGGGCAAACTGGCTAGAAAAAGATACCACAATAGAATAAATGAATAAAATAGTTTAAAATAAAAATTTTTTAAAAATAATAATAATCAAACAAATATGTGGATATTGCCTATGCTCATAAATTTGGTGAGATATTAAGGTATAAGCATATAAAAAATTTAAAAAATAAAAATTTTAATAAATTTGATTATGTGAAAAGTTTAAGATAATTTTATGGAAATAGGCAAATACCCAAAGAAAAAGTCAAAGGGTAAATAAAATTACCCTTTTGACAGATAAATGCTAATGTTCTTAATACACCAAGAACTCTTAACAACAGTGAGGAAAATATTAAGACCTAATTAGAAATATAAGCAATGAGCATGAAGAAGAAGTTAATAGATAAAGAATATGAATGGCCAATAAACAAATGAGAGTACAATCAAAGTCATGTATAATTAAATAAAATAAAATATTAGTTATCAGATTTTCAGTGATTAAAGTTTGATAATTACTCATATTGGCAATAGTTTGAAAAGGAACCCATCCCACTCTAAGAACTTCTCTGTGTCTAACTTAATATAATCTTACAAATGCTGCAACTCTGAGTATTTCTAATTCTATAAATGTATACTAAAATTACTGCAGAAAAAAGGATTAGAAATATACTTACAAAGATTTTCACTGAAAAATTAATACCATTTATGTTTTAATAACATTATAGTTTAATAAATCACACTATGTCCATAAACTGAGTTTTATGTCACTGTTCAAAAGTGTTAGGAGGATCTACATTTTCATCATAAAAAGAGATGTAAAATAAGAGCAAGTTGTGCAAAAGTTTAAAATTGAGTTGGATAACAGAATTTTGTTAAGAAAATGGGATCTAAAGTCAGAATACCAGATTTGAAATCAAGCTCTGTCATTTGATGTAAGACATTGAGCAATTTTCCTATCCTTTTGTAACATTATTTGCTTATATGTTATAATAAAAAGAGTAATAACATTAAATGTTTTTTTAAATAAATGAGAATAAATATGAAAAATACTTATCCCCTTTATTGGTCTTACTCAATAAATATTAACTACTGGTATTATTATCATATTTAAATATATTTCATATACACAAAGCATTCTAAAATGGCCACACCTGGAAAATATGTGAGGATGGGAATAGGGATAGAGAAAAAAAGAAGTGGAAAATTTTTTTCTTCCTAGTTTTATATTCCATGAAATTTTTATAATAAGCATGTAGTTCTTAAATAATAAATTATAAACATTTATATTTAAAATTTTTAGTTTCTCTTAAAATATTTATTCAAGACTTGATGTGAACAAGGAAGCATTCTGAAAAATATACAGTATACAAGTACATAATTCTCTCATACAATTTTCTTACTATATTTAATTTACTTAAAATATTATTAAAATATTAAAAATAGTAGGCATAGGAGGGTACAATACTTTTATTTACTCCAAATTGAAGAACACTGACATTTAATATACTTATGTGTAAGAAACTCTAAATGATTTAAAATTTTCTGTGACTCTCCCATGTTCTTCGGCCAAAAAACTGTTCCTCCCACCCCTCATAGTGGCCTTCAAGTGACATTAGCACAAAACTCTATCTACCAATTTTGCTAAATCAAAATTGCCTAGTCATCAGCTGCTGAACTGCAAGAACCATCTCTCCTTTTTCCAAAGAATATTTATAACAGTTCCCAAAACTTACTTCACTTTATAATATTACTCTTTCTGCAAAAACTTTACCCATATTCCTGAAAATAAAAATACTTTTTCAAAGCTGAACTTGTCGCAATTTTGTGTAAAGGCTATGCTTAATGATGCTCAGGTTGGTTTTCTTCCACAACTGTTGGTGCTGCTACTCAGATCACATTCAGTCCAGGTTAATTCCTAGATAAGTCACAGCAGGACCTCCTGATGTTTGCTTCCCCAGATCCCAGGGCCTGGACAGTTTAGTAAATCCTACTTATGATGACCATATCTATTCTTTGCTTCACGTACTGCTTAAGTGTTTACTTTCTTTTTTGACCTTGGCATAACCTCTTAATTGGAATCTGCTTGGTTACCCAGGGTCTCAAGAATGAGGTCAGATATAGTGTCAGGATTCTTTTCTATTTGTCTATTGTTCATCACCGTTTGTGTATAAGTTTCTCAGTAATTCAATGAAACTCTGATTTGCTGTCAATTGCCTTACATGTACAAATGTTATGCTGTGAATATAACTAAATGATTAAAATTCTAGCAGGGTTTTACCAAGAACAATTAATTACTTCAGTGTTTATTCTACAGAACTTTGAATAGAATAACACAATGTAGCCAAGAGCCATCCCTGTTTTTCTATCAAAAATGATCAGTCGAAAATTCTAGTCCTCACTCTCAGATTTTGGTGTCTATACTATTCACCAGTCAAAAGAACCAGGGCTCCCCAGAGAAATGTCTGATTTTAGGATTGGGACAAAAAATACACAAGGTAAGCCTGGAGCACCTTATATTGCCAGAGAATAAGGTGAGTAAAAACACACACGTACACACTCTAATGGGGGAAACTATAGGAGTTCTCAACATCCAAAACAAAAAATTTGGACAAGAAAATAAAATAGTATTGTGTTCTATACAAAGCATAAAATAAATATCCATTGGCCTATATTTATATAAATAAATGATTTATATAAATTATATGTAGATACTTGGCCTTTAGAAGGATATAACTCCCCATTCTTTCAGAGTAGGCTGTGCACAGTGACTTCCTTTCAAAGAGTATAGTATGGAAAGGAGAAAGAGTAACTTTATAGTTAAGAAATGTGACAAACACAACTACAATCTGATTAAGGTAAATATCCACAGTGATAAACCCTGCTGATAGTACATGCCTTTAATTAGATGTGATGAAAATTGTTCTTTTTGTATGGTGTTACTTCACCAAACCCCAAACTCATAACCCAGTCTAATAATGAGAAAAAAAAAACATTAAAATTCAAGTAGAGAGTCATTCTACAAAACACAACCAGTAAACCTCAAAACTGCTAAGCTCATTAAAAAAATAGTATAAGAAATTGTCAAAACAAAGTGGAGGTAAAAAAAAAAAAACTTGGAGCAAGCTGGATAAGATTCTAGAAGAAAAAAAATTATTAGGTAAAAATTAAGAAAATCAAAATAAAGTATGAATCTTTATTAATAATAATGTGTCAATACTGGTTCATTGTTAATTACATGTCATATTACTGTCAGATGTTAAGAGGAGAACTGAGAACAAATGTGTGAGAAGTCTCTGTACTATATTCTCAGTTTTTCTGTAAATAAAATACTTCTAAAATATAAAACATATTTTTCTACTTTTTAATAATTTTTTTTAAATTTTTTATTTATAGTAGACATATAATATTATATTAGTTTCAGATGTATGACATAGTGATAAAGGTTTATATAACTTATGAAGTGATCACCCCAATAAATCTAGTATCCATCTGATCATACATGGTCATTACAATATTACTATTTCTCTATGCTGTACTTTACATCCCCATGTCTATTTTGTAACTGCCAATTTGTACTTCTTAATTCCGTCCTCTTTTGTACCCATCCTCCCAACCCATTCCTATTTGGCAACCATCAAACTGTTCTCTGTATCTATAAGTTTGTTTCTGTTTTGTTTATCTTGTTCTTTAGATTCCATATATAAGTGAAATCATATGACCTTTGTCTTTCTCTGTCTGACATACTCCATCCCACATAATATCCTCTGGGTCCATTCATATTGTTGCAGATGGCAAGATTTAATTCTTTCTTATGGTTAATATTCCAGTATATATAGGCACCACCTCTTCTTTATTCATTCATTGATTAATGGACACCAAGGTTGCTGTAATGAACATATGAATGCATATGTTCCTTTGAAGTAGTATTTTGGGTTTCTTTGGATAAATACCAAAGAAGTGGGATTACTGGGTTCCTCTTTGTCTCTTGTTATAGTATTTGTTTTAAAGTCTACTTTGTCTGATATAAGGGTCATGTTTTCTTATTCATACAGTAATCCTTTTGATTAGAGCATTTATTTACATTTAAAATAATTATCAATAGATATTAAGTTATTGCTATTTCATTATTCATATTTTAATATTCTATCTTCTTTTTATCTTCTTCAAAAATTTTCTTTAACATTTTTTGTAATACTTGTTTGGTGGTAATGAACCTCTTTAGTATAAAGATTATTTTAAAAATCTCAGTCTTACACATAGAAAAAAAATCATACTCAACTTTCTAGACCTTATTACTACCACCTTCATAGAAAGTTCTAGTCTTTACTAGAGAGAAGACATAACTTTTCCTAACTATCCTCCTCATCTTTTTTGTTGAAAGTCGTAAACCTGAAGTCATAGATTTAATTAGAGAAACAAAAGATCAGAAAGCATAATACTGCCTCTCGAAATTATTAGAGCTTGCTGAGCATTTTGCACACCTTTTGCTCAAGAAAATAAAAATTATAAACCAAATTAATAGCTCCTAAGGGCTAAGCAATTGGAAAAACCCACAGAAAATAATTCCTCTTTATACCTGTCAATATTTTACAAAAGGTAATGCTAGGAAAAAAATTGGTTGTTTTGGAATAAAAGATAGAATTCAAAAAGACAAATGAAAAACATTTTATGACAGAATGATATTCTTCTATCATATTTTCCTTAATACAAGCAAGAAATGTTCATATGATTGCCAAAACAAAATGTCCTCTTTTTATTTGACTCTGTCATCAACCACATCACCATCCCATCATTCCTTCCTTAGAGTAAGATTATAATTTTAATTGTTGGAAATCAGATACCCTTTAGATTCTGCTTTTGCCTCAACTTCTTTCTATTTCCTAAAGTACTCTTTTGAGTCCTCCCATTAAACTTCCCTGCTTATTGATTCCACTTCTCTGAATCTGTTTGTTCAACACCCATTTTGTAAATTTGATGCCACTATTTATGTGTGGCTAAGACAGCTTCTTTCTGGAGCTCCCAAAAGGAGAATCATACCTGGCCTACAACTTGATGATTATATAATTTGATAGCCCAGTATCCAAATCATCTCTTCCAATATGTTATACTTTGAATCTGCCCCTAATATCCTCAAACCTCAGACAATTTAGATGTATGAGAGATAAAAGATAATAAAATTTTAAAGGCCTCAGTTGGTCTAATTATACTCTTACTAAAACTGACCAAATACTCCATACAAAAAGAGGCTATTTAAAGATTTTATTCCATTATATCTACATACCTCCAGAAAGGACTGATCATATGGCCTATAAGCTAAATTCAGTCTGTGAGCTATTAAAGTGTTATTGGACCATAGTTATGACCAATCATTTATGTATTTTCTACTTTTTTTTTACTCTATAATGGCAAATTTGAGTAGTTATGACATAAACCAGGTGTCCTGCAAAGCTAAAAATATTTATTGCCTGCCTTTTTAAAGAAAAAGTTTGCTGACTCTTGATATAATGACCTATGTTATCATAGAAAATCAAATGTCACTTTCCCCTCAAAGATTGGAGGTCATGACTAGTCAAAATTTTTATTAACTGACTACTAAGACACAACTTAAAGGATATCTTGGTTACATTGGATTCTTTAGACACTTACCATCTAACTTTCTGCATTGGTTATCCCTTAATATAAGCTCACAAAATTTGACAATTCAAAGCCCTTGTCTTAGACAAACTCAAATTCAGACTGACTATTTGAAATAAAAGGACTTACTCAAAACTTGCTACTCTTGGCCTCACTAACTATTAAGTCTTATTTGTTTATGTATACATGAATGATTTGGGCAAGCTTTAAGGATTCTAACTCAGTGGCACACTATTTTAAGTGATAATGACAAAGAATATTCACAACAGTTGAAAATATAAAGCCATAGATTTAAGGTACATTTTAATCTCTCAGTGGGATAAAAAGAAAGAAAAATGATGGTTTATAGGTTTCAAAATGTATGTAGTACTCAAAGGCACAAAAAATACCACAAAAATAAAAGATATGAGTACAGTTAAATAATTCTAACTGTTGAGAACTTGAAGAAATATTGAAAGTATTCATTAATGTTAGATATTAATAACCCAATCATGAAATTTTAATTTCTATAAAAATCATTAAAATATTAGAAAAATAATTAATAATTAGTAAGATTCAAAAGGTAAAATAAATTTTGAAAGCATTCAATTAACCCAGAGAAAGCATACAGTGAGGAGAAATAATGTAGAACTCTTGGGATAAAAAGGAAAATAATAAAATGATAAATAAAAATTTAAACGTCAATAATGATACTAAATATAAATAACTAAATGGTACAATTAAAATCTTTTAGAGTGGAACAAAAATAAAACTTTAAATGGTACTTATATGATACTAAAAGATTACATTGCATAAAAGCAGTCAGGAAACTTGAAAATGATACACAATGCAAACATGATCAAAATAAAACAAAAATGGGCAGTATAAAAAGAGAAACAGTTACATATACAATTATAATACAAAGTTCGTCTCAGTCATTTCTGTAACTAATAAAACTAGCAAAAAAAGTTAAGATAAAAAGATTAATAAACTTGAACCAATTGATACAATGGAATATTAAAACCAACAATTGCATGTTTTTGATACACATTGAATATTTATGGTAATTAGAAGGAAATTTACATTTATAAACACATATACTATACAAGATAATGGCTAAGAATCATTAATAAAAATATTTTAAAAATCTAGAAGATGAAAAAGAAAAGAAAAAGGTGAATATGAGAAAGGAAGAGCAGAAAATAATGAAATAGATAAGTATGCTACAAAGAGGCAAAAAAAAAAAAAAAAGCAAAAAATTACTCTGAAAAAGTAACCAAATCAATTAACTGCTGACAAGGCAGATAAATTTATAAAAAGGTTAAAAAATATAAAAATTATTATCAAGATTTAAAATTACCACAGATTCTACAGATGTAAAAATGTAATGAGAACACAATAAACAACTTTGTTCTAATAAATATACTATTTAACAATTCTTCTAAAATTGATGCTATTACTTCCAATAATTCTGATGAGCTCCTGTTAAACCATTTTTTTCCTGCAGCTAACACTTATAAATTTGGGTAAAATATAAAAATTAACTACCTATATACAATTCATATCAACCAAGAGTAGGCAGAATCTGGAAGGGTCTTTATGCATAGATAAAATTTAATCATAAGATGGCTGTAGTGATTTAATAATAGCAGATAAAGTAGAATTCAGGACAAAATTATTTAAATCAGCTTTATATATAATAACCCCCAATGGGAATAAAAACTTATTTATATATTTTGAAAGGGGTTTGTTACAAGTATATGTACATTTAATATCTGTGATTTTTATTTAAAAAAATAAATATCAAAGTAATTAATGATGTCAGTGTTGAAATTTTAGGGCTGAAACATATGTGATCGGCTGGAATCGAATAAAAAGCACAGAGTACCAAAGCGAAGTACTGGACAGGCTTTATTGGGGATCTGCGAGCGAGGTTCACTGGTCCTGGGGTTAGGGGCCAGAGAAGTCGCGCGTGCAGCGGGGTGAGGGAGCTTTTTTTAAAGGCTCTTTTGGTCCCGGATGTGCTGGGCATGATGTTCCATTGTTCTGTTCCTGCGGTTAGGGTCTTTCCACGCCCAGAAGGTCCCTGCTGCAGTGTGAGGTCTCGACTGCATCAGCTGTCAGCCATCTTAGGTATTAAGCCACCTCATTGGTAGTGACTTAATGGCGTCTGCAGGCGACCAAACATTCTCGACTCCTTAAGATAGGAAAATGAGTAACGCAGTTGTCTAGCTACTTCCTGCTGACAAGGGGCGTCATGGGGGCGTTGCATAAGGAGCAGGAGTATCTCAGTCACCGCACTGGGGGATGGGTTGATAGGGGCCGACCAGCTGGAGGAGCATCTGATGGATGGTTACTCTGGAGATTTCATGGAACTGGGTCTTAAGGAATTCTATGAAACAAAGAGCAAGGAGTAGTAAAACACAGGATTAGCAAGGGACCCAGAAGTGGGGCAAGTAGGGAAAACATTGAGGATTTCCACCAAGAAGTGGCATCACTAGCAAATTTTTATTGGTGAAGTTCGGTACTTAGCTTGTGTAAGGAGGCAACCCGGTTTTCAGCAATACCTGATTTACTGACATAATAGCAACATTCTTCTTTGAGGAAGAGACAGGTTCCTCCCTTTTCTGCAGTTAGAAGATCGAGAGCATGATGGTTTTGGAGTGTTACCTGGGCTAGTGAGGTGATCTGTCTTTGTAAGGAGACAAGAAATTCAGCAGAGGCATCGATAGCAAGCTGAAGGCGGTTGTTTAGTTTTCGGGTTTGGACTGTGGAAGTGGCGAGAGCCCTGGCACTGAGGCCAGTGGCCACGAGGGAGGCAGTGAAAGACATACCTGCTACTGCTACGATAGGCAGAAAGACCACCTGCCGGTGGCGGGAGGGTGGTTCTGCAGGACTGGGGATGAGGGGTCCTCGCATGAGAATGAATTGGAATTCTGCCAGGGTGTATATAGTAAGCTGGGGAACCAGTGCAATAAGGAGACAGAGTTGGTTGGGTGGGGAACTGGATAGGTTTTTAGTTATGGTCCCATTACACCATATGAAAGTTCCGGGTGGGCTAAAGAATGGCCCTTGGAAGGAGGTACTGTTGCAAGGGATTAGGGAGGTGTTATTGGAAAAGCAGAAAGGGAAAACAGAGGCCAGTTGGGAGTACAGTCTCACACCTTCAATTGGGTCTGAAAGGGCGTCTTAGGAGTGTGATTTTGGGGTTGTGTTAGGAGTGGAACCACCATGAGTGGGGGACACCTAAGGGCAGCACATGTTTGAATGTACCTTGGATCTGACCTGGGTGAGGGAGCAATAGATATAGATTTTGCTGCTAGGCCAGGGAGAGTAGTTGGACCTGTATATGGCTCCCTGAACTGGGCTAGTCCAGCGGCTGTCCCAGGGTTTGGGGATTTTTAGAGTGTTTCCTGAAAATGGGGAGTAAAGGAAATGTGGGTTAGGAAAGCCAGGGTAAGGAGTCCGGGGAGTATGAATGAAACAAGAAGAGTAGGGGCAGCCGACACTCTCGGCTGGGTATGACATCTTACAATAGGAGGTAGTTTGGTTGTACAGGAAGCAAAGGGCCGGAAAATGCACGTTACTTTGGACGACTGGATGATGGAAGGAAGTGAAGTTCGAGAGAGAGTTTAGTGAGCTATTCCTTGAGCTGTCCGTTGGCCTGCTCAACCTTACCTGAGGATTGGGGGCGATAGGCCGAGTGGAGCTTCCAGGTGACACCTAGGGCAGCTGAGACCGATGCTGTTACCTCGGAGATGAATGCAGGCCCCTTGTCCGATTGTAGAGTGATCAGTAGACTGAACCTGGGGATGATGTCTGGGATGAGCATTTGAGCTACGACTGTAGCCATCTCATTGGAGGTGGGGAAGGCCTCAATTCAACCTGAAAAGGTATCAATAAAGGTAAGAAGAAACCAGAAGGTTTTGTGTTTGGGTATATGGGTAAAGTCGAGCTGCCAGTCTTGTCCGGGAAGGGACCCGGCATTTGATGTAAGGGGCGGCAGGTGTGGAGAGCTCCTTGGTGGTTAGTCTTAGTGCAAATAGAATAGGCAGCTTGGAATATGGCGTCTGCAGGTGACAGAACAATATGGAAGTATGCAACTTATTTTAAAATGTATCAAAAAATAAAATAGCTTTATGAATGCATAACAGGTTGAATACATAAAATAATATGAAGAAGCAAACAATGCAAAATATTTACTGTACAAGTTACGTGTTGGTTATATAGGTGTTCATTAGACAAGGCTTTTGACTTTTCCTTACCCTTGAAAAATCTGATTGAAAACATTAGGTGGTTAGGGGAATGGGTAAAAAAGGCACAAGGAATTAAGAAGTACAATTAGAAGTTACAAAATAGTCATGGGGATATAAACTATAGCGTAAGAAATATAGTCAATAATATTGTAATAAATATGTATGGTGTCAAATGGGTACTAAATTTATCAAAGTGATCTCTTCATATGTTATATAAATATGTAATCACTACATTGTATATCTGAAACAAATATAACTGAAACTAATAATATGTCAATTGTAATTGAAAAATTAAAAAAATATATATTTTTAAAAGAAAAACAGTATGGGGGAATGTCAAACACAAAAGTCGAAAATCAAAATATCACTGTATCAATTAAAGAAACCATAAATAAAAATCTCACCACATAGAAAACAAAAAATCTAGATTGCTTCCTATTGGATCTTCCAAACATATACTAAATATATCCCTAAACTTAAACAATTTTATAAAATAGCATAAGCAAACAAATTTTCCCAAAATATTTGTGATACGTAAAGCTAATAACTTTGAGACAATTTAAAAGAGTGTTACAATGAAAGTGAAAATTATTCTAATAAAAATGTTAGTAGTCAAGTTCATTAATGCATTGAGAGATATTGATTATAAGTCTAAGTTTTTTTTAAGTAATAGAATACTAATTTAACATTGAAAATCAATCAACTTAAGTCATACCATTACAAAATATAGGAGAAAAAACAAGGGTGAAGTCATTTCAATAAGTGCTAAAAAGATTTTTGAAGATTTTCAACATCTATTCGTGTTAAAAATCTGTAGCGGAAAACTTGAATAAACATTTCCAAAAAGAGAGCATTCAGACTTCAATAAATATATTGCAAGATGCTCAATCTTATTAGTCATCAGGCAAATGCAAATTAAAATGTTAATATAACACTATCTAGGTTTCAATTTAAAATCACTTAGACCCCAAATCAGAAAGAACTTAAACTGAATGATAAAGACAATAGGTGCTAAAATTGAAGTTAAACAGATATTAGAATTATCTGACAAAAACTCCAAACACAGTCATCATAAAAATTTTCAACTATCAATTACACAGAACTTGAAACAAATTTTAAAAATTTCAAGAAATAGAACAGATAAAGTAAAACCAAATTAACATTTTAGAATTAAAAATGAAATAATCAAAATAAAAAACAAAATGAGACAGCACAATGGAAGGCACAGAAGAAGGAATCAGTAACCTTGATACTAGAATAGATAAGGGAAGTAAAGTACTTTATTTGAACTGGTAAAATATTAACATCAGTAGAATGTGATAAGTTATGTTTATATCATTAAGTTCTTGGAGCAAATGACTAAGTTATTCAAAGAGATATGTTCAAAAACAATAGAGATAAAACAGAATCTAAAAAAAATATTCATGTAACACAAGGAAGACAAGAAAAACAGAATAAACATAACTAAAATAGTTGAAAAAAACAAATATAGACTTATGTTTTAACATTTTGATAATTACAATAAATTTAAATGGCCTAAATATATCAATGAAACAAGAGAGATTTGCATCATCAAATAAAAAGCATGACCCAACTATATGCCGTCTTTTGAAACTCATTTCAAATATAACAATATAGGCAAGTTGAAAGTAGAAGAATAGCAAAATTTATATCATGCAAACAATAATCAAAAGAAAGCAGGTTATATTAATGTCAGATATAGTGGACTTCTGAAAAAGAAAATTACCATTGTCAAAACATATAATGATAAAAGGGTTAATACACCAAGAAGATATAGAAACACTAATTGTGTATAAATAAAACAAAAGAGCTGCAAAATGTGTGAAATAAAAGCAAATACAATTGAAAAGAGAATAGACAAATTCATAATTGTAATTAGAGACACTAACACCCTCCCTAAATAACTGATTGAACTACTAGAAAGAAAATTAGCAAAAATACAGAACTTAATGCCATCAACCAACAGAAACTAAACAACCTTTTTGGAACACACTATTCAACAGCAGCAGAATAAACCATAGTTTTAAGCATTGAAGGAACATATACCAAAATAGATTAAATTAGAGGCCATAAACAAATATCAAAAAATCTAAAGAACTTAAATCATACACAGTGTTTGCTCCAACTATAATAGAATAAATAACAGAAAGAAATGGAAAATCACCAAACATTTGAAAACTAAAAACCAAAAGGAAGTCACAAAGGGAATTTATAAATACATTGAAATGAATGAAAATAAAATACAATGTATTAAAATTTATGGAACACAACTAAAATAGTGCTAAGAGAGTACTCTATAGCACTAAATGTATACATTAGGAAAAAAAAAACTAAAAATAATCTTAATTCTCGCCTTAAGACCTAGAAAAGAAGAACAAAATAACCCAAAGAAAGCATGAGGAAGGATATAATAATAAGAGCAGAAATCAGTGAAATCTAAAACAGAAAAATAAAAAAAAAAAATCAATGAAATAAAAAGCTGGTTTTTTGAAAATATTGATACAATTAGCAAACCTTTGGCAAGGCTGACAATAATGAGAGAAGACACAATTTACCAATATCAAGAGATATCACTGAATATCCTGCAGGTATCAAAAGAATAATTAAGGAATACTAAAAACAATATTACTGATAGATTTGACAACGTAGATGAAATGTATCAGTTTCTCAAAGCATATGCTTTGTAATTTTAAAAATACTTTTATTATATAGTAAAGAGTTTTTTTTTCCAGTCAGATGTTACTTGATTTTATATGCTGAGAGCATTTATCTTATTTTAAAGCAAATAACATAAAAAATAAATAACACAGATATGTATGCTCTAGAAAATTCTGAGTCTATTAAGGACATATTTTTACAAAACCCAGATGTGCATTAAAATGGCTTCATTTCATTTCAGGCTTCTGAAATCTATTTTTAGTATAAATGAATATACAGAATATCCAGACAGCATAATTTCAACAGTACTAAAGAGTCATAAACAAACAAACAAACAAACAAACAACAAAAAAAAACTACTCCAGAACATCTGCTGATCAAGTACATAGAGTCGATGACAGACTCTGAACAGACTATAGAAGTTATTGGAACTTTCTTTGGAAATCTATTAATACCAAAAAATTAAATACTCATTAACACGAAGAAAGGCACAGAGGGAGAGTGCCATTCAAAATTTGCTTGACTGGGTAAAAGTTATAATGGTGAAAGACATATCACCACGTAATTTACCCTTATTACATGTAATAAACTTTAAAAATATTTTATATATTTTTGAAGTTGTAGGCAAAGTTTTCTTAATATGTTCCATTATTTTCAATTCTCATAAATGATAGATTAAATAAACAGAAGTTCACCATATTATGGTGTGTCAACAATTAACATACCTCCAGTAATATTTTATCATGTACCCATTACTAAGATTGTCTTAGTTACCATTTTTTTTGCAAGGTGACTATAAAAATTTACTATTCTTGGAAAATTTTTTTGTCAACATACATCAACACAAGCTTCTCCTTTTCAACAAAAAGGATAATATTGAAATACTCTAGATAAAAAATGTTTCACATTCCCAAATTTTAGTGTCTGTGGAATTTATAAACCAAATCTGAATAATTAGATTTAAAAAGATATTTATTTGAAGGATATGAATGAACATAAATAACAGCTGAAAAATAAGTCTTGGGAAAGATATATCTCCAATAGGGACCATTCAATATTTTCATTAAGACACTGTTCTTAGAGTAAAATCATTTAAATTATTTTTCTTTTTGTACTCTATTCTTACTTAAAGTACTAGAAGAAATAGACCAATTTGTTTAGATGTCAGAAATCTACCCTTTCACCAAGGAAAAGCTGAAAGAGTCCTGATTTAAAGATACATCATAACCTCACACAGTGGAGGTAGAATTCCAGAAAGGGAAACTGAGATGGTTTGAACCAAATCAGATGAAATAGTTGTTGGACAGCTAAAATGAAATAAAGATTTAATAAAATTGCTTCAGTAGACCAAGAAAGTAAACTTTGTGAACATGTAGTCAATTAAGATATCCCTATACCAGTAGATAAAATACTCATTTTAAATGTTTAACATACATGGAAATTTTATCTGAACTGTTGTTTCACCATGAATTAAACATTTAAACATGTTTATATCCTGTGCCTGTAGTCATTTACTTCCTTGGGAGTTTATGGTGCATTAGAATGGTTTCACGAGAGTGCAGATGAACAAAGTGGAAGAAGGCAAGATTTTTGTAAAATGTTTTTCTTCTCAAGAACAATAATAATACCAAAACACATACTTTCTGAGGAGAATTATCAGTAAAGTATTTTTCTTTGTCTATTGATATTTCTTTTTTAGGATTTCTGACATGACATAATATTATAAGCATGAAAGGACTACTTAATTGACTCTCAAAGAATTCCAAATGACCTGCACAATTCAGTACATTTGACAGGTTAAAAAAAATAGTACAAAAATAGTATTTTCACAGTCAAATTCTTAGCCTACAACCCCAGGATCTTTCAAGGTTTAACATCAAGTCAAGAAATTAAAATGTTTTGTGATTGTACATTTTGTATTTTAGCTTTATTCCAGAGGCATTCATAACTAAGACATTTCACCACTTATGAAAAAAAATACTTTGGTTATGATACTAGGCTTGCCAGTTTGAGAAGGATTTCTGGAGTGTCATAGAATTATTAATTTCTAAGTCTTCCATATATAGTAATCAACAAAATCTATTTTTTCTTATTGTTAATCTTTCCTTGTCATATTAAGAGACATGTTTGCCTGCAATCTGTTTGATGGCATCAAGGAATTAATTGCTTATTAGTCAATAGTGGCATCATCTTAGCATATAATTAATGGAAAGATTGATGAAAGCAAGAAGTTTTACAATTGATTCTATAGTTTTGATTTTATATATAATTTTCTTAACACTTTAAGATATCAAGGATAATCCAAGTCAAATCAAGCCAAGCCATGTAGGCAAAGACAAACTCTTATAGGTATTAAGGATTCTGGGGAAACTGTATGATTCTTATGAATCAACAAAGGCTGTACCTCCCCCAAACTCCTTTTTCTGAGGTATACTTTCCTTGGAGCAAAACTATTAAGATTCAAACACTTCCAGTGTGATTGAATTCTCTCTGATGGACTGAGATAATTCCACCTCCCAGAATTAAAGCTTAAGGTAAGAGACAATCAGAATTGATGATCTAGTCTCAAAATCAGGACTGAAATAATTGTGGGCAATGCATGATTCTGGCTTGGTGTTTGGCTCAAAATGAAAGTCCTGTCTTACCAGCCACTCTGATACAGTAGGCATGCATGAAGTACAATATCCAAGTATGTCAGTAGCTATAACACAAGAAGCCCATGTGTATGGTGCTGTAATGCCATGTTATTATTCAAAGTGTGATCCATAGACTATTAATGTGGACTCTCAGATGAGTCCCTGAATCAAATTCTGTCTTTTATATGTAAAATACAATGCTATGGATTTGTATGCATAGCAAAATTTTGAGAAATCTTGGAACCAAATCATAGCTGCAAGTAAAAATGAGAAAAAGAGACTTTCTTTTTCTAAAACTTCTTTTTCTTAAAACCTTCAATAGAATTTTTTCAGGCAGTAGGTATGATGGCATCAAAACCTGAGAGACAACTTTGATCAATGGTCACACAAGTGGAGTGAGCAGAAACAAAAGCACCAGAAAATAGGGGCAATTTGAGGATTGATCAAACTCCCAGTTTTCTCTTCAAGAAATAAATGGGAACAGAATTGGTAACTTTGTGACAAATAAACACACAGTACTCTTGGACATTAAGTTGTGGGAGAGGGCCCTAAGACCCAATGGCATATGGTGATAATACAATGGTTTTTCTATGCTAAAGACATTCACTTTACACATCCATTTCCGTCTTTTTTATTTGGTTTTAAACTCACAGATTCTACCACCTACTTGACATTTCTAATTGAATATTTAATATCCACTTGACTTTACATGTCAATATTAATATTCTTAAAATGAAAACCTAAATTTCCAGTCCCAAACCTGATTCTTTCTTATTCTCCCACACTTAGATAAATAGGACCATCATATAGGTTATTTTAAGCCAAAAAATGAAGAGTCATATCTGACTACTGTCTTTCCTTTACAACTGATTCACTAGTCATATTGCCACTCTTCTAAAATAAATGCTGAATCCTAATTATTCTCATCACTTTCATTATGACCCCACCTAAGCCACTATAGACTGCAATAGACTCCTTACTATTCTTGCTGTATTTCATTTTCTTGTCTCTTCAATTTGCTACAGAGCAGTCAATATGGTCCTTTTAATACCTAAATTATATCAGATTACTCCCTGTTCAAAACTTCCAGTAGCCTCCATCATAATTAGAATAATACCTAAATTCCTTCATGGCCATACAACATCTGGTTTTGCCTACCTTTCCAATTCCATTTCTTTTCAATCTCCTTCTCACTCATAATTTCCACTCCCATCTTCACTGGACTTCTTTCTAATCCTCTTCTTTACAAACTTCTTCCTTGCATTAAAATCTTTGTATTTGTCAATTCATTTTTCTCAAATATTTTATTCTAGATGCTAATTCTGCACAGAAGCCTTCTTTGATAACTCTGTCTAAAATAGCCTCTATTATTCTCTATTCTGCTTTCTGTTTTGTTTTTCTAATATTATATTATGTGATAGAATTTTGTTTTATGTTTTTTTTTAACTAAAATATATACTTCATGAAAGGCAAGAACTTGATCTTTCTTGTAAATGACATCTCCCATCCTTGAATACAAATATAATTAATAGTACTTATTAAGTATTTTCTGCAAGAAATTTGAAGAGAAATACAAATAAGTCCTTGAAAGAGCAATTAAGAGAGAGAGAGAGAGAGAGAGAGAGAGAGGGAGAGAGAGAGAGAGAGAAAGAGACATAGAAACAGAGAAACAGAGAGACAGAGAAAGAGAGAATATTTTTCATTAGAGGTTGATTAAATCATTCTGACAGTCTTAAACTAAATTTTGAAAGAGTATTGTGTGGAAAAATATAACTAAGAAAGTTAAATAATTTATAATATTCTCTTTATGGAAAAAAAACAGCCACTAACTATATGATATATATTTCATTAATTGATTGATTCATTCATTAACAGAGCATCTACTATGTTTCAAGAATCTATCCAGGCCCATGAATCACAAATGGGAACAAGAAGCAAGTCACATCAGTCGTAGGTCCTCATAGACATAGAACAGATAATATTCTGATCTTCTAATATGATTTCAACAAATCTATACAGCAAAGGATAGTATTTTTGACAAAATCATCAAAGTCAAGTTTTCAATTTTTACATCTTTCTGTTCTCTGTTGTTTGCGCCCCAGTAGGTGTGATCAAGAATTGTTGATTCTGTCTCAAATAATCATAGCTCTGCACCATTTACTTTCAACTCTAAGGTTACAAGATACTCATTTCCCATGATGACTCATCATTTATCTAAACTGTATTTATTGAAAACTTGAACAGAAATTTTCTGTATTTTTTTTCGTGGTCACTTTTAAAAATAATGAAATTTATAGGATAATTTAGAATGCTAAAGCAGCCCAGAGTTTCAGTTTTTGAAGAGATTTTCAACAAGAACAGCCATCTCTTACTCTTTTTTTAACACACCTATTCTCGTAATGCTATTGGCCTTGCTAATACTCTCCATATAAGCTATTGATGCTTAATCTGAACTATGGGTACTCTGTGAACCCCTTGAAATGACATAAAAATATAGTACACTGTAGTTTTATATTTTAAGGCCTTGAAAAGAGGATCCAGTCTCTTTCAGCTTTGTATCACCCACAGTACCCAAAGCAGAAATATGGAATAGATAGATCTACGGTGATCAAATGATTTTTTGCCACCTTATTATATATTCATTTGCACAGGCTCTAAAAGCATTGGCATAGATGTTATCATGAGGTTTTATGTTTGCCTTCAAAATAAAACAATTGCCTCTTAGCACTGTCTATTATCCACAGAAAACCTGCAGTCACCACGAATTTTCTATTAGAAAGTATAAAAAATACTGCACTTTATATGCTGGTGATAATTAATTATATTAAAATTGTATGGCCTATAAGTGAAAATTATAAGATAAAGTAATGAAATAAAATTTTAAATACCAATTTTATTAAAAAATATTCTCCCAGTCTATGGCCATGCCACCCTAAACAAGCCTGATCTCATCTGATCTCGGAAGCTAAGCAGAGTCAGGCCTGATTAGTACTTGAATAGGAGACCACCTAGAAAGACCAGGTGCTGTAGGAGTGAAAAATTAAAAAATAAAAAATAAGTATTGTAAGCTGACAAAGTTGTTGCTAAGCATTGCCTCGCCTAAAAAATTAATTAAAAAATATTATTTCAAATATATCTTATATAGAATCACTTGCCATTTTGTTGTTTGGTGATTTATAAAGTGTGTTAGCTTAAGTATTTAGGGGTTTATAAGCTGAAAGCAATAAAGCCTTTCTACAAAATGAAGTAATGGGAAAAATATCACTTGGTTTTAGTGACTATTAGTAAATGAACTAGAAAAAATGAGACTAAAAGAATTGCTTTTCTCCATATAATCGTTGGATTTCTGACTTGCTATAGATTTTTATTTTCTCATGCAGTTAGGTGAGTTCTCTTCTATGCTTCAGGGATTAATTAGGAATGTGAATAAGCATGAGAGCTATTGGGGTTTTAAGTGAGTATGCTATTGGCTATATAAGACTTTAAATTCTTAAAGTAAACAAAAGAATAATATTTGATGGGCATTCAGTAGAAAATGACTAGGTGTTATTATCTACACACCAAAAATTTAAGGATAGATCATTACATAAATGTTCTGTAGGTTTGTACTAAAACAACTTTAAAGGCCAAGACCCAAGAGCATAAATATAATTTCAACAATGATTATATTTCCTGAATTTCACTATACAGCTGAGTAGTCTGTTTAGCTCAATAAGTCCAAACTTGCAAAGCAGGTTTGTACATTCTTTGGAATGATTTTCACATTTCCAGCAAGGTTATTTATTTATTTATTTCTCCCCATGTAAAAACTAGTGTATGCTTTTTAATATAAAATAAGTTTTTTTCCAAGTGCTTGAATTTCAGGTACACTATTATACAATAAAATACCACCTAACAGATAAACAATGTCAAAGACCATTTGGGGTAGCACAACTGACAGAGAAAAAAGGTTTTTTCAAAAATGAAATTGAGAACATTGTACAAAGCTAATGGTCTTGAAATGAAATTTGCTTTTTCAAGCATTATTTGCCCAATCAATATGAGAGAAATTTTTAAGCCAAATGTTTATTTCCTAAACTACTGGGAGCCTAAAGGTTGTTTTAACCCATGCCTTAGGGTTACATTTGCTTTCCATGTCTTATATTTTTGGAGTGCTAATCTAGGGTAACTCACCAAGAGCACTTCAAGCATCCTAGACAGAAGTATGCAACAATGTCGTTTATGGTGCTTTATTCTTAGTCCTCAGACTTCAGATTTATTAATATAACAGAAGAATCATTGCATATCAAAAAACAATACAGTTAGACAAAGTCTTCTAAAAAGAGATCATTCTTGACCCTAATTTCAAATAAGGCAAAAATTCTGCTGAAGGTAAACTTTGATATATGGACCTTTCTACTATTATGTATTTTCTACTAAGGCAAAATTCAGTTCACTTTACTTTTTTTTTTACACTTTATTTTTTTTAAGTGAACTTGATATGATCCATTAATTGCCCCTTTAACCTAACCTTAGTTGACAACCAAATTATTATTGTTATTGGTTTTAGAAAAATCCTTATTTATTTAAAGATGTTTAAGTATGAAACTGATTTCTAGGAAATTGTGGTTTTAGATTTTATATTTAGCTTGTATGTAAACATGTAATCATACCTGAACAAATTGTAACAATGTTTAAGTATAATTTATTTACATGTAGACAGAGAGAAACCTCATTCCTGTTGTTCTAAAGATAAAAACAAGCAAACAAACAAACAGAAACTGAAAAGGATAGATAAATTATTAGAAAAAGTTGATAGAGCTAGCAAAGTAAAAAAACTTAAAAGGAATTATAAGGTAAAAGAAACAAGGCTTATTATGTATTTGTAGAGAGACACCATTTATGTGTACTTACATCTATCTTGAAGACTGATAAAAAAAGAAATCTGAATGATTTATGCTTCATGTTTTCATATTTTCAGTAAAGTTTAGATTGCGTGTTATACTGCAACACATTTTCTTATTAAATATTAATCCAAAAGTGTCTGAATATTAATCATTTATTATATTCATAATAGTTTATTTCTTCTTCCTAAATTATTTAGTGTAAAATTTTTTTCAAAGGCTTTGTTTTGAAGGACTTTCAGTCTAGCAAAGCCAGAAAACAGTACATGGTCAATGTCTGAAAGAAAATAATTTGATTTCTCAATAGAGCAATATCCTCAAACACTCTCTCACAGAGAAGGAGCAGTACAAGTCAGAAAAAGTCAGCTACATATAGCCTCATAATTTTCCTTCTAAAATAAAGGGTAAAAATAAATTTAATCACAAAATTTTGACAATGAATTACATACCAACATGTTGCTCTGCTTTGGGTAGGCCCATTAATTTCTGTCTACTTAATATTGTAATTTAAAAAATACTTTCCTGAAAGATTTTAAGAGAACATTAAATCAATAAATGTCAACACCTCATATAAAATGAAGATAATTTATTTTTTTTACTTTATCTGAACAGATATTACTTAGAAAATAATGGAGATAAACCAGAATTCAAGGTAACTAATCAGTCAGATAAAATATTGTGTATAATTCAAAAGGTAAAAGAAATAACTGAGGACATTTATTTATTGTTAAATTTTGGTATAACACTTTTTATAATTTTGATTTATTCTTATTTTTAATATAGCTTCACAGAAATATCTAATACCTTCTTATAAAACAAATTATTTTCTCAAAACTAAAACTGGAAAACCAAAAAAAGTCTTTATTTTGCTTAATAATACATCTGTTTAAGTATCAAGAAAAAATCAAATCAATTAGTCAGCTTTTTTTATATTGAAAAGAGTAGAATAATATAGATGTGTGCACAATCCTATGTCTCTTTATACCTAACCCCCCAAAAAGTTCTAACTCCTTTGACATCTACTTTTAGCCCTTTATTTTTTTAAAACAATCATTTTATAAATAAGGACACTAATGCCCAGAAAATTAAATTTCTCATCAAAAGTTATACACAAATCTCTCACCTCTAGGTTCAACAAAATGTATTTAATAGATATTTGTTATGCTAATTATGTAATGGCTCTCAGTTAAAATATACATATGTCAACTTGGTTAAAAATGAATATAGAGTAAAATGAATCAGAGTAACTATAGTAACATATTTATTTATTTTGATGGACAGGCTAGGTGTCACAAGTATTAAATATGAGGTTCCTTTCAATACAAATCATAATTTGATTTGTCTTATATCTAGGAAAATATAAACTCAGAGAGAAGTTAGTTTTTATAAAATTTTGGAATGTTTGGTACAGACACACATTTCAAACTTTTACCTTCTAATATTTATGCTTGCAAATAATTACAAGGGCCACTCTGTGTCCTTTAATAGATTTTTTAAAATGAGAATATAATGATCTTTTCTGTTGATGACTTACCCTTCATTTATTCAGTCAGAGTCTTCCACTTCATGTGTAACTCTTTCAGAGTATATAAAACAATAAAGCAGAGGTTTTGCTTTTTTTGTTTGGATTTTTTAAATTTGGATTTTTTATTTTTTATTGGATTTTTAAAATTTATTAGAATTTTAATGACATTGGTTAATAAAATCATATAGTTTCAAGTGTACAATTTAATAATATGTCATATGTATATTGTGTGTGTTTATTGCCCAGAGTTAAATTTCCTTCTGTCAGCATATATTTGACCCCCTTTACCCTTATCTACCTCCCCTCCCCCTTCTCTCTGGTAACCACTAAATTGTTGTCCATGTCTTTGAGTCTCTGTTTGTTTTTGTTTGTTTGTTTGTTTAATTCATTGTAATTTTTCTTTAGCAAGTAGTTGAAGTAAATAATTAAATTATTTGAAAATATAATTAGAAATCTATGTCTTCCTGACTAGAGCCCTCCAACTCAACTTTGAACTGTACAGGTCCTAAAACTAGGATAGCTTGACAATGCTCATGATTTTGATAATTTTCTTAACTTATTACAGTGCATATGTTTTTCAATGCATGTTTTAGTTAAGTTTCTTCTCAGTGTCCTGAAAAGCCAGGCCTCTTTCTGAACTATTTTCATTAACTGTTGTGCATAACCCAGTTCACGTCTGCTTGAATCTGTACGTAGCAAAGGGCAAAGCAGTGCATTTGTGGATCTTGTGCTGCCAAACCTACATGTGAGATGCCTTGCCAATAGCGTGGTAAGCAGGCAAAGAATGGGCTTCCCAGGAAGATCTTTCAAAGGACTGTGCAAACCTTTTACTCTGACAAAATAGTTATAAGTCCTTCTGAGACAAGCTCACTTTCCCCTCAGGTAATAATCTTTGATGCTTTAGTGCTTTGAAGTATGGATCTCATTTGTTGTACTCACAGGACATTAATCTTTGAAGTTTTATTTCTTTGCTAAAACGAAAAAGGAAAGAAGAAAAGAAAAAAGAAAGAAAGAAAGAAAGAAAGAAAGAAAGAAAGAAAGAAAGAAAGAAAGAAAGAAAGAAAGAAAGAAAGAAAGAAAGAAAGAAAGAAAGAAAGAAAAAGAAAGAAAAAAGGAAGGAAGGAAGGAAGGAAGGAAGGAAGGAAGGAAGGAAGGAAGGAAGGAAGGAAGGAAGGAAGGAAGGAAGAAAGGAAGGAAGAAAGAAAGAAAGAAAGAAAGAAAGAAAGAAAGAAAGAAAGAAAGAAAGAAAGAAAGAAAGAAAGAAAGAAAGAAAGAAAGAAAGAAAGAAAGAAGGAAAGAAAGAAGAAAAAAGAAAAAAAGAAAGAAAAAATGGAAGAAGTGGAAAAAAAAGAGAAGGAAGTTGGAGCTATATTTTTATAGCCATTTCTCTTTGAGGAAAAACCTTGAAGTTTATTTACGTATTTAAATAAAAACTTCATCTAAAATATCTCCCAGATGATCATGTGAAAAGAATTATAATCTCTTTTATTTGGCATAACCTATCATCAGAAGCTCTAATACTGGCTTTGGAAATATCCTGAATTTTTAGAGCAGGAATTCTAGAGCCATTACAGTGAAATTTTACCCTTCTGTGATTTTTGTTCTTTTATGGTAGAAATTCTTTACATAAACAGCTCATATTTAAAATAATGATATGTAAGTCTGATACATGTTCATATCCAAATTAACAATTATTTTATAGTTCATATAAATAGGAAATGTAGGTACATAAAAAAATACTTCCAGTAAAGTAAAATTTGAAAAGGCAGAAAAAGTTAAAAAGCAATAATTTTCTTTCAAAATGTACTTAATATAAATGTTGATTTTTTCTCTAGATTTTTTCCAGTTTTATTGATATATCATTGATATATAACACATCCATCATCTTATATAGGTTAAAAAAACTTGTTTTTCCTTTGTGATAAAAAATATTAGGATTTATTCTTTTAACAATGTTCAAATATACTATATAGCAGTGTTAATCACATTCACCATGCTGTACATCACGTCCCTATTACTTATTAATCTTATAACTGGAAGTCTGTACCTTTTGACCCCCTTTCTCCAATTCCCCCTCCCCTGATGCACTGTCTCAGGTAACCACAAAATTTATCTATTTTTCTATGAGTTTAGTGTTTTGTTTTATTTCTAGATTCCACATATAAGTGAGATTATACAACAATGTCTTTCTTTATCTGATTTATTTCATTCACCAAAATGCCCACAAGGTCCATTCATGTTGTAATAAACAACGTATTTCTTTTCTTTTTATGGCTGAATAATATTTATTTATATTATTTATATTATATTAATAATATTTATTTTATTTTTATGGCTGAATAATGTGTGTCTATATATATATATATATATATATATATATATATATATATATATGTATATATCATAACTTCTCCTTAGGTTGTTTCTGTGTTTTGGTTATTGTAATAATGCTGCTATGAATGTGTTGGTGTAGATGTCTCTTTAACAGATTGTATTCATTTTCTTTAGATATATTCCCAGCAGAAGTGCTGGATCATGTGATAGTCATAACTTCAATTTTTTGAGGAAAATTCCATACTGTTTTATAGTGGCGGTACTAATTACATTCCTATCAACACTGCAAAAGCATTGCCTTTTCTCCACGTCCTCACCAGAACTTATTATCTCTGTCATTTTGATTATAGTCATTTTAACAGGTGTGAGGTGATGTCCCATTGTGGTTTTGATTGTATTTTCTTGATAATTAGTGATGTTGCACATCTTTTCATGTCTATTAGCCCCTCATAGATCTTCTTTAAAAGACTGTCTATTCAGGTTCCTTAATCATTTTTAATAGGATTATTAATTTTTTTGGCTATTGAGTTGTCTGAGTTCTTTATGTATTTTGGATATATAAATATATATAGTTTGTATAAATTTTTTCTATGTCATAGGTTGTCTTTTCATTATTTTGATTTTTTCTTTTTCTGTGCAGCTTTTTTGTTTGTTATAGTCCCACGTCTTTATTTTTCCTTTTGTTGCATGTGTTTTAGGTGTCATAGTCAAAAGATCGTTGCTAAGAGCCATGTGAGAAAACTCTGTTTATGTTTTTTTAAAGAAATTTTACAGTTTCTGGTCTTACACTTAAGTCTTTAATCTCTTTAAAGTTAATTTTTATGAGTGATTTAAAATAAGGGCCTATTTTCATTCTTTTATTATAAATATTTAATTTTCTCAGAAATGTTGATATATTTGGCAATAAATTTTGATGGCTCTTCTAAAATGAGTATTGTAAATTAGAATTTATATTAGAAACTTGTACACTAAAATGCATTAACTCAACATTTGCTCGTAAGTTGTTTGGTATAGTTTGTTCTTAACTTACATTTTTTTTGGCACACACAAAAACATGAATGCTTTTTAGGATTTTGAAAATAAGAGCAAATCTATTGAACTCCCAAATCTGAAACCTGGCAAAGAGCAGAAACCCTTTTGTATGGCTCTGTTCTGCACCCACAGGATTTGCCACTGGGTATGTTATCCTGTTCTAGCCATTAAGAAATAAGGAGCACACCTGTCTGTTGTGAGGAGGAGCAGAAGAGATATATAAGGAATCAAATCAGTCCTGTTTTCAATGAGTCTGATTCCTTCATTTAAATCAACATTTGGGTTGGTTCACTGGTTATACAACATGTATTTCCTTTAGTTTGATTGGACAAATTTTAGAGGCTGTCTGGTAAAAACAGCTCTCTAAGTGGAAGAGAAAGCATAACTGATAAAGCCTTGCTTTGCTACAGCATGACTGCTGAATTCAGAAATGCTCCTTTTGGGGGCTCATTAATTTTTCCTTCATTCATTATCTATTGAACACCTAAGCACCAAGGATTTACAAACAATAAACAAACTATACCCTGGGGATTTATATAATAAATAACATACATTGTTTTGTTCTTAGATATTTTCTCTCTATGATGAAAATTAAGATGTTATCATCAGTTAAGAAAAATGAAGACAGACTAGAAAATAATAAGAAAAACAATGATTATTACTATTAATATTATTGTTTTAGTGACTACATTGATACATTTATATGATAGTGATATTACATATATTCTCATTTAATAAGATTTACTTGCTACATTTAATAAATATTAATGGATATGAAATCCTTTGTAAAGAATCTGATCCAAAGTAAGTATTCAATGTATAACTTGCAATTGTAATTCTTAATATCAAGTACTATTAATATCATTGTTTCTATTCTAGAGTGAAAGGGTTCTTATTGTGCACATGTTAGGGACAGAAAGATATAATAGAGGCCAGATTAGACTCTAGCTCTATCTGAATAAAAATAACCATGCTCTTGGTTTTATGATGAACATACTAATTGCCTATTGATATAGTATATGAATTGTATGATACACAACCTCACAAGGTTGAAATTCTTTTTTGTTTCCTTCTGATTTGCTTATTTCTGCCTTGTATATTATGAGGTATCTTAAGGGCTTTGTTAACAATTAGATATTTAAGAGTTCTAAGAGGAAAGTATGCACAAGCCCGATATCTTGGTGTGGAACAAAATGAGACTGAGATTAAAGTTTCAAATGCCCTTCTTGTGAATTGAGTCACAGAGATCAATATAAATACATTCCAACACTAAATGAACTTTAAAAGAAAAGGTGTTTTTTGACTTTCTAAGTAGGGGACATGATCATCTCATTTTTAGGTTTCTTGGTGTGTGCAAATGTAGTACATTCTAGATAAGGTAGCTAACTGCTTGATCTAGAAGGAAAAGAACAGGACCTCCTGCTAATATCTAGAGCTATGCTAATATGATAGCCACTAAGCACACATAGCCATTATGCACCTGAAGTGTGGCTAGTTCAAGGTGAGATGTGCTCTATATGTAAAATACATACCAGATTTGGGAGCTTTAGTATAAAAAAAGAATGTAAGATACTCATTAATAATTTTATATTATTGAAATAACATTATGCATTGAAATAATATTTTAGACATGTTAAATCAAACATTATTAAAATTAATTTTACTGTTTGTACTTTTGTTAATGTGGTTACTATTTAATTTAACAATAATGTGGTATTTCTCTTGAATATTTCTCTTGAATAACACTGACCTAGAATGCCATGAGGAGGTTTAACCATCTGTGAGAAGATGATGGATTGGAGACTAGGAAGCCACACAAGTTAATGACTGCAAACAGAATCAGACCACACAGAGATGAGGAACCATTTCACTGGAATGCGGAGGATGGATCATTTCAGAACACAGAGGCTTCATTGGAATCAACAATCTTTCCCACAGAGGCTCAATAGCCTGGAATGGCCCCCAGAATAAAATGCCATCTTCCTCCTCCATTTCGTCATCATCATTACCCCATGATATTGCCAGTATCACTTTAACAACACTCATGGGATACTAAGATTACCTATTCTTTACCTATTGAGATGTATAACAGACTTCCCCTTCCGTATATCTTATCCAGAGGGCTTTTAATTTGGTATCTTCTCCTTGTTAAACAGAGTGTTTATTACAAAATTTTTTTAAAAAATTATATAAGAGCTCTAACCAGG
Organism: Macroglossus sobrinus; assembly: GCA_004027375.1. NCBI lineage: Eukaryota > Metazoa > Chordata > Mammalia > Chiroptera > Pteropodidae > Macroglossus > Macroglossus sobrinus. Next base: position 308,831 of record PVKZ01001544.1, on the reverse strand, counting down.
AGAAATACAACACACCTCTCCCCCTGCACAATGGTATTTTTATACTACAGAATTTCAAATTCCATGGTTAAATATATAAAATACATAAAAATAGTATTTTTTTTACAAATTAGACCTACTGATATCAGTACCTAACCCATTATGCTGAAAGAAGAATATGACAGGAAAGAAAAAATAAAGTAATATAAAGGAGAATATATGTAAATGATAATATATCATTTTGAATCAGCTTTTAATAAAATAAATGACCATGTTTTTAGATAAATTATCTTACCTGAACACTGGTACTTATAAAAGGTGTTTATGAAAATCACCAGCAGGAAGACTTGGGAATGTAAAATTACTCTGACTATTAGATCCCATCAAAACTTCTATCATTTCTAAAAACTCCATATGGAAATTTGAGAAAATTGGAGAGAGGTCAAGATTAACTCTCTGTAAGAAGTATAGTTGCCCAGCTGTTTGACATTAAGTTCTTTTAATAATGAAGCCACATCTGCCATTACTTAACTTCTCTAAATAATGGTTCATGTGAGCAAGGTATCAGACTGCATAATTTTCTAAGAAAAAATTGTTCTTTTGTTTTTTATCTTTTTATCTATAAACTGTTTCCTATTTTCTATCTTCCTATTTCTTCTGATTCTTTCTCATTTATTACCAAAAGAAAAAAAAAAACTTATTGTGGTTCTTTTATATTAAAGTGTCTTTTTGGTGTCTCTCTCACAGAAAGAATTGCAGGAGTAGAGAAATACTTCATGGTATAGGAAAATTTTTATTCCTAAATCTGTTCACCTTGTATTCATAGTTTTGCACATGGTTACTTATGGTTACTTTGCATGTGGTCTATAAAAAAATCTCTCGGTATTTCTAGACAAAGCAAATTAGTCAGCCTGATATTGGTATAGTTAAAATCACTCAACCATTTGGTATTGCAAATAGCAGTTAAAGTTGTGTTTGGAATTATTCAGAAGTCCAAACTATTTATGACTAGATATAGCTTTCTGTTTACACAGTATTTTCTGTGTGGGCCATGAGGGCAAACAAGAGGATTGAGAACCCTTGAGTTTTAGAATCAGTTCTGAGATAGAAACCAAATAGCTCATACTTCTCTCACTTTCAGGAATAATCCTTTTATTTAATGTCTAGTAAAACAAATGTGAGGACTACATATCAAAGACTTTAGAAGTCTTTTTAGATTAGTATTCACTAATCTGTTAATGAGAATTTTTTGCTAATGATACACAGGATATTTTTTTGTAATAAACACCTACAGTTGAACCAATGGTATATATAAATGTTTCTTTCTAAGGGCATGATTGATGAAAATGGATGTAAATTATCTTTAATAACAAGATTACATAATATGAAAGAAAATGAACTTTTTAGCCAATAGAACTTTTCTAAGTAATAGCTAGAAAATATGGTTTTTAAATGTTGTCTTTCCATGATCCCAGATATAATAGAATGAGAGGAGCAAACATTGTGATACTCTGACTTGGTGTCAAAGCAAATATTTTAAACTTATATTTTTTCTTTCTCTTTTTGAATGACAATTTTTCCATGAATTTCTATTGTTTTTCTAAAATAAAAATAATTTTATTGATATCAAATATTATGACCAAATAAACTCACTTTTGGTAGCTTTTTTTATATTTAGAACATCAACCACAATGGGAGTGGTGTTCTAAAGTATTTTCTGAAAGTGAGTTGATGACTTTTAGATGATGTTGCTCAAGTGCCAAGAAGAAATAATAATAATTAAAGCCCTACAGGGCATATTGTAACATAGCTAAAAGATATAATGGAAGGCAAAATAAAAAGGGAAATGTGCATCAGACTAAATGGCTTACATATCCACTAAGTCAGAAATCCAGAATAAAAGGGCCTTATGAATCTTATGATTTGAGAAGCAGACACTCTACCTCAGAAGCAACTTTGGACAGAATGGAGTCTCTCAAACCCTAAACAACTTGCAAATGATGCATCTGAACACCACAAAAATAGCAGAGCTAGGAATGAAATTCTGAGTTGAATTAATTTTCAACTTCATAGATTTTTTTGGAATAGATCATTCAATTTAGTACTCATCTGCAAAGTGACAATTAATTAGCTAAACTGCATTAAGGGAAAAAATGCATTGAGAAAAGAACAAAGGAACAAAAAATATACCTGAATATTAGAACTGAAGAGATATTAGAAATTGGCATAGAATATTTAGAAAATTATGCTCTGAATGGCTTTTTCTAAAGGGAAGAGCCTAAGAACTAGTTATCAACAGACATATATAATATATATATATATATATATATATATATATATATATGTGTGTGTGTGTGTGTGTGTGTGTGTGTGTGTGTGTGTGTGTGTAAAGAGAGAGAGAAAGAGACTTTTAAAATAAGGTACATGTTTCTAAAAACATGATGTTAAAGTTTTGAAAATTCTCTCACAGGGCATTTTTGCAGAAAATCATGCCAAGCACAAGCTATTAGGATTATTTTCTAAAGGTTAAAACATCAGAAAATTTGTGTGTAAATCAGATTTATAGTTGAACAGGATAGGTCTTGGGTGTATCCATAATGTAATACCATCAAGTTGAAATGGAATCTGAGTGAATAGCTGAGGGATCCTGAGGTAGTTAAGAGCATCAGTCCAAATATCAGGTAACCTGGGCTCCAGACATGCTCATTTGGCCCTAAAGATTTTTACATATTATTATCTCATCTAAGTAACAAACCTTCAAAAGTCTTCCTATATTTTTAATTACTTAATAGATAAATGAAACTAATTTTATACTAGGGAACATATACACTTATGCTAATATTTCATTAATTATTTTAAGTCTTTTTTATATCTTGAGAAGTCAGTACATTAAAAAATTTATTACTTCCAAGTAAATAATTTAAAATCAGTTTCTGACTTTATAAGAAAAATTCACTGAGTTTATTTTTATATAAAATGGTAATTTAAAATGATTTAAGAACTAATGGTGTCATATAGATGTCATCTTAAAAAAATGTCTTGTTTGATAAAAGAACAGTTTATTAATATTGATAAGTTGTCTGTCCAGCCTTTCAGAATTTCATTTTTTTAGTTAGCAAACATTTTTTCTGTTTAAAATTGTTATTAAATATAGATATATTTATTCAAACAACATTGATGTGGCAGCTTTACTCTTAAGTCACCAATAATTTACAGTAATTATATTTGATGAAATTTTACATATGGTTGTAATAATGATAAAATTGACTTCTATGAATATCAAATACTCTGTAAAACCTTAGTGAATCAAAAAAAAGGCAAATATTTATACTTATTAATATTATATTACATTACTACCACTCCTTTATCCTCTGTCTTTGGGGAAGATTCAAGGATTTGTCCATTTATTTGTGGTTTCTTGAAAAATAATTTAATTGGTATATAAAAAATAATAGTTTGTATCTAATTGGAGAAAGTCAAAATAATGCAGGTATGATATAACCTTTTATAGGTTCAGTTCTTGATTTAAAAGCATTAATTATGTGGCAAAGCAATTTTCCTTAATGTACATTTTAAGACATCCATGAAAGCTCATAAAGAAAATATTAAGAAAATTGTAACATACGTATTCTCTACATCTCTTCCCACTCCCCCGCCCCCGATTCACTAAGCATCTGTATAACCAGTGTTTTGAATTCTGCATGTTAAGATTGGTTGACTCCATTTTTCCTTGATTTATGTTCTGTTCATTTATATGGTTTCTTCTTTGTCTTCCCATTTTGGCTGCCTTTCTGTGTCTGTTTCTATGTACTAATCAAAGTTCCTAAGTCTCTCGGTCTTACTAGCATGGCTTTGTGTAGTAGGAGTCAAGCAGCACACTTTTGAGAGGGGTTCAGTTGCAAGCCAAGTTTAGCCCTAGCTTGTGCCCCTCTGAGGCCTCCTATTAAGATTCAGCAAGCAATCCACGATGCTGTGCTTAAAGTTGCCTCAAGAAGCCATACCAGAAACCGAGGTCAGCTTGCCACCAGTATGAGTCTTGGCATTGCTCAGCAAGTGACATGGGAGTTGTGGAGGGCACAACTGAAGGTGGCTTGGGTGGGGCTGTGAGTTGAGGTAGGAGGAGTTTCAGAGAGTCCTCTAGGTGGAGCAATCTCTGTTATCCAGTTTGATAATGTCTCAGCTATGATGTTTTGTGTCCACACACTAGAAGCGGGGAGGGCTCAACAGAGGGACAATGGGTAACATTAGCACTTCTGCCTGGGAGAAAGCCTCACTTCTGGCCCTTGCTTTGACAACTCAGTGTCCTTCTGTAAGTCCCTTGTATCCCCCGAGCAGCTGACCTGGTGCTGGTGCTCAGAGTTAGCAGGTCCATCACTGCTTAAGTTGGCTGGTGGACACGGCCCCTTTAAGAGGCATCTGTAGCAGTCAGCTGCCGCTGCTGTTTCTTCTGTTCTACTCACCCACTCAGGATCAGGCAGCCTTGCATCTTCATTCCCTTCTACCTCCTGTTACAGGGTGAATTTTTATTTCTCCCTGGTTGTAGGGCTTCTGTTTCTCTAGACCCTCAGGTGACACTGCCTGCTGTTTGCTCTGTGTTTTGGTCTCAACTTTGATGTGGTCACAAGAGGGGATGAACAAAGCTTTTTTTTTTTTTTTTTTTTTTGCCTGGATCTAGCTCTCCACATCTCTTTAACCGGTGATTCCACTAGGCAATCTGTTAATTCTGTGAGATAATATTTAAATTGTGAATGAGGTATTAAATCACCATTAAAAAATGTAATACATGTTTTCCTTTATCTTAAAATCTAATTTTATCTAAATTACTTGTTAATGACCTTTACATTGAAAAAATTTTTTGGTAAAATAAAAAAGCTTATTTCAGTGCATTACAACAAAGGTTACTATAAGATTATTTATGTTTAGTGTGATTATATGTTGGAAATATGATGTATGTGGAAATATGATCTCTGCTATATAAATGGAGTTCTTTTATAAATTTGCTATGTTATTAAAATTACAATAAGTACAATGTATTCTAATCTAATTATTTTGTATTGAAGTATAACATGCATATAGAAAACTTTAACAAATTGAATATTACCAGAATACCAAAATTTCTCCTTGAGATCTTTTCCAGTCACCAATACTTCTCACCAAAAGAAACACTATTCTGATTTCTGATTCTATGTATTAGTTTTACTCAGTTTTGAACATATACATTTTAAACATATAAATTATCTATGCTTTATATATTCTATGTAAATTATGTTTATGAGAACACATCATGTTGCATGTAGTAGTTTATTCATTTTCATTGCTATATAACATTCAATTCTATTAACATATCACTGATAATTTACTTACTCTAATATTAATAACTGGGTTGATTATGGTTTTGGTCATGATGAATGAAGCTACTAGGTCATTTTATAAAAAATTGTTGAGTCTCACAGTATGCATATGATCAACTTAAGTAGATAATGCCCAACCCTTTTACAAAGTGTTGTACCAATTCACACTATTACAGTTGAAGTATATAAGCTTCTAGCTATTCTGCCTTTTTGCCAACAATAGGTATTGTCGATCTTTTTTATTTTCTTTTCATTAAATTATTCTAGTGAATTTGTAATAATATCACATTGTGGCCTTAATTTAAAGTCTCAGTCTATCAATGATACTGAACATTTGTTTATGTTTATATTAGCCATTTGAATACTGTGTTTAAGATTTTTCTCATTTCCCTTTCCTGTCTTCCATTGATTTATAAGAATACCTCTGTATATAAACCTTTTGTTGTTTACCTGTATCAATTATCTTACTCCCTTCTGCGGCTTCATTTTTCATGTCCTTAATAACACTTTATTGAACAAAAATTTCAAACCAAGATCAGGAGAATGTTTTCTTTTCTAATTACCTCTAGGTCATTCCTAATTTACATACAAATTTGTATGTATAAACAAAGAAGAGAACTTTAATATTTTTCTTTTCTGCCATATAAACCTCAATTGAAAACTCAATCTCTCTGGTTTTTAAAATAACTTATCCCTTCTATATGGTTTTAAAAGAGACATACCTAACTTCAAATTTTTTTTTTTCAGATGACAATATGTGAGTCAGAAATTATCATCAGTAGTCTGCCTAGCATAGGTGACACTCTGAACAAGAATAATGGCCAGGAAGAGAAGACAGAGAGTAAAGGTTTTGTTTTACTGAACTTCATCTATACAATTATGATAAAAAAAAAATTAGACACAAATTTGAAAGTATCATTACAGTACAAAAAGAGAGAATGATGTAGTGGATTAGTATTTTTAATTATATTACTGTATCTTTTAAAGAATGAGAAAATATCTTACACATGTGTTGGTTTACAGCTATAATGAATTATAATAACCTAAAATTTTCTTTTTGTGAGTTATAATCTATAAATTTATAAATGGTTTTATTAAAATTAATTTTCTTAAAATATTCATGGTCAGTAGAAAGTATAGCCATATTTGTAATGCTTTCTGCTTATAGTTGGTTGACAAATCCTATCCATTAATTTTAATTTAAAAAGTTTCACATGATACAACTGATATACACAGTTTTAAAAAAATCTAAGACATAGGAAAAAGTATGGTATAGAATGACAAAATCCCATTTTACGATAAATTTTAGAAAATGTAATACCAACCAATATTTGTTTCTTTAGGATCAATTCTAACACTTTCCAATATTTTAAATAATATAGATAAAAGTCCAGGTGATCAATTCGAGTTTTGTTTCTACATATTACAACTATTGTTTCTACTCTGCTGTTTAAATGGAGTCATGGAACATGATTGGAGAGAGCTCAAATAATTCTAAATTTTTATAAGCTTTTTAAGAAAACAAATGCAGGTGTCAAGCGTAGCTATATAACTGAGAGTTAAATTCTATATAGAATACAATATTTACTAAAATATAAGTAATAGAAATGTGCTAATTTGAAGCTTACATATACATTATTAATACTCAATAGTAAATGTAGCAATTGTTTAGAAGTTAGATTCTTTTTCTGGAAGGAAAATTTTATCACCAACTTAAGGTGTGGAGTTAATAGAAAGCAAGCCAACTTTAATCAAGTTTTATTATTGTTTTTAAATTCTCCACAGACAGTGCACCTCATGAATGGCTTAAACCACAGATGGATTGCTCTCACTGCTTTATTTTGACTTGCCTCTACCAATTATTGTGACTTTTCTATATGTTAAACTTACTACTTTCTTTAATGGATTTGTGATTGACGTCAATATTTAAGGCAGTGCCCTCCGAAAGGAACATCGTCGATGTGTAAAACATTAAATTTTTCTTCTTGAAATCCTATTGACAGCATTAAATGGTATTTAAATTGCCTCTCAGGGAACATGTGCGTAGTGCTCTGATCCAGGAGATTTATCACAAGCTAGGACATATTAGCATTCTCATTTTTTGTATTTATAAACTTTACTTTGGATTTACAGCTTTTCGACTTTATTATAGTGAATGAATATCATACAGTGTTCATTTTCCTCACTCGGTATCTTCAACAAAGATTCCAGTATTAAGAAAAATAGCAATTCTTTACATTTCCATGTACTTCATAGTTTACGTAAATTACAGAATATTTTCATGCACATATACATAGAAACCAAACACATATAATTTCTTATTGTCATAGTTCAGAGATTATTATTTACATTTTTTCAGCTATGGAAACTGTTACTCAAACAACTTTAACAATTTGTCTGAACTTATGTGTTCATTCATTCAGCAAATATTTATTTAGTTTTTATTCTATGCCAAATTCTATGTGAGGAAATAGGAATAAAATAAGTTCCATACACAATTATTATTTAAATAAATATAATGGCTAAGTTTGTACTAGACCTAAGATTTTGATCTCTGAACCCATTGCTGCTTCAATTCCACAATGACTCTGTGAACCTCAGTGAACAAAGAAAAAGGTGTTGGAAAATCCCTGCAAGAATGTGTTCAAAATAAGGAACATTATTGCAATTTCATGCATTATATCTTAACAGAGTTGTGCCTCTGTTTTCCTGGTTTTAGGCTCTTGACAGCAGTTTGAATGCAATGCATTATATTTTCCTATTGAACAATAAAAAAGATCATTGGGGAAAGCAAGACATACCTTTTTAAATATAGCCTATAATAATACATTCTAAATTGTGTTAAGTGCTGCATCTTTATTCTTTCTGACAAGAACCCAAAGAAAAGGAAAATTCTCTGTAATGGTTGTAACTTCACAGATTTTTTAAAAATCATTGTTGTCACAGAAGATATAAAAGGCTTTTTTCTTAAGACAATTCTTTTCATTGTGAGATGGTAACATTTATATTCTACTAGCCTTCTAGAGATAAAAAAAAAGCAGGGTACAGTATTATATTTCTTATTGTCTAAAAACAATGGAGTTGTATAATTAAGTGCAGCAGAAAGAAAATGGACACAGTATCATTATGTTATAAGCTAAAGAGTCAGTGGGAAATAAGTGGATTTGTTTGCTTGTCCAAAATTCTTTCAAAGCAACTGCATAAGTAGTCAATGTTTATACTATAAAGATAATTTTAAAAAGTTAAAGAAACAAGTTTCGTGGTTCTAAGGTGGCATCCCTTAAAAATGTGAGAAAAGAAAAATGAATTAGAAAAAAAATGAAGAGTGCAACTAATCAAGATGTCACTGTTTACCAAAATTTCTCTCTTAACGAATTGTGAGATGGATGAATAAAGCCCTTGCTACACGACTTTTCTTTCAAATTCTACACATATACAAGTAGACATATTTGTCTTCTTGTTTTATTATTTATATACTTTTCTTAGTTACATAAAGGATTTAGGTTTTTCAGTCTGAATTATATCTAACCCCACACCCCAAATCTGCATAATTGAAGAAGAATAATATAGGAGTGTCACAGGAACTGAGTTATATTATTTATCCAAAACCTACGAGATCGTCCTAACCCTGGAGCCTCACCTATTGAATGGTTAGTGATAATTACCTTGCCTTCTTCTTAGAAACATTGGTAGAAAATACAGTGTATTAGGCAGAGTCTGTAAAATGTGGAATAGAATCTCAGCTCCACTGCTCTCTAAAACTGCAATAACAATGTAGGATACAATATCTCTGCCTCATGGCTAGTATGGCTTTTTTTTTTTTTAGCTAAAGTATTTTTGACAAATTGTCTGAAACCTAGTAAGTACTTAAACGATAATCATTAATTATTTTCAATATTAATAATAATGACCAACTGATGGATGTGAAATGCTGTTCAGAATGTTATTCATGTGCAGCATAGAGTTATTGTTATTATTACCACTAACTTTAAAATATGTAATATACACATTTTCAATAATTTCATACTCAGTTTCTTTCTTAGCTAAAGATAATAGAATCTCAGAATTAGAATACATTTTCAAGTTCCCCTAAATCAACATGATTTTTCAGATTCTCCTAATTTCCATATGTTTGTCATATTTGACTATTTACAGCAAGTGCAAGGAGTAATAATTTTGATAAAATTAAATGTAATTATATATGAATTCTCTGTTTCATACCAGTAGCACCTATACTATTATAACTGAATAAATATTTGATTGAGTTGTTTTTTTAATTTATTTTTTAATTATAGTTGACATATATATTAACTTTGGGTGTGCAAAATAGTGATTAAACATTTATATACCTTACGAAATGACCACTCCCATAAATCGGGTACACATCTTGCCCTGTACAGTTATTACAATTTTTATGACAACACAGGTGGACCTAGATGGTATTGTGCAACATGAAGTCAGAGAAAGACAAATACCATATGATTTTACTTATACATGGAATCTAAAAAACAAAATACTCGAACAAAACAAAACAGAAACAAACTCATAGAACAAACACAGAGCAAACTGATGCTTGCCAGATGGGAGGCGGGTTGAGGAAATGGACAAAGAGATGGAAGGGATTAAAAAGTGCAAATTGTCAATTATAAAAGTAGTCACAAGGATGTAAAGTTCAGCATAGGGAATATGTTAGTTTTAAAAAATAAACTCAGAAACATTTTTATCCAGAATTGCATCTTTTAATTACGGGTTGTCTATGTTTAAGGCATTCTCAATAAGTTCTAAGATTTGCAAGAGTGAGGATTAACTGTAAAGTTATTTTACAAGGTTCTACAAGGCATTTATTGAAATCAAGATTCACTTTTTAAATCCATGTAGGGAAGAAACTCTATTGATTTACCTTTAGCAAGTGGAAAGCATAGTGATTAGTGAGCAAAAACAAAATCTTACAATGTCCAGAGAGAGACAGCAAGAATGAGAGCAAAAGTTAGAGCAAGAGTGAGAGTGAAAGTGAGAGAGAAGAGGATGCTCACATTGATAGCTCATTTGAATGACTCAAATTCTCGCTAAAACCAAACACCAAGTAAAATAGAACTCTGTTGCTTCAGCAATTCTGATAAAATGCTTCATGACTATATTATATGTGAAGTGTGTTATATACTATTTTTCCCATGTGACAAAGTATTGTCTCTCAAAGTATTCTTTATGTTACTATATTATGTTTTAGTCATTTAAAGTATTTTAGTGAAAAGATAAAACTTCATAAAACTGTAATAAAATTTTCACATGCTTTTTCATATAGGCCCATGTCTTTCTGTAAAAATGTTCTTCCTCTCTTATTCTGAGAATATCTATTTTCAAAGTTAGTTTGAGATAATAATGCTTTGGAAATAATTATTTAAGCAATTTTCCTATGAACAGCATATTGAAATAGAATTGAGCCAGAAAATCTAGAAAATTTAGAAAAAAATAAAATACAAATGAAAATGTTGTTTGCCAATGCATTATTTCTCTACTTAGGGGAATATTTGCTGCACAAAAAGGAAAGGTATTTTACTTCATGTTATTTTTCTTAAACACTAAATGTATAAGGGAAAGCAATAAAATAGTACCTATGAAAATGCAAGAAGATTATTTGATTGCAGGAAATCTCAAGAGATTATGTCTGAATAAGGAATAACACATACACACTCACATACAATACACTGCAGAAAATTGATCTATTAAATCTTGAAAATGAATGGGATGAAAACATGACTATAAAATGCACTATAAGGAGAATGTCAGTGATCCAGTTAAACGTCTGAAGAGGGATTAGACATGTTTAACCCACTGACATTTAAGTTTTTTATACGTGTGCTGAAACTAGATAAATAACAATTGCTAAAAAAACATTGTAAAGTAACCGTAAATATTTGGGCCTAGCATCTCAACCCAAGGTTTAAATTTGTTCCTGAAGCCATTAGCCCACCACCACTCTCCAAAAGGACCATGAAAGTGAATGGGTCTTTAGCCTTGTTCCTTAGAGGTAATGTTTGTGAGGAGAGGTTGTCAGAGGAAGAAAGAGCGAGAGTACCCAGAGTAAAGATCAAGCATTTCATTTGCTTCTGTTTGACATCTACAGAAGTTGTGTACTTGCTCATATGTCCCCTTTTCATATCAGAGCAGGGAGAGATGGCAGTATTAAGAGCAGGACAAGATGTATATGGGTTTATTGTGGATTAGGTCAGCATCTGGAAAAGTAGTTGTACATGAACAGTCCTGCCTGTGCTTCATACAAGGGGAATGGTTGCTGGGCAAGAAATTTTCAGTAGCCTGTGCCATAGCAGAAACAGCTAAGGAAAAATAAATGAGGTTGCATCAAAGCAAGACCATTTGGCTGAAGATATTATGTGGTAAAGAGTCCTGTAGAGGTCTCAAAGACTTCAAAGACTCCAGACACCCAAAAGAAATTTAAATAAATAAATAAAAACTGTCACTATCATCACACAAGTAGCTATAATTTAGGGAGAAAGAAAGAATGCAGTGACCAATTTGAGTGATATATTTCTCATTTCCACCTGGAAAGAGGAAGAATGAGGCTTTGAGGAGGAAGGGAGTCTCATTCTTCAATAATGTTTAATAAATTAATGTTCCACATTAAAATTGTGAACCATTCACAAGATTGGGGTAAAGTATGAAAATTCTGCAATATCTCTGACTGCAAATAGTAGTCAGTTGTAGGTATGTTGTTTGTTTGATTCTTGCCATGTTTCCAGAATCCTTTCCAGAAACTCTTATTAAAACTTATAGCTTAGGGAATTTTTGTGCTTCTGTGAATTTCTCATGAGCATGTATTAAATTTGATTTTCTCCAGTTAAATAAAAAAAAAAAAAAACTTACAGCCTTATCTGTTTTAAGGAGAATCATGAAAAAGACATGTCTGCACTCTTATTTCAGAGCAATAAAAGAGAAAACAGAAAACCTGAGGGCTGTGGTAGTGATGAGAGATCCAAGACAATGTCAATGGACATAGATCATGACTTAATTCATGTAAAAACTCACCATGAAAATAGTGTATTTGTTCATTGGACACAGCCATGTACTACATTTACATAGCAAGCCAGAGACACAAAAATATTTTGAATCCCAGAAGCTATAACAGAAAATCACAATGTCTGAGCAGAGGTATGTGAAATAAAAGACTGAAAAGAAGCACAGTAAATTTACTTAACCATCAATTATTTGAAATTATATAAAAAATTATTTCCATTAATATAATTAATCATGAAATTTTCCCTAACACCGAATTTATATAGCTATCATTTTGATTGCTCAATCATACCCTAAATTCAGTCTCCACTTAATTCCATAAAAATTATGAATTTCTGTAGTGTTTTTAATAGTATTTTAATAAATATTTTATAATAGTTTTTCACTCATACTTGTGTTATCATGCTTGTCGATTGTGATACATATTCTATTCAATCATAAATCCTGCAAAGATGCCTAAGAAAGAGGAGGGAAACAGTTCAAACTAGTTTAGTTAATTTAATAAAATCTTATCTTCCTTTTTGTTTGAGAAAATACAAAAATACAAAAATAAAAATAAAGAGTGAAGTTAAGTGATAGTAGTTTAATGCTGATATTAAACATCCAATATGCCTATAACAATTATTCAATCATTGTCATTTAAAAAATTAAATATACAAAGTCTCTGTTTCAAGATTGCATGCTGAACAAATAGATGTTTCTTTCATCCTCCTAAGACCATTTAAAAATATGAAAAAGGAAATGAATGCTTTCTGGGAAGAATACCATAAGAAGCTAAGATTTTAAATAAACTTTTAGAAGCTGGACAAAATATGACATTAAAAAAGGAGAATAAGAATAATTAAAGATAAGCCCAGGGAAGACCCAAAGTGGAATAATGAGATTTGTTGAGGAGACTACTAAAGAGATTGGTGTAGATGTACCACAGGATATTTTAATAAATAGTGTGTAAAACATTTTTACAAGTTCAAAAATTCATTTGAACACTTGAAACATTCTAAAATAGAGCTTATTTCATTTGTTGTATTTCACCCTTGAACTGTGTTTTAAAGGTTATTAAATTTTACTTTAATTTTAATTATAGAGAACAGAACACACGATTTAACAGTACTTAAAACTAAGTTCTTTTGAGGTTTGAGGTATTAAATATAGAATGATGTAGAATGCTATTTAGGAATAGACATTCTGAAACCAGATGGACATGGGCTCAAATCCAGTCCTTCCTGCTCAATAGCTAAGGGTTATTGAGAAAATGACTTAAATAATTTTTTTTCATCTGTGAAGCAGAGATGGAGATCATACCATCTTGATAGAGTATCTGTTACATATAAAAAGATAACACAAGTAAAACTTTTAGTTAAAACAGCATCTGGTACATACAATAAATGTTAGCTTTTTGATAATTATTACTTATACAACATTTCTTTCTTCTTTCCATGTTAACTAATGCAGTGATAAAATTGTAAATTTATCTGATTCTTCACGTTTTGGTTGATCAGTCAAATGTCTCTTTTCTCACATTTGAACACTTTCCCAATCCCAGCTGTGCATATGTACAACTGTTCCATATTTTCTGTAATGTTTCTGCATACAAAATAAGAACATGATTATTAAGAACAAGAAAATCCAAATAAATGAAATTATTTATGAGTTGTGGGTTGCAGCTGGGATGTCAGAGACCAAAGGGAGTTCAGAAAGGAGAAGAGTGATGCTTAGTAGACTATTTTATATAATTCTGTCTTTTCGTGATAAGCAGTGTGCCAAAGAATGAGTCCCACATTTGAACCTCTCCTGACAAAGGAAAGGAAGAAATTTCAGATTAGATATTATAACACTGAGTGTATGCAAAGAAAGGCCAGATGAAAGCACAACAGGGTGACTTTTTTTTCTCCTTATTTATTACTGCAGGCTGTGTCTGCAGACTTCATTTATTCTGTTTCTTATGGGATGATGTATGTAAACACACGCACTAGAGATGTGATTTCAATGTTTCAACTAAGAAAAACTGATATTGTTAGTGTTAGGCAATGCCACTTCACCATTTCAATTGAGTTCAAGATAATGTTTTATGAGAAGATTATGTAAATGAAACTTCTCAACAAAGTAGGAAATTGGGTTTTTTTTTAGGAAAAATTTTGATTTATTCAAATCAAGTTTACAGTGGTCCCTTAAAAAAGATTCTAATAAATAATACTGTTAAAGATAGTTACCATGTTTTGAATTAATCTTTTCTCATTCAAATTATTTATTTCTGGCATGTAACACATATTATGTTATGTAATGAACATTTAAATTTAGTTCAATTGTGTAAAAAATATTGTGAATACACATATATTTACATTTATGCAATATCTGTACTTATTTAATTTAATAGTAGATTCCAAAATACTTCTGATGAAAAGCATTAATTCCTATTTCCTCAATTCAAAAAAAAGGTTCTTTAAGTGAGATGAACTAATACTGGAGAGGCAAGTAGTGAGTGCTAGGAATTCCTGAAGTTGCTCCCTATGGAATTAAAATAACAAAGAATACTTTTAAAACAAGAAAGAGAATAAGAGAAAAGAATGGAAATCTCAAGGAGCAGAGGTAGAAAGATATGTGAGATTCTGTTGAGGATACATGGAATACAAGCACAGTGGGGCAATAAAAAATAAAAATGAAGCTCATCCCTGCACTATTTGTCAAAGAAAATGGACTTTTATGAGTTCATCTCTGAGTATCAGGTCAAGCTATTATATATAACCTTATGACTTATTATAAATACTTTAAAAAATAAAAATATTTCAAATTATTCTCCATGTGGCATTAAAGTGTGTATTTTCACTGCCCTTTCTGGATTACACACTTTTTTTTTTTTTTAATTCGTAAAACCATACCACCTTCCTTTAAGTTTTTGTTTGATTTAACTCTTGGAAAATTTGTCAAACTAAATCCACCTGAGTCCATTCACTTCAGCTATTCTTGCAAAGGTTTGTATCTTGACATGTCATTAGGAAGATAAGCATGTCTCTATCATTTATGTTGAGAGAGAGAGAGAGAGAGAGAGAGAGAGAGAGTGAGTGAGTGTGTGGTGTGTGTGTGTGTGTGTGTGTGTGTGTGTGTGTGTGTGTGTGTGTGCTGGAGCAAACTTTTTTATTACATTGCCCTTGTGGACAAGAAATATATATTCTGCTTAATTTTTAGCCCTTTGTGGCTATTTACTATTGAGAACTTAGTGGGATATTAAGATGTATTTTTCTATGTTTTTGGACAGTTGTGTAACATTTGAGGAGTTAAAATTTATAAGTGTTAGGATGCTAGTGAAGATTTATTTCATAATTATCACTTAAAATAGAAAAAGGTCTCAAAAATAGATGATTAACATAAGTATACAATAAATATTTTTCTAATCTACATAGAAGTACAGGTAGAAAGGGATTGTTGAGATCCACCCAAAAAACTTTACATACATTTCTTCCGCTGGTATCATTTACACGTTTGTTCAACAAACATTTCTTGAGCACCTGGCTTCCCTTGGGACACAGTGAAGAATAAGTAAAGTTTTATGTCCTAGAGGGGCTAACAATTTAATAAGGCCAAGAAGGCTATAAGTAAATAATGGCAAGAATTCAGCAAAAAGCATTGATATCCCCCAGAGTACTGTGGGAACACAGAAGAGAAATACTTAGTTACGTCTTTTTGTCATTTATCAAAAACGTGTTGAACAGCAAATATGTTCAGAGGCTTTTGACTAGATGGTGGGGATTCAATAATGAATGTCTTCATGCATTTTATATTCGTCTAGGTTTGGGTATGTGCACTCTATGATGTTTCACAATGACAAATGCCAAATGATAACAGCAAGTAAACAGAGTTATGTGTATGATCAAAGAGGTATAGTACCATAAAAGCAAAGACAGTTTGTTTAGGCACAAAGTTTGTTTCTTTCACTTGTTAACTGTTGTACATGGAGAAGTTAATTAACATCCCAATACCTCAGTTTCCCCATCTCTAAAGTGGAGAAATAATTATGCGTACTTTACAGCATTATTTTGAGAGTTAAATGATGTATGCAAAGTACTTAGAAAAGTGTCTGGGACATGTAAACTACTATATGTGTTTGATATTATTAACATGCTACTTTAAAGGAATAAATCAAGACTGGTGCTCAGAAGGACTTCTAGGAGAAAGTAACATCTATGGTGAAAATGGAAACGTCCCAGAAGAAAGCTGTTAGAAAACATTAGGGGGAAGTAAGGATAGAGGAAGGGGACGATCAGATTGAAGAGTTTATACAAAAGTCTAGGAGTGGAAAAGATCATCACCTCAGTGAAACTGAAATTAAATTTGATATTTCTGGAGGGAGGGTGAGGCAGAGAGAAGCTCGAGGAGGTTAAAAATTTGAGGAGAACTAAGAGCCAGGCAAGAAGTATCTGAAAGAAAGGTTATCAAACTAAACTTACAAGAATCGGCAATAAATGAATCGAGACAGCTAGCTAGGAGGAAAGAGCTAGGAAAAAGAGAGAGCAGTGAGACATTGAGAAGAGAGGTAAGACTTGTGCATTGCAATGTGTGCCAAGAGCTTCACACATTTCGGTTTTACCAACACATAAAGTTGGTAAAACTTTGGGAGTAAAAAGAGATAAGGCTGGGTAGTCACATGAGAGCCAGGTTTCAGATAGAGACTAGAGCAGAGATACCTATTATAAATTCTCCTGTGAATAATGAGAAACACAGAAATGTTATTCTATGAATGACAGAGAACAACTGAAGGCTTTTAAACAGTAGATGTGGTAGATAGTTTTATTTCCATGTGACAAATAGATTTGAGTAGGGTGACCTTCCTCACTAGAGTGCTATGGAAATAGTACAGTTGAGGGACAAATAATGCTCATACTGAATTGATACACAATAGGTATCAATTATTGAGAATAAATATTTAAAAAATATTTAGAATTAATGTAGTCAGATGTCACATTAACAAACTTTCAGTCAACAACTGACCACATATATGACAGTGGTCCCATAATATATAACAAAGCTAAAAAATTCCTGTTGACTAGTGACATCCTAGCCCTCCTCATGTCATAACATAATGCATTAATCATTTGTTTGTGGTGATGCTGGTGTAAACAAACCTACTGTGCTGCCAGTCGTATAAAAGTATACTACATATAATTATGCATATTGCATAATATTTGATAATGATAATAAATGACTGGTACTGGTTTACATATTTAATTTACTTACTATGTTTTTATTGCCACTTCAGAGTGTATTCTTTGCACTTATAAACAAAACAAATTTTCTATAGAATAATATGCCATATTATGCCATTAGCAGCCACCTATGTCTCTTGATCATATCATTTTCTCTGTGTTTGATTTAATCTCATGTTCTTTTGCACAGTAACATGCTGTACCAGCTTATAGCATAAAATATATATGTTATACCATATAATCTAGGTATACAGTAGATAATACCATATAGGTTTGGGTATGTGCACTCTATGATGTTTGCACAATGACAAAAACACCTAACAATGAGGTAACCAATATGCATCCCAGTTTTCTTTTGTTGGGTGACCAGGGGAATGTAAAGGGAAAAAATGGAAATATTTTAAATTAGTTTTGTACATGATAAATTTGGTGATAGAACATTTAAATAATGTGTTAGGCAGATAGGTATTATGTAAGCTATCAGAAAAGATAGCAAATGAAAATATCAATATTTAGTCATCTACTTTTTATATTTTATGATAGTGGTTGAGATCACACAAAGTGTAAAATGCATGTATAAAGGAGTGGTCGGTTCATATCACATCTTTACAAAAAACATTTATAAATTATCAGACATTTATACAACTTAATTTATCTAAATACATTTTATTACTCAAGATAGAATAAAACTTAAAAACATTCTAATGTTCTTAGAGCATATAAAGCAAACATGCTCAGGTAAAAGAAATCCACACCAACAGAATGTTACAAAGAGCACAAAACACATTTGATACCTCACATGTTGTCTGGGTTCTATGCGTATTCTCAGTAAAAGACATCAAAGTTTTTTTAAAGTTATTCCAGATGTAGAGTTCTAGTTTTTAAAATAAATTTACTAGGGCAACAACTACAAAAATTAAAAATAACAACAACTTATTATAGATATCAGAATTATAGTTCATATTATCTTGGAATATAAATGTGTAAAACTAAAGCAATGTTTGTGAGCAAATCTAGATATTAAAACAATTTATGTTGAAATTGCAAGAATATTGATATATAGATACCTTTAATGGACAAATATTATTGTTATGATTGAATACTTAGCAATATTTAAATAGTATCTAGAAGAATTTTTGATGACTTGGTAAGTTGCTTATGCTATAATATGAAGCTATTAAAAGTAGAGTACAAAACATCATACAAAACATGATTTAATCTACAAATGCAAAGAAAAAGCAGTTATTAATATATTAAACTTTTAACAATAGATACTCGTAGGTAATAAAATTATAGATAGCTATTATTCTTTCCTTTAACTTTGCCATTTTGTCCAAATGAAATGTGTTATATTTAAAATCAAACAAAATAAATGTTTATTAATGAAAATTTCCTTGTAAATAAATAAATGATTCATAACATTAGACAAATGAGAAACATACCTCTACTTGCTACAGTTTTAATTCTCCAGAGATTTGTGGTAAACTTTTCAGAGCTTTCATATTTTTAGGGGCAAGAGTTGAAGAGAAATAACTAATTTCTGCATCCCCAAACGGCTCTAACTTCAGATCTCAATTCACTACAATCTGGTCAGATCATTTATTATATCACAGTTAGCTGGCCAGAGGCTTCCCTTTGCCAAGGAATTTTGGCAAGCCAACCGGCCCAATGAACAACGTACCTCATTGTGTCCTGAAAAGATGGAAACCACCTTGCTTTTCTGTAGCGAAATGTGAGGTCTTAGAAAAACCCTCAGATGACAAAAATAGTTAATTTTAAGATTTTCTACTTATGACAAGCATTTTTTTGCTCTTTTATTCTACTTTATCGTTTGATAAATATGAGAAAGACAAAAAAATGTCATTCTGGACTTTATCCAACCACAATTTTGGGTGGAGAATACACACTGATTAAAACATTTTGATAGATATATTCATCTTTCTTCTGCTGTCCAGTTTGAGAGATAAAAGTGGAATTACTATTCTCGGATCAACTATATTAAGTCATGGTATTTGAATGGCATTGTACATTTTAGACATGTTATGGATTATACTCAATGTGTCCATATATGCATAGTAAAATACATATTTTTTAAATAATTTCATAGTGTTCAACATAAGCCCCAGGCCATTGTTAAACAAGTTAAAATTATATCAAATCTAAAAAATAATTTTTTAACCAATGTGAAATAGTTCAGATTTTATTTTACTGTACTGCATGTATTGTGCTTCAACATTTAGAATGTACATTTCATGCTATAAGTCTGAGATAAAATAAATATAACAGAATAATCTCTTGCTAATACCTAAATCTTTTTTCTCTAACAATGGCCAATGGCAAATAAAAAATTTGCATTTTAAGATGTATAGATTGTTAATTTCAAGAAAATAGTTTTAGTTTCAATCACTAGAGTCTTATTAATGTTTGAGATCAATACATTACATGGTTAGAAAACTATCGAGTTATTCACAATAAATTTTGTATTTTCACTCATCATTTTGCTTTTTTCCCAGCTGAAATAAGCAACTCATTTAGTCTTTTTAGGCCTTAGCCTTCAAATCATGCATTTTTCAAATTAAAGACCAAAAGGGAAGACTAACCGTCAGTACTTCATTATGTCCTAAATGTTTTCCTTTAACTGTACATAGAAAGTTGTGTTATCTACAATAGTTTTAAGGAATCGATGTACAAAAGTTTAAAGTTAAATTAAATGTATCTTCTTAGCCTCTTCATTTCTCTGTTATATTCATATCCACCTCAAAGTTCATGTGTTCTGATACTTTTTTGTACCTCCCTGACTTCCCCAAACTAGTCTTCTTCCAGTCGACCCCCATGATGCCATTGAGGTAAAGCTTAATGACAACAACTGTGACAGAGAGTAGGAGGATGTGTTAGGGTTCATCTTGAACCTTCTTTTTACTGAAATTTATATTCACTTCATTCGCTTATAGAAATAGTCTTTGTACTTTCGAAGGCAGACAATTAATTCTTAGTGTGAGAAAAAGAAAGAGATATCCTTACAACATACAAGGACCTCTTTCCTCACCAAAAGAAAGGCAAGGTACACATTTTGTTCAGGAATTATAGAAATCATACCCCAGTTGCTTTGATCTAAGCCACATGGTTTCTAGAAATAATATTTCCAAGAGTAGGCAAAAAACATTTTGGAAAATCAATATGATAACACTGGCCCAGAAATAAATGTATAGTATCACTTGAAATACATGATGGTCTGCTACCCTGAACTGCTCAATTATTGGATAAATTCTGTTCTGAGAGGCAGGGTTCAAGTGTTTATATGACAGGTCAGTAAACAATGGTCAATGGAAGCAAATGGCTAAGAAAAAAATTAGCCTGCTTTATGTTTATGCATAGCTTGTAAGCTAAGAATGGTTTTTATAATTTTAAAAGATTTTTAAAAACTCAAAAGCTGAATAATATTTCATGACATATGAGAATTATATTAAATTAAGATTTCAGTATCTAGAAATAATGTTTTATTGAAGCATAGCTATACACATTTATTTATGTATTGTCTCACTTATGTATGGTCCCTTTCATGCCATAATGATAGAGTTGAGTAGTTGTGACAGACATAGTATGGCCCACAAAGCCTACAATATTTACATGTTGTCCCTTTACAGAAAAGTTTGCCAAGATCTGGTTTAGAGCATACTTTTTTCATTACTTACATCTTAACTCTATTGCCTAGAGAGATTAAGGCAATCTGCACAAATCCCCCAATTGCACACTAGGTTCTGACAAAAATGTCTTTGGATAATTTTTGGAGGCTAGGGTGACAAAACTACTGTGACCATGAAGAAATAAACCTCTCCCTGAATATATCTTAGCTCCCCATAATCCTCAGACTGATGGGGAACTGTTAACACAAGAATGAGTTTTAAAGTTTTGAGGAAATGTAGAATGTAATGAAACTTCAAAAATATATTTCTGACTATATATATTGCTTGGTATGAATATTACTTATAAAACTTTCTATAGAATATATCACAATATATACAAATTTTGAAATAGTCTTTGTTTTATTAAGAATAGATGAGCTTTTCTTTATTCAAGAGTCTATATTAAGAGTTAAGTACCACATAAAAGTGGTAAGTCTGTAGTATAAAAAGAAGTGAATAACAAAAACATTTCTGCCTACTTTTCATTTCTATTTCAGATTCTTCCACTCCAAAGTTCAACATTTTTATCAAAAAATAAGTAATCTTAATGGTTAGTCTTCCTTCTATCAGGTGGTAATTGCAAACCAGGGATTATCATTCAATACTATAATGAGTAAGTGAACAATAACTACTAGTTTTCATTCTAGCGTATATTCTTGATATTAACCATTTTTCCACACACTAAACAATTAAAAACTAAAATTTCTCTGGAATAAGTAAACATCTTCCATATTAATCTTCAGGATTATTGTGCCTTTCATTGCTCCTGTTTTAGAGGAGAAACAAACAAACTAAGAATACAAACCCATTTGTTAAATAAAGACAAAATGTTGAATAATCTATTGAAGAAATATATCTACTAATAGTAGTCAAATAAAATAATGTTTTAAATTTATTTTAAGTAGTTGTGCACTTAAATTACCTTTTTAAGAAAAAAAATCAGAAATAATGGAATTCTGTCTTTAAATACATTTAAATCTCTGATGCTTTGTATTAATTTTATCACCATATTGCACCAAATTTACTTTTGAAAAAATAGGCACCTTTTCCTATTAAAGAGAAAGCTATAAATCTTATGATCACAGTTATTTTTAAATGTAAGAAATATGCATTTATGTTAGAAAAATACAGATGAAAACTGATGTGTCGTTCAGAATTGTAATGACTGCACTGAAGTTTTTGTGTTATCAATTTACCTAGTGTAGGTCATATGACATTTTGACATTTTCCTCTTGTAGGAGATTTCTTAAAATTGCCAACATATTATCAGAATTAAATATGAAATTCCCATCACTGCATAAGTCCTAATGTTTTATCATAGATTGACAAGATTGAATCAGAGTATGCTTTCATAATAGTATCTTCTTTTTAATAAAATTAAAGAAAATAAAAAGAAAAAAATCTCACTATTATATTTAACATTTGTTAGAGGTTCTGTCACCATAAGGAGATGATAACTGTAAGTATTAGGAAGCAGTATATTAAAGCTAAAAGTAGTTTACAACATAATGAATATTTATCCAAAGAATAACCTGAAAAGCTATTAGAATATATGTTTATGTTAAGTTTTATTTACAAAATAAATATAATAACAATGATCAATTACATAAATGAATCAAAAGAACCATTCATAATATGAGGCATATTTTTTCTTTTTTAAGTTTTATTGTCATAAAATACTTAACATGAGTTCTACCCTTATAAATATTTTAAGTTTATAATACATCATTGTTGACTACAGGCACAATGTCTATAACAGATTTCTAGAGCTTATTCATCTTGTTTTACTGAAATGTGATGCCTGTTAATTAGTAACTCCCAATTTGCTTCCCCCTGACGCCTCTAGAAATCTATTTCTTATGCATTTGGATTTTTCCTTTATTTTCTGCATTTTTAAATTAAATTTATTGTGGTGAAATTAGTTAATAAGACTATATAAGTTTTGTGTGTATAATCAATATTAAATCATATGTATTTTGCATTGTGTTCACCACCCAAGTCAAATCTCTTTCTGTTACCATATATTTGATCCCCTTTGCCTTTGTCTACCTTCCTTTCTTCCCCTTTTTCCTCTGGTAATCACTAAACTGTTGTCTTTGTCTATGAATTTTTGTTTGTTCGTCTTGTTCATTTGTTGCTTTCAGTTATATATCCCACATATAAATGAAAACATATGGTTCTCAACTTTTTCTTTCTCACTTATTTCACTTAACATGATAATCTCGAGATCGATCCATGTTGTCACAAATAACAGTTTTTCATATTTTCTTATGGCTGAGTAATATTCCATTATGTATCTGTACTACATTGTCTTTATTCAATCATCTATTGAAGAATACTTTGGTTGTTTTCATGTCTTGCCCAGCGTGAATAATACTGCAATAGACATTGGGGTGCATATATCTTTATGGATAAATGTTTTCAAATTTTGGGGGTAGATATACAAAAGAAGGAATGCTACATCATATGGTAATTCTATTTTTAATATTTTGAGTAACTTCCATACTGTTTTCCATAGTGGCTGTACTAATTTACATTCCTACCAGCAGTGTGGGAGGGTTCCTTTTTCTCTACATCCTCCCCAATACTTGTTGTTTCTTGTCTTATTAATAACAGCTATTCTAACAGGTGTGAGGTGGTATCTCATTGTGGTTTTGATTTGCATTTTCCTAATAGAGAAGGTGAGCATCTTTTCATATGTTTGTTGGTCATTTGTATTTTGTGAGACAGGTATCTGTTCAGTTCCTCTGCCCATTTTTTGATTGGATTGTTTTGTTGTTGTTGTTGTTGTTGTTGTTGTTGTTGTTGAGTTACATGAGTTCTTTGTATATTTTGGATATTAGTCCCTTATTGGAGGTGTCGTATGTAAAATATCTTCTCTCATTCAGTTGGTTGTCTCTTTGTTTTGTTGATAATGTAAGACATTTTTTTCATGAGCACAAACAAGGAAAATTCAGAGTGAACATGAAGAAAAATATAAAATATTCTGAAGGACAGTGAAGGAAATCTGATTAAAGATAAACCTTTGTTCTGGAGAAAACTAGTCAATATTATAAAGACATTAATTCAAGTCAGTATAGGCATATTACATGCAATTATTATAGCAAAATGTTTAATAGAATTTTTTTAATGTGAAGTAATAATTTCAACATATATTTGGGATGTATAGGTAAAAGTACACAGGAAATTATTGCTACATAAATGAGTGAATAATAAACAAACAAACAAACAAATGTGAGCCCTTATTGTCCAAGTCTTGGTTTTAAAACCATTATCTGATTAAGGGAAGCAGGGTACCTTTAGATAAAAGGTTATCCTAGGACTAGGGCAGAAAATAAATAGCATGAACCTAGAACATTTTTTAGTGCCAAAAAAAAAGTCATCTCTAAAAAAAATAACAATAATAATACAGTCATGTAATATGTCAAAGGGAAGCTGGAGCCAATATAAAGAGCTCTGAATGGCCAACCTACAATAATTTGAGGAACAAAATTAAGTAAGTAAGGAAAATATTGCTTATATTAAATGTTGATAAGTGCAATGAAGGAAAGTAAACTAAGCAAGGGGGATATGAAGTGCCAGCTCTGTGGTGGCAGCTTTAAATAGGGATATCGAAACAGCCTGACTGAAAGGTAAACTTGGAGAAAAACTGAGGACAATGAGGAATTGAGAAATAGGGATATGTAGGGAAAGACCATTCCAGATAGGAGGAAAGCAAAAGTCCCTGAAATGACTGTATCCTTGGCAGATTTGAAGATAAACAAGTGGACCAGTGTGACTAAAACAAAAGAAAAGAGAATTTTAGGCTATGAGACCAGGGTAGTGATATAGAAAATGTTCTTGAAGAATACCATAGGGTTCTAGAGATTTTTCTCTGGATGAGATGAGGAACTTTTAGATAAAAAGAGGCAATGTGTAGTCTAATCTGTATATTAAAAGCAATAATTTGGTTATTATTCTGTGAATTGAATATAGGGGGGAAATTGTGAAATCAGGGAGAAAGAAGAGTTTGGAGTTGGAGCTGTTGCAGCTGCCACTGCAGCCACCGAAGCAGGTGCAGGTTTATGGCTCCCTCTCAGGGTAATTTGTGGCTTCTGATGTCTGGGTACTCATATATTTTTTATACCTCTAGCATTCCCCTCTGTTTTTGGTTTCTTCAGAGATTCCAAAACTTTTATACCCTATCTCATGTATTAAATTTTACATTTGAAATAGATGTTTTCTATTTTTCAACTGGATTCTGACTGATATAGAAGGCTAAAGTTTTGATGTTGTTAATATTTAAACACAAATAAAAAATTAATGTACCAATAGAAAATAGACAAAAAATGAATAATAATTTTCTAAAATCGAATAAAAATATCTAATATATATGTGTGTAAATATACAGTTTCAAACACACTAGTAATAGAAAATGAATTCTCAGTGAGATTTAACTTTATTCATCAACTGAGAAAGACTAAAGAAATGACATGTGAATTATTGCCAAGTATAAATTAGACAGCAACTTTTATATACTTCTACTGAGACAAACTTTCCAGAGGACAATTTGGCAATATATATCCAAATTCAAAAAAGTGCATACATTCAATTCAGCAATTCTAAGAATTTATGCTAAGAAAATAAATCCAAATGTTTTCACTAAGAATTTATGTGAGTATAACTTTGTTAACATTAGTAAAAATTAGGAGGAAGAAACTAAAATCATAGCAGTTTGTCCAAAGTAGGAAATATTTACATAAAATATGATTCATTTATAGAAGGGAATTACCTACAGCTATTAAAATTTTATGAAAAAAATATATTTATTTTTTACCATGGGGAAATGATCATAATATATATTTAAAAAAATAAAGAATAGGTACTATATAAAAACCTGATTTATAAGTATAAATTATAAGTATAAATATTCATGTTTATATACAACAGAATAATATATCAAGGATTCATAATACACTAGAGGTCCCATACAAGTAAGATGATAGAACAAAATAAAAACTTTGAAGATAAATATTTGAGAATGATTTTATGAGCTGCTGTTTGAAACATGCCAAAGAGATAACAAAGCCAGAGTATACAGCTACTGCCCTGAGTATTTTCTGGGTTCCTCAGAGGCCCACCTCACCTGCTTGTTCCTGCCCAACTCCTACATACATGTGATGCACCTTCCCCCTCAGGTCAGTATTTTCCCTGCAGACCCAGTTTTTCCTGCAATCCATGTCCCACAGAACCTTCCAGGCTGTTTTCACAGGCAATCTTTACAATAAATCTATGTTCTTTCTTTGGTCTCCAGACATTCTTATGCTTGTATTGGAAAGGTTTACTTTGAAAATATCCTCCTCATATCCAGTTGCCTTAGGGCAGTAACCACGTCCTCTGGCCTTATGCCTTTGACATGTTCCAGACAGCAGCTCAGTGTGCTCCTTTAAATACTGGGAATGCATCTCAAGCTATCCAATGGATCTCTTTGGAACTACTATGAATGGAGTTGCAATAAAGGGCAGGAGGTTGGGAGTCACAGTATAGGAGTGACATTCTCAAAACAAACAAAAATCCCATTCACAAATTTTCCTTTTTTAATCTCTGAATCTGTTTCTACCTCTGTCTGGGTCAGGAGTCCCAATGAGAAAATAGCTCCCAAGAGGAACCCATGAAGTACCATGAGAGGCAGAGTCAGAAATCACATATACCTGCTGCCACAGAAAACTGTACTCTTTTTTCCACTTCTGTCTCCCTGACCTTGAATTTGATGAGGCGAGAACCAAGCAGTCAGGGATCAGTAGAGAGAAAGACACACTGAGTATAAAAAAGGAAAGAAGGAAAGCACCCTCCCCATAGTGGCTCTGGCTGTGAAGAGGAGAGAGGATCAGTTGTTATAGCAAGTTCACAGTTTTGATTTTTACTGGGACTGTAAAATTTGAATCACTAAATTGAGACTGCATTTACATTTTAAACTGGCTGAAAGTCGTTTAATACCAAAGAATGACCAGAAAGATAAGATTGTGGAGTCTCAGCCAGAGTCTCCAATTTCATTAAGGAGCAAGGGAAAGTCTAAATTTCTCACACAGGATATATTTAAATGGTACATGGGAGACAATACAAAGTTATATCATATTGTATTCCAGAAGAGAGGATTGTTTTATATACCAGATATATACTGAGATATATAAAATGAGAGAGAGAGAGTGAGAAAGAGAGAAGGAAGATTAATTAATCAGTTTGCTCTGTGATATATATGAATAAGTCAGTTCACTTTTGGTATGTATAATATACTACAATAAAATACTTATTAAAAATTGAAATATAGTTAACTACCATTCCATCTAATTCAGCTCACTTGAGAATTCCTGGACAGTCAGTGAAAAGTTGTTTATAGGTTAAGGTTTTCGAATAATTTTATTATCATTTATGTTTGTTCCATAGTGGATAAATATTGATGTATAGAAGAATTTCCTGCCACTAGGTACAGTTTGTTTTGAGAGTGAGAAGCAAATAAACATATTTAGAACATGTTATGCTGAAAATGTTATCTACGGATATAAGGTCATATGATATTTCAAAATTAAGTACCCTGGAAGTCCCTGTCTGTTAACATAATTTTTTAGAAAACGAGCCAGAAGGTAAATTGCCCCTGAAAATCCAGTTCCCTAGTGAGCCCAACTCCCTGAGAGATGGAGGTAATAGTTATACTTGTCCTGGGTCATCCTCACTGTCATCTTGCTGTGACTAAAGCTGGATACTTGAAAGAAAAGGATTAGAATAGATGAGCTGGTTAAAAAATTTGGAGGGGTAATTATGCTAGTAACTGCTAAACAAATGGCTAAAAAAGAAAAATTAGTACTAACTCTTAAGAAATCAGCTTTTCCTTATTTATTTGATTGTTTGTTTGACTAATGTATTCTTCTCTATAAATAGCAGGCTTATATTTTTGAGTATATAATGATGTGTACCAATCTCCAATCCCTTTATACTGGATGTCAACTCAGATGTCATATCTTTTTAAATTTGTTCAATATAATTGACTGAAAAATCTATCCCAGCTGTGGTGGAATAGTGTTTTCCATAATCACTGCTTGTTATATTTGCTCATTTATGGACCGTCAGCTGGCATGATATTCTACTATATCATCCCAGGTGTGGAACTCAGTCCCTGTCCCCTGAGTTTCCATCTAACATCACTCACACAAGTGCAGACATACACAATCTATGTTCTAGTGTGACAAAAGGGCTTTTATATGGTTCTGTGTCTCTACTCCCTTACCACTTTAAGATCTGTTACTCTCCTTTCAGTTTTTTTTTTTATTATTCATGCAATTTCTAGACCTCTTATGCCATATTCAAAGACTCTTTATTATCTCTGCCAAAACCAAAGGACCAACAACTCCAAAACCCACTATTTGGCATAACAGAAACAGTTATAATTCTCTTATATCTTATCATCAGTTTCCAGGAAGAGACAAAAGCAACATTAATTTCTTTCTCCTTTAATATGAATTATACAAATCCTCTTTACAAAGACTAGTTGACTACAGTAGTTCTGGGTAAAATAAAAAAATATATAACTTTTTCTATATTTTCTATTTTTTCTACTACTTCATTGTCTCCATGTCTTTAGCTAAAATCCTGACTGTATTTGATCTCCTTTGTTATTTTTTTCCTCCCATTTTTATTTCCTTTTCCCAATTCATATTCTTGCATCAGCCCCTCTTCATTATTTTTTATTATGCCTTTCTTTTGACTCCATCTTCATTTCTTTATATGTCAAAGTTAAAAAAAAATTATTTGAACCCATCATTCTTACTTCAATGATTATTTTGTCTCTACTTTATCAAGATGTCTTATGTATAAGTAGCCCAAACTACCTTTTTCAAAAGATGTTTTTATCATGTTTTAAAATGATTAAAGTTATCAAATAGCAGAGTGAATCATTTTACATAAGATGCTAAACATTTAATTATAATGCAATAATATTGCAGCACTAAGTCTCAATACTCTTTTTGTTTTTGTTAGTATGACAGTTCTAGATTTCATTTGATTTTTTAAAAAATCAGTTATAGAAAATAGAAAAAATTTTGTTTATGTTTGCACCTATATATAAGATATAAGATAGCATTTTCACTAATTTATATATTTTTATATATACTAATAGATTTGTATTACCTCACATCTTATTATTCATTAATTTAGCACATATCACTATGTACCTACATTATGCTCTGTATTTATTCCAGAAAGTAAAGAGAGATGTAGCAATATGATAAGCAGCGCTTTGGAATAATTGATGGAGGAAGAAACAAGTAGCATATATCATAATATTAATAATGACATAATGACAAAAACTACCATGTGGAGGATTTTGAGTATAGTGGTATCCTATTAAGTCTCTGTTTTCTATATATAAAAAAAGTTTGTTGTTTAAAGGATTTTAGATTCATATCTAAATTCATGTATTAAAATATTATTTAAAGGCAAGATGTGAACACTTGCCTATCTGATCTCAAAGTCCAATCTCTATATTATAGTGCTTTCATCTATAAATTGCAACATCCTATAAATTACACAAATGTACACACTCATAATGGTAGGCATAAGTCATTCTAACTTAACAAAAGCAGTTTTAAAATAATTGGAAATTCTTCATTTTTATTGGAAAAGCACATTTTCATCATTTCTGTTTGAAAACAAAAAAATTCTTGTTTTCTTGGTGTATACAATGCAATGTGATCACTGACAACTTCTACTTATAGTGTCAATTAAGATTTCTATCAAATTATTGCCTTTAAAATATGTTCAATGTATATTTACATTATGGAACAAGAAAGAAAATGATGAAAATTTTCCTGAACTGTGCACAACTATATTATATAATAGCAGTGACCAACACACACATAAAGCCATTCTAAGTGATTTACCTTCAGATCTAATTATCATGTTTATAGCTTCTCTTAATACTTCTTTTAAAAGTTCCAGGAATCTTGTTAGTAATTTTTCTTGCAATATTTTATATTTTCCCACATGCATTTATTTCACAAGACATTAAATGACATTAACTGAGAGCGTGCACATTTTCTAGTCTGGTACCTCCCCAGAGCACATATCAAGTTTCTAGATCTAAGAGAGTTTACTTAGGATTCTTTATACAACTCCCCTTTCTTCACAACTTTGTCCTTCAAAAGTTTATCTATGCAACTAGAAAGAAAAAGAACTTTGCCTACTGGTTTAAATCCTCTGGAACAATCCTGAGGGGGGGAAAAAAAAAACCTTTATTACCTCTGTGTATGATCCAGTTATATTAGAGGACAAAAAGCCTACCATCTAGTTGGAATATAATCGTGTGCGTATTTATTTACTTATATAAATAAAATTAATTGGATAGATGGCAATGACTTTTCTTGAATCATGGTTAATTGATATCAGAACCTAATTTCAGATGCTATACAGTAAGTGTTTAGGGAAGTAAGTTGTGATGTCAGATTGCTTGGTTTTAAATGCTGACCTCACACTCACTATCTATATGACCTTTGTTTATTGTGCGTATGCTTCAGTTTCCTTATCTTTGTATATTAATGTTCCTACCTTATAAGGTTGCTGTTAAGATCACCTTAATATAGGCGAAACATTCAAAAGTGCTTGATCCATATTAATAATTCAATAAATATAACATATTTTTCGAAGT
Source organism: Macroglossus sobrinus (assembly GCA_004027375.1). Taxonomy (NCBI): domain Eukaryota; kingdom Metazoa; phylum Chordata; class Mammalia; order Chiroptera; family Pteropodidae; genus Macroglossus; species Macroglossus sobrinus. The sequence goes on along the minus strand of PVKZ01001544.1, from coordinate 277,912 downwards.
TATATGTGAATGACTACAGTTGGTTACCTAAGCACCAGCCTGTGACCAGGGATATTCACTCTTTTCTAAAACATTTCTATTTCTTCTATTATTAGAAAAACCAGTCCATTTCCTACAAGAATGTTATGTCAGAATTAGGGTCTTATTTTTAATTGTCATAATTACATCTTAAGCTAATGCCACAGACATGGCAATCTACTTCTTGTTTCTAAAATTCTACTAGTAAAACAAGTTTTAATAACAAAAAACCTGCTGAATATGACAGTCTTACTAATTTTTTTACTAAAATACTGCCTTAGAAGACTGTCCTCATCCCTTTTACTCAAGTTAAAATGTTCATAGTAATATCTTTCCACTCAAATAAAAGTGTATGACTTTTACATAGATGATAAGGCAATCTGGAATAATTAGAATTATCAAATTTGGATCAGAGTACCTCTAAAAGTTTTGATAGAGGGAGTAAAGTTAGGAAAAACAAACGAAGAAATGATAAAGATAAAGGGAGAAGGCATTTCAGAGTTTTGGCTTGACAAAAGACAGAGAATTAATAATGAATTTGTTGAACAATATATGGGACAATTTTTTAGAAGACGACCTCCTAAATATTAAGAAACAAAAGAGGGGTGTTTAAGTTGATTTAATTTGGGGGAACATGTTTTACTACTCAAAGCAAAATTTTAATCTAGACAAATCTTTAATTGATTTTAAATATATTAGATCTACAGAGTTTATCACATGAATGATAAACCATATCTTTATGATAGTGTATAAAGGATGGGCAAGCAAGGGTAAACTAGTAAAAATCTGCTACACAAATGGAACTGCAATATATTGAAGTCTGTCTAAATTGAAACAAAACCAAATTCTTTTAGCCACCTGCAATAATTTCAGAGTAATCTGTTACTCAAGAAATGAAACCAACTCAGATCTATCAAAATAAGAAAAAAGCAGTGCAAAAATAGTCCTCTTAGCCAAAGTAAAAATGAAAGCTGAGAACTATCATACCAAGAAGCTTTCCCCAACACCCATTTTCAAAGTCCAAAGAAGAGAAATCCTTTTTGGAAAGCTTTTGAGATATAATTACTTAAACTTTGTTTATAGTGGCACAATCAAGTCTTTTCTGTTCTTACCTTGCCAAAAAGTAAAACCCTAATGGATTAGGAACGTCAACAACTGAAATACAGAAAACCTTAGAGTAGAAGATGCCAAGAAGTATGAAATATTTCTATTTCCTTCTTTGTTTTAGCAGCTGGACTCTATTCCTTTCTTTCAACTTTATCCATGTTCCCTCTTTTTAAAAGTCATTTTTGTCAGTTGCTTTCAAGTTTCCACTTAGTAATGAATTAATAGTATTGTTGAATATGCTGTAACGAGTTTCTTGTATTATTTCTTTTACTTCTATCACCTCCCTAGTTTTCTCAATATATGTAACATATTTAGTAACAATTTTTATAGTATTGAGCTGCCTCATGAAGAAATTTTCTGCATTACTATTTAATTAAAAATAATTCGATTTTTAATTCTGCTTGACCTGTAAACATTAATTGTGAGATATTTTATATCTTGTTTTAAATAGTAGGTGCTGTGATTTCGAATTTTCCTATTTCATTTTTATAAAAAAGTTCTTTGTCATGAACAAATTATTTTAAAAATAAAAATAAGTACATATTTTTTATCGATGCTATTATATTTTCCTTTCTGTATATGTTTATGCTATTAACAAATAATTACATATGCTAGTGCCTTGCCCACAAACTGATTTACACATGGAAAACTCTGAATAATGATAATGGCAGACTCCAGATTTATTAAACTCAGTTGCTTTACGGACCATGAATATGTTGCCAAACCTCCTTTATTTGTCTCTCTGAGCTTCTCCTTGGAAATCACAATCATCTTTTTCAGTCCCACATGGTTACCCCAGTTCTGCACTATCCTCATTTCTAACCAACACACAAAAGACCATTTTTCCTATGAAGACATGTACATTACCTGTCACCTTACTTTCCTGTCCAGGCTAAGTTGTCTGACTGCATTTGGTTTCTACTTCCCTCACTTCAGCTCTCTTCCCTAGAAGTCAGGCTATCCTGCTTTCTTAGTTCTAAAAATTCCAAATGCCACAAGAAATCTAAATCTTACCAATATATATATATTTTTTTTTCTATTGTTTCATTTCATGCTCATATGAAACACCAAACATAAACTATCCTGTCATATAAGCAGGATATGACCTATTTACCTAGAAAAGAATTTAATTATTATGATCTGGCATTAATAAACATGGGTGACCACATATTATTTATCAAGATTGCATATTATTTATAATGGTGGTTGATATAACAGGGAATCATTGCAACCTAAAAAAAGAGAGCTAATGCTTCCTTAACCACTTTCTCAAACTTTGTGTATCCATAACCCAATTTTAGTACTAATAACATGAAAAAAAAGATGTTGCTATTAAGCACTGACATTCTTCAGAATCAAATAAAATTCATTCCATGTTCTAATATAGTCAGTTTTTTAAATAAAACAATAATAGGGCTCTGAACTATTTTTACAATGATTATTTAATATCAAAGTAATTCTCATTTAAATTAAAACTACATTTAGGTAAATAAAAAATATAATTTATTTCTAATGCCACTAATATCCAAAAAATATTTTGATAATTTATATCAACTATGTTTGAAATATTCTTTATTTTGAAAAATAAATGTTGGCCATAATAAGCAGAAAAATACAGAGAAGTTAAACATGTACATAGATTTCCCACAATCCTTATGCACTGAAATAATGCACAGAAATAATCTTTATGCACAGCAATAATTTATATACCTTCAATCAATATAGGAGTAGGAATCATTCATACCTAATAATAAATCATATAAAGGACATATGTTATACAAACTGTACATATTTTTCCTACTTAAAAATAAATTCTGAACCTCTCTTATGCTATTGTTTTATTCCGTACTATGTGATCTAATTACAGGCTCAGAGACTCCCAACCATTCCACTGTTATTAGTACTTTCTGAGTATCAGACAACTTGTAATCTTATCACCTACTTATTATTTTTAAATTATGCCTTCCATGTAAAACATTTTTTTTATTCACTTTTAAACTGATGTGAAACATTTACTTAGATTCAAGTCTAGACAAATTATTTCAATGTTCACTGCTGGTTCTTTTCTAACTTTTCATAAACTCTCATTTACTTCATTTTCCATTAATTTTATAATTATTTCAAAATTAATTCATAATTTTCAGTGAACATCCACATATTTGAGTCTGTACATTGCTGGTTCTCACATCTTAAAAAAGTTAGTTGAGTATAAAAATATTAGGTATAAGCTTTTATGTCTCAAAGCTTTCCACTTTTGATCTTAATTTATTACTGCAGAAAAAAAGTCTGTTGCTGTACTGGTAACTCCTTTTTATAATTAACATGTCTTTTTAACCTGGCTATTTTTAATAATGTTTTTCCTGTGTGTGTGTGTGTGTGTGTGTGTGTGTGTGTGTAAAATTCAAAAATTCAGAAGGAACCAAAGTGTATATCACTTTTTATTAAATTGACTGAGATGTAACATTTTTAACCCGAAAGAATAAGCTGATCTATTCATCTCTTATAACTTTGATTAATTTTCTTTAAGAAACATTTGTTCTAATTTCTTTCTATCCTGAATGTTATTCAAGTCATTTTCATACATATAACATTTTCATATTCCTTCATAAAGCTATTCCTATGGCTTTTATTGCACTGTCTTCAAAACTTTTTTATTATTTATTAATACTTAAATAAAATAAGATTTATTTAGAATTAATATTTGATAATGGATGTACACATATATAAAAAGATTTCACTTTATCTCATGTTCTAACCTAGAGGTCAGTAAACTTTTTTTTCAAGGAGCCCAACATATTGAAAAAATGTAATACCCTGGGATACTCTACTATCATAGATCTTTAAACTACCTTCTTGTCCTGCCTTCTTCTGAGGACTATTTATGCAATGTGCAAAAGCACAAGACTGCAATTTTCTGGTTAACATCTCTATTAATTAGATACTGCAGCATAAAAAATTATCACAAACTTAGCTTAAAACAACATACATCTGTTAAGTGATCATTTCCATTGGTCAGATATATGGTTATGGCTTTATTGATTCTTCTGCTTAAGCCCTCAGAAGACTGAAGTCAAGATACTGGCTAAGCAGTGTTCTCAACTGAAGGCATGACTGGGGAAGAACCCACTTCTAAGCTCACTCATACTACCAACAGCATTCATTTCCTCATAGTTATAGGACAGGGCACCTGCTTTTTGCTGGCTTTTGGCTAGAGGCAGCCCTCATCTAGTACAGCCTACTGCAATTCCTTGCTATATGGCTTTCCCAGAATGATAACTTCTTTTTACAAGTCTGCAAGGAAGTCTTTAAAGTGAGTTTACTAAAAGAAAAAGAGTCTCATACAAGGTAACTTGATCATGAAAGTGACATTCCTTCACTTTTGTCACATTCTATAGCTTAGAACCCAGCATAAACACTGGGAGAAAAGTTTAATAGGAGCCACTTTAGAGTGTATTTGTAACATTATGGACTTTAAGCCTCTAATTTAAGAAAATACAGAACAATAAATTTAAAAAATATTTTTTACCTATTAAATTTTAGTCTGTTTTATGGAAAGCCTATCTGTTTATCATAATTGTAGGTTATAAAGTTTTAGAGCTAATTCCCTGATTTGGAAAATAGGTTGTTTACCAGTAATCATTAGACTGTCATAAGTTCTTGTATCATTTCTAATCTTCCAAGTTATTAGTGGTAGAAGTTGTTAAAAGTTTTATCAGATACTTTTTAGTCAGGTAACACTTTATTTTTTAATATTTAAAAAAGTTTTATGCAATTTTAAGACCTTTTTATTTCTTTCATTTATTTTTAATTGTAAATACAGTATTATAGTAGTTTCAGGTGTACAACATAGCGATTTAACACTTATATACCTTACAAAGTCATCACCAAAAAAAGCCTAGTACCTTTCTGACACTGTACATAACTATTATGTTCTTAACTCTTAACTCTGTTCCCCATGCTGTACATTATGTCCCCATAATTTACAACTGGAATTTTGTAATTCTTAATTCAGGTAACATTTTAAAGCAAAGATCTCCAGGACTAGTTAATTCTAAATGTAGTATTTTATTTTAAACATACTATCAAAAAGATAGGACTTTTCTGCATCAGTTTAATAGAGGTAAATTTCTTTTTGGCAGTAACTGCTCAAGCGTGATGGTTTGAATCCAAAGGTATCATCATGATCTCGAAATGGAATAGCTTGACAAAATGACCTGTGCTTATCAATGTTTGCCAAAGAACACTCATTATGTTTAGAAGTCACCTTGACAAAGCTAGTTCATATATGTTCATATTTCAAGCTATTGTAGCTCTGATACTAAAAAGGCAAAGGACAAGAAATTAAGTCAGAGTGATTTGGCTAAATTAAATTCAAGGATAGGTAACTGGCTGTCATTAAAACTTGAATCAGTGGTCTACTCATTTCATGCTCTTGAATTACCATAATCTTTAAGCTGCTTGGTTGACCAGTTTTAACAAAATAGTTTACTGAAGAATATACCTTATGCAAATTTGCTCTCTCACTTTAGAAATTTAAGGCAAAAGATACATAACATCTGAAAATTTAGATTTATATAAAATCCTACACTATATCTCATTTACTTTTATAGAAGTAGATTTAATTTAAAATTAGTCCTAACCTTTCTTTTAAAAACATTAATTATTCCTTTAAAAATACATGTAGATTATTCAGAATTATTATTTTACAGTATAACCTTTTAAGAGTCATGTTATGATTTAAAAGAAGATATTTTTCCTAAAAATTAAGTTATCTTACACATATATTCTTAACATTTGCCTTTTAAATTTTTATTAAATTGGTTAATTTTGGGTTTTTCATATTTAATTACTATTAAACATTAAACCTCATTTTCAGAGAAAATATTATGAAATAGATTAGACATCCTTAATACTAAAAATTAGTATAAGAAACCTATGTATTCCCAACCCTACTTGCACATAATGTTGAAATCATCCATGTTGCCCTCAGAAATCTCATTCCCGTCTCTCTCTTATCATACTCGAACACTTTCAAAAATTCAGATGTTGTCATTCTCATTCATTTATTTTTTAATGAATTGTTATTTTGAAATTACATTTGACATATAATATTATATTAGTTTCAGGTACTACACTATATAACTTATGATTATATAACTTACACATTTATATTGCTTACAAAGTGATCACCTAATAGCTCTAGTACCTATCTGCCACCATATATCGTAATTACACTATCATTGACTATATTCCCTACACTATGCTTTACAGCCCCATGAGTATTTTGTAACTACCAACTTGTAACTTTTAATCCCTTCCCTCTTTTCACCCATTCCTTCAACCCCTCTCCCACATCGCAAACACCAAAATGTTCTCTGTATCCATAACTTCATTTCTGTTTTGTTTATTTGATTATTTTGTTCTTTAGATTCCACATATTAAGTGAAATCATATGGTATTTGTCTTTCTTGGTCTGACTTAGTATAATATCCTCTAGGTCCATTCACTTTGTTGCAGATGGCAAGATTTGGTTCTTTTTTATGGCTGAGTGATAGTCTATTGTGTGTGTATATATATATATATATATATATATATATATATATATATATATATATATATATCTCACTTGTTTATCCATTTATTTATTGATGAAGACATAGGTTGCTTCCAAATCTTGGATATTGTAAATAATGCTGCAGTGAACATATAGATGCATATGTCTTTTTGAATTAATGTTTTGGGGTTATTTGAATAAATATCCAGAAGTGGAATTACTGGGTCCTTCTTTGTCTCTTATTATAGGCTTTGTTTTAAAGTCTATTTTGTCTGATATAAATTTTGCTACCCTAGCTTTTTTTAAACTTCTATTTTCATGAAATTTCTTATTTCATACCTTAATTTTAGTTTGTGTGTGTCTTTTGAGAGGCAGCATACATACGGGTCTTGGTTTTCTTGTACATGCAACCACCCTATGTATTTAGATTAGGGCATTTACACTCAAAGTAATTATTGATAGGTATGTAGTTATTGCCATTTTATTATTGATATTTTTTTTCTTCTTAAATGAGTCTCTTTAATATTTTTTTTTAATGCTAGTTTGGAGATGATGAATTCCTTTAGTTTTTTCTTGTGTTGGAAGCTCTTTATTTGTCTTTTAATTCTAAATAATAGCCTTGCTGGATAGAGCTTTTTGTTTGTAGGTCTCTGCTTTTTATCACTTTAAATATTTCATGCCAATCTTTTCTGGCCTGCAAAGTTTCTGTTGATAAATCAGCTGACAGTCCCTCTAGGTAACTAACTGCTTTTCTCTCACTTCTTTTAAGAGTCTCTCTTTGTCTTTAAACTTTGGCATTTTAATTATAATGTGTCTTGATGTGGGCCTCTTTGGGTTCATCTTGTTTGGGACCCTCTGTGCTTTTTGGGGTTGTATGTCATGATTTTTTTTTTGCCAGGTAGAGAAGTTTGCTTTCTCTTTTCTCCTTCTATTACCACTGTTATGAGAATGTTTTTATGCTTGATGTTGACCCCGAGGTCCCTCAAACTTTCCTTTTATTATTATTATTAATTATTATTATTTGCTGTTTCTATTAGGTGTTTTTTGCTACCTTGTTTTTCAAATCACTTATTTGATCCTCTGTTTTATCTAATCAACTGTTGATATTTTTCTAGGGTATTCTTCATTTCAGTTATTGTATTTTTCATTTCTGACTGGTTCTTTTTTATGGTTTCTATGTCTTTTTTTATGCTTACTATTGCTTTGTTGAAGTTCTCACAGAGATAGTTCATCTATTCTGCCCCTAAGTTCATTGAGCATCCTTATAACCAGTGTTTTTAACTCTGTATCTAGTAGGTTGCTTGATTCCATTTCTTTTACTTCTTCTGAAGTTTTCTCCTGTTCTTTTATTTGGGACAAATTTCTTTGTGTTCTCATTTTAGCTGCCTCTCTGGTTTGTTTCTATGTATTAAGTAGGTCTTCTATGCTTCCCAGTCTTGGCCAGGTGGCTTTAAGTAGTAGGTGCCTGGTCTGGCCTAGTAGCGCAGTCTTTCAGATCGCCTGTGCAAGTGCTTCAGTAGTGTCTCTTGGGTGAGTTGTGTGTACTCTCCTGTTTTAGTTAACCCTGATTGCTGTTGGAATGTCAGTGGGTGGAAATGACTCGCAGACAGACTAGCATTGAGGATTGGGCATGTCCACAGGGTATGAATTGCTGTGTGGGGGCTGCCCCCATGGAGTGAGATTCACCCCAGCAGGCTAGTATGCCTATTGAGACCACCTGTTAGGTATGCCATATGTGGTGCTAATCAAGTGGTACTCTGTTGTGGTCTGATGCCAGCCTCCAGATATGTTGGTTCTGTGTTATCTTGGGAGGGGCTTTCATGCAGGCCAAAGTCAACTGCTGCCTGTGACCTGCTTAGAGCTACCTTGTAGGAGCTATGAAGTGATCCACATTTAGTCTCTGCCTGTGCTGGACCTGGAGGCACATGGGAAAGGCCACACTGTGAACTATGGCCCGTTGCCACCAGTACTGGACCTGGGGCAGCTTAGTTCATGGCACCCCAAGGCCTGTAGTCACCTTCTGGCTGCCTGAAGATGAGAGAACCTCAGACAGTATGAGAGTTGGGTGAGGCAGGGTCCTAGGTTGGATGAGTCATGTTTTCCAGGTTACTGCCAATTCAGATTTTATGCCAATGCTGAGTGTGTACCACTCGCAAAAGTCTCAGATCATACTGAGGCTAGCCACCACCCTCCTCAGGTCTGCAGACTCCTGAGATTTGTTCAAGAAATAATGCAACTTGAGGCGGGGGGTGGGGGAGGGTAAGGGATGGGGCGGGGTGCTGCTTGTCTGCCATTGGAGGAGGCCTGTTGATTATTGTTGAAAGAGCCTTCTGCTGAGAGGGTGGGATGGGGCTTGTTGCCTAGCGACAAGTATGCTCCCAGCAAATCAAGAGTGTGGGGCAGGGTCTCAGGGAGTCTCCAGAGTGGACAGAATGAATTTAACCAGGCCAATGCAGATTCTCATTTGGCCTTGTTGAGGGAGAGCGCAACACAGGCAAAATGACGTCTGCCTGTAGGCTGCCCAAGAGGAGGGCTTAACAAAGGGATAATGTCTCTATTCCCTACTCCAAAGCCACACGACTCAGTCTTTCTCTCTATGTCTCTGACACCTCCCGAGCTGCTGTCCCTCCTCTGGAGCCCAGGGTGATTACCGGCAGGTAAGCGAGTCTATATAGGTGCAGGCCTTTCAAGAGGACACTCGGTTTTCCAACTGCCTTCTGTCTCATCCACATGGTGAGAATTTCCTCTAATGTTTATAGCCGGATTGTAGAAACTTCTTTTCCTGGACTATATCCTTGGGCTGGGGAGCCCCACTGTGGTTCTGGGACCCCTTGCTTCTCCAGGGGGACCACTGCAGCTGAGATAAATCTCCTCAGCTATGATGCCACAGATGGATGCAGAGTCAGCCCTTCAGTGTCTTCGCTTTACCTACCAGTCTAGATATGGCTTCTTATTTATATCCTTAATTATAAGAATTATGTTCAGCTGTCTTTAGATGGCTCTCCAGGTTGATTGTTCTATAATTTAGTTTTAATTTTAATGCAGTCATGGGAGGAGGCAAGCAGAGTATGTACCTACTCCTCCATCTTGACCAGATCCCTCCATCATTTTTTATTCACTATTTAAAAACATTGCTACTGGAAGCATGATCTGTCTCCCAGTACAAATATGTGAAAGATTTTCTGTGGTTTATAACTTGAATTGGAATTACTGTTATATGGTAAGTGCATCTTCAAATTTGCTAAATGTTGCCAAATTGCTTTCCACTTTATACCTCTTTAATGAATTAGAATTACCAGTTTTTTATGGTATGTGTTTTTACATCTTATAAATTCTTTCCCTATTAAAGCAGTGTATTCTTCAGTACATTTTATTTACTCTTTAAACTTTATTGTTTATAGTATGATGTTGAAATTTTGTTTTTAATTTAAACAATAATTATCACAAAACTACTTTTGTTTCAGATGATACTATCTTAATTACTAGAGCTCTGTATTACAACTTAATATTTGCTATTTCAAGTCTTGCTGGCTTTTTCTACAACATTTTCTTGGCTTTTCTTGCTTTTTTATATAATGATGAAAATCCACTTGCCAAATAAAAAAAAATACTAAAAGAATACTGAAATTGTGAGGAATTTCTGAATTAACATGAGGATAATTTCCATATTTAAGATTTTTTCTTCTCATAAATATGCTATATATTTTAATATATTATTTATTTTTAATGTCTTTTCATAAAGTGTTTAGTGTTCTACATAAACATTATTACACAGCTATTGTTGGAATTATTCTGAGATACTTTATAATAATTATTGCTTTTCTAAATGGTATTTTACATTTTCAAATAGTCCTTGATGGTGTGTTAAGCTACAATTTTTTTTTTAATTATGTTCAGAAAAGTTTATTAACTATTCTTATTAATAGTATAAATTTGTCAGTAGAATCTCATGTTTTTTATGAAAACCATAATGATTATGGTTTTGACAAAAGATTTCTTTCAGTATTTTAGGGTCTTTGAAAATCTTATACCTTCTATTTCCTTTTTATCATAAAACATGTAGATACATCACTACCATGTTAAATAGAAATGGTGATAATGGCTTTCTTATTGTTTCTCTTTGGCCAAGGTATCTTTATCTTATACTTTCAATTTTTTAATATTTTTTAGTTGTTTTATAAATAACATATAACCAGATTTCACTTTTAATCTAATCTAAACATTTTAATGAAGTATTAATTCTCCATTGCATTTGTATATTAAATATTACATTTGTAAAAGTGTTTGTGCAGTCAATGCCATATATTCTATTGCTGTTATGAAAACAGATCACTTCCAATCCCAACTTTTCTACATATTAATCAGAATAAGATGATTAATTAGGAACAGCAAATTATAAATTATCTGTGGATTAAAGATAAAAGTTTGTTTTGTTCTATTTTGTTTTGTTTCACTCCCACAAATCATACTATGTCCAAATAACTTCCAAATAGTTCTATTCAACAACATAACTCAATGAACCAAATTGTTCTCAACTTTAGACACACCAGCTCAAAATAAAGCCTCCTCTCAGATTGCCACAAGTGGAAGAGAGAAATAGAAGTATCCATAGACTTTTCACTGGCCTTGGCTGGAAGAGTACAAGTAACTTTCTCTCTTATTTCATACTCCAGAATTAGCCAGTTGGCCCTGCTTACAAGCAACTGAGAAGAGCAGTCTTTTGTCAGTCTGATGTGGGTTAATAGTGACCACTAGTAATTTCAGATAAAATCCTGATAGAAATTTTAAGTGTCATAATATTAAATATGTGAAATAAGACAAGGCATAGACAAGATGATCATATTGAGACTGCTTTAAAAAAAAATAGGTAGTCTTTCCATTCATTTACAACCTTTTTTGTCATTAACGAACATTTTAAAACATTTTTTAATGTAGAAGTTGAAACTTTATTGCAAATTTTATTTTATATCCAATTTATCTTATTCATTACTAATATAAATAGGATATTTCCTGCATCATATTTCTTCTGGCTTGTAGTTGTTATTGAAGTATATGAAAGTTATTTTTACATTATTAGCTATTAGTATATGTTAATTTTATCATAAGTTATTTTTACTTTATTCTCTTTAACTTATTAATCTCTTTCAATGTTCATATGTCTTATTTTTTACTCTAATTTTATTAGATAATGACTGCAAAAAGTTTTTGAATAATAATGGTAATAGAGCATATTCTTGTCTTTTCTCTATCTTAGTGAAAATGCTTCTAGTATCTTTCCATTGTGAATAATATTAACCTTCGAGTTAAGATGAATACATTTTATCATACTGAGGAAACCTTTATATAATCCTATAATTTCAATTTGTGAGTTTTTTTTTAATATGCCAAGGAATTGAATTTTGTTAAAAGAATTTTCACCATATACAGAAATGCTCAGATGATATTTTGGTACTTTTCATATAATGTAAATATGTTAATATATATTTTAATTTTGAACCAGTCTAGTCTTGAAATAAACCCCACTAAATTACATTATGCTCTCAAGTGTTCCTGGATTTCTGCTAATATTTTATTGAACATTATTTAATCATAACCCATCATTTATTTTTATAGCTTTATATATATCTGGGGTACACAACTTAATTATTTGATATATGTTGTGAAATCACCGCAATCAAGCTAATTAACATATCCTTTACCTCATATAGTTACTATCTTTTTTGTATGTTTGGTCAGAACACTTAAGATCTAACCTCTTAGCAAATTTCCAGTATACAATACAATATGGTTAACTATAGTCACAGTGTTGTACATTAGATCTCCAGCAGCTATTCATCTTGCACAGTTGAATTTTGTACTTCTTCCTCATTACTCCCTTCATTCAGTCTTGGCCACCACAATTCTATTCTCTGCTTCTATAAACTTGACTATTTCAAATTCCACATATAAATGAGATCATGCAGTATTTACCTTCTTACATTTGACCTATTTCACTTAGCACAGTGTCCTCCAGGCTCATTCATATTGCTGCAAATGTCACTATTTTCTTCTTTTTAATGATGAATTATATTCCATATAACTATTTTTCTTTATTTATTCATTGAGAAACATGTTTCCATATTATTCATATATTTGTTTCTTTAAATTTTTTTAATATTAAAACAAAATTGTTATAAAATTTATTCTTGAAGTATGCAAATTTAGAATTTTTTTTTATTTTCTGTGTACTAAATGTTTTTTTGTGTTCTTTAAATATTTTGTAGTATTTCTTATGTAACCAAATGAGGTTAGGAATTTCTTGGAAAGGAATAATTTTTGCTTTGAAAATGTTCTTACTTTTTCCATGGAAATTGATTCGTATATTCTCTCTCTCTCTCTCTTTCTCTCCCTCCACCCCTGACCCCATGTTTCTTGGTTAGGGGCTCCGTTATCTCTGACTATAGCAAAAAGTTGTCACAAAACAAGGTATTTCCATGTAGTTGGCACTCATAGAACTTGATATTGTTCAATAAACTCATAGAACTTGATCTTGTTCAATAGGGCTTTTCCATAATCCTGCTTCTCTCTAGTTCCGTAGAGTGCTGGATAGGGATGCTAGTACTTGTCTTTCTGAGTGATATATCACTTTTGAAGATATATTAAGATACTTCCAGTTTCTGACATCTGCCATTTCTAGAAAATGTTTCTAGAGATGATAAAGGACTCTAGTCCTTTTTTTGTTTAGAGTGGTCCCCTTTCAGGGTGCATCTCCTTCCTGATAGTGAGCATTTGCTAAAAGTTTCTGAGATCTACTGCACCCCTTGCTCTTTCCCACAGAAACATTATGACTTGCACAGGCTTCCTAAATGGTTCCTTTGGTCACAGATGCTTTTTGTATTACTCAATAGTAATTGGAGTTCTGAGGTTTGACTTCCTGTGGCACTAAAAATGTGCTCAATGTTTGTTTGTTTGTTTTAAAGAAATTATTTAGAGTGGTTTTAGATTTGCTATAAAATTGACAGGAAAGTACAAAGATTTCCCACATACCTCCTGCCTCCAACATGCACAGCCTCCTCCATTATCAACAACCTTCACCAGAGTTATATTTTAGTTACAATTGATGAATCTGCCTTGACACATTATAATCACCCAAAGTTCATAGTTTACTTGTCATGCATTCTATGGGTTTGCAAAAATGTATAATGACTTGTATTCATCATTATAGCATCACACGAAATATTTTCACTGACCTAAAAATCCTCTGTGCTTCACCTAATTTAACCCTCTTTTGCTTCCTGAATCCCTGGCAATCCTTAATCTTTTTATTGTCTCCATAGTATTATTTCCTTTTTCCATAATGTCATACAGCTGGAACCATACAGCCTCTTCAGACTGTCTTTTTTTCACTATAGTAATTTGCATTTAGCGTTTCTGCACGTCATATCATGACTTGATAGCTTATTTATTTTTAGTGCTGAAAAATATTTCTTTGTCTTGGTGTACCACAGTTTATTCATTTATCTACTGAAGGACAATTTTATTACTTCCAAGTTTTGGCAATTATGAGAAAATTGCTAGAAATATCCCCATGCAGGTTTTTGTATGGACATAGTTTTCAACTCCTTTGGGAAATACCAAGAAGTATGATTGCTGAATTATATGTAGAAATATGTTTAGTGGATTTTTGTTGGTATTCTCCTCCTGGTTTCTTTGCATGGGAGACTTTAGAACTTAACATAGTCACTTATGTTCTAGTCCAGAGCCAAAATTCCTGCCCAAGTTCTCTTAAATGAGATATCTCAATATTAAAAAGCTAACATAATCCAGTTAAGAAAAAAAAGAAGGAAATCTGAGTTTATAAAATATTATCTTAGATTTTCTGGGCACACATATTGCATATATTAAAAAGTAAGAATATTCTTTATTTCCACAATAAAGTGACCTCCCTAACTTCCTTCAAACATGAAACCCTCTCTTTCATGTTCCACTTTTGGTTGTCCAAGAAGAAGAAAAGAAACAGAGGAAACATAATGCTATATGCGAACTAAGACTTGGCATTGTGCCTGGGAATCATTACAGACTGACAAGAAGAGTGCCAAGCTAGAAACTGTGCACCACTACACGTCTTGGGTTCAATGTTCCAGCTATTTCGATTGTTCAAGAAAACCCAGAAATTTGGATTCATATATGAAATCTCTTTCATTTTAATTGATGGCAGATATTTTAAAAACCGTATTCAAGCCAAACATTTTGCAAGCTATGTCTGAGTAGACTTTCATCATGTGATGTCTTTCTGAACTCTTAAACTTCAGTGTTATTGTTACATTTTTACATCATTTTGATTTCTCTGTGTCTGAAATTAGGCACATGAATGACATATGTTATTTTTTACTTTTATGTCTGAAATTCTCACTGAAAAGTGCAGGCTTAACTTTATTTTAATTGATAGAAAGCATGTCTACTTCTCTGTCATTAAAACTTCCCAGTCATTTCTCATTTAAACACTTGTTCATTCAATTACATTTTTTCTATTTCATGCTTTTGATTGATTTTAGATCTTGATAAATTAAACACTTTTTCCTCTCAGACATTCTATGCCTGATGCTCCTTAAAGTGCATAGATATAAAGAAAAAATTAATGATTTTACTGGGAAGATAGGGATATCCATTTATAGAGTCTTCATGAGTGTCACAGAACCACATAGTGCTCTAGATAATTACAAGAGTAAATGCCCAAAGAAAACATTAGAAAATGATGAAGGTTGAGTGTGAGGAGGGGGGAGGAATGAAGTAGAATCATATTGTTTTACTTTAAACAAACTATTTTTATAACTCATAAGCTATATGTGTTTAAGATGTCTTTGGTTTTAAAAAATGAAATTAAGAAATCACTCAGATAATTCAGAAAAAAAAATCTCTTGAATCTTCCTTTTTCTTTCTTGTTTCTTTGCTTATAAATATGTCTTTTAATAAACTTTCAGCATATAGTATTGATGTTCAGCATCGTTGTACTGATGTCCATTCATTCATTCTAGACTCATGGTAGCATCCTCTCCAGCCTAGTAAAATTGTTAACTTGATTTTATGAAAAGGCACTTACATTGTATCTCTGTAAAAACTCTAGATTACTACTTAATTCACTAAGTTCACAAGCTGTGGAAGCCGGTAGAATAGGCTACATGCTAAGTTTTGGGTTTTGAGATACTCTTACAATTCAATAGCACCTGTTAAAATTTTTTAAACTGTGTATCATTTAACCAGCGATCCAACTTTTAGATTATACCAGAGATGTACTCTCTCATTTAGGAAATTACAACACTACTCTTTCAGAACATAAGATTAGAACATACTCTATATCACCAATAAGTAAGAAGATAAAGTATGGTATATTTATATAATGGATATAAATGATATCCATTTTAAAATGTATCATTTTTAAATGATATATGCTACATAAAAATGTTATCTCCATTGTTTTTATTTGTAAAACTAAAAAATATGCATATTCATATATACCTATACATGTATGCAAATATATGTAAGTAATGTTTATATATATAAGAGCTATCTCTAGATGATAAAATTACTAGTTTTCTTCTAGGGTAGGGAACTGAAGGATCGTAATGAGATGTTCATATAATAATAAGATGGTAATAGTTGTAGTAGTAATTGCAGTAGTAGTAGTAGTAGTAGTAGTAGTAGTAGTAGTTACATCAATGTATTGAAAAGTTCTGCTGACTCTCTTTACACAGAATATTCATTAAATTTACATAAAATGACCCATAAGTCTTAGTATCATCTCTTTTTTTAAACAAAACACTAACTCACAGAGAAATTAAATGATTTATCTAAAATCGTGGAATTATTTATAATTCCAGAAATAGCCCAACCTGTTTGATTCTAGAGCCAATATTACACTACACCATGTATACATGTGTAGGTTTTTTCCTACCCAAGTATTTTTTAAATCAAATCAAAGTCATTTATGGATTAAAGATCTCAATAATTTGAAGGTTCAAATAATTCTATAAAAATTATTTTTAAAAACTTTATCACTAATACTTTTTTTCTCCTAGAGTCATCTACTTTTAATTTTGTCCTATATTTAAAATGCATCACCAAATATATATTATTATATAGCTACATCCTGACTTTGAGCATTATTTATTAATTTCTCAATAAAAAGTTGTGATTTTCACTTTATTACCTTCTGCTCTTTTCCTCCTTCATTTCCCAACAAATAAACAACACACTTTCCTCCCATTCTGTGATGCAATTACATCTAATTTGGGGTTAGAACATTATTTACTGTTTAAAATGTTGACTATATAAATGTAATTTACTACTGAGCCATGGAGCATAATATAATTATTTCTTTTTTAACTTCTTATTTTTCTCAGAATAAATTTTATCTTGTTTTGTACTGCTATTTTTTTCTAATAGTTCTCTACTTACTTAATTTCAAACACCCAGCAAAGTGTCCATATCTCTTTGAAATACATTCAGATTTAGCAGGTATACTACCAGCTTAATCTTCTCAAAGAATCTCTATTGGCTGCTTCTTACCTACTCCAATCTGAATTTGATGTCTACCTGTAAAATGCAATAACTATGTAGGTTTTCTGCTTCATTTTAATTCTAGAGTCTCTCATTTTTCTACTGTATTTGGACCCCTGATTCCTGGACCCCATCATGTATATTTCCCCTTTTTTATGTTTTTATTTAATTTCTCATTATGATTGAGGATCTCAATAGTCTTAGTCTTAGATACCTGTCTGAACTTATCTTTACATTCATCTTTGAATGAGAGTTTTTAAAATAGATGTCAATTCTAGATTGAAAATCATTTTTTTCTCAGTAATTTGATGATATTACTGTTTTGCCTTCATGCTTCCTATGTTGAAATTGAAACAGTAAAATTATTCTTTTTCCTGATCTTTGGAGAAGTCAAGTTTTTTCTTTGGGGAAGCTGGTAGGATTTTCTTATATCTTTGTAATTTGAAATTCAATGATGCTGTATCGTGGTATGATTCTCTTTTCCTCTATATTGAGTAAGTTCTTCCAATCAGGAAACTCATGATTTTTAGCTTTGGAAAATATTACAAAATAATTTTTTTATTTTCTCTGCTTCATATTCTCTAATGTTTCTTTTTTGGATTTTCTACTGCTAAGATGTTGAACATCTAGAACAGCAGTTCATTTTTTCTTTTCTGTCTTATATTTTGTTAAATTTAGTTTTGCTCTTGCTTGAGGGAGCAAAAACTTTCCAAAACTTCCATTACATTTTTCAATTTTGATCTTATATTTCCTAATTTTGAAAAGTTTTGTTTTAGTTTCTGATTTTTCTTTATTAAAAATATATCATCCTGGTCTTGTTTATAGATACATTTCCTGTATGTTTCTGAGAAAATTAATGATAACATTGTATTTTTAGAATTAACACATTTTAATGGTGTAAATACTTACACCATGGTGGATTCCAGTCACTGCATGCAGAGTACGGAGGTGATATTTATAATTGGCTCTTGCCTTGAAGCCAGTAAGCCCCCATATACTAATGAATGACAGTTCAGTACTCAAATTAATTATAGTACTTAAAATCACTTCTTTTTTTTTTTAGTCTCTGCTTTCCTTAGATAAATGATAACCCTTTTTTTAGTATCTCATCTTTAAGTTTTAGATGCTATCAAGCCAACTAAAAACTCTAAGCAGGAGGATGGGGCATATGAACTAGTCTTTATTAAAAGTATCTCACTGGAAAAAAAACAATGTTGATATCTCTAGTATTTTCTCTAAAAAAGAATCTTCTATGATCTAGCCTAGAAAATAAAGGCCTGCCTGTCAGTGTCCCCAAAATAGAGGGGGAAAGTACTGGTATTTGTTCCAGAATATATTTGCTTATCTAATCCTTTTGTTTTCTGTAAAGTACCCCCTCACACAGATACACATGGCCTCCCTAGGGTAGATGTCCTCTTTCATCCTCTTTAGAAAATAAGTCTTCTGTACTTTGCATCATTTAGAATTTGCATCATGAAAGCCCAGATGCTTTTTGTGGCAATTGGCAATTAAAGGTAAGATTAAAAAAAAAAAAGTTTATTATTTTGACACACATTACTGTTAAGAAATTTAAGTAAGAAAAAAGTAAAGAAAATATTTTTGTGGTTCTTATTATCTCATCAAATCTCTGTATTACTATGGCTCTCAATGGGAAAGATTTAATTTAAATTTGCAGTCTAAAGTTGAAAGAAAAATATTAATTAAAATTTTGGTATATAGCCATCAGTCCATAATTAAGCCAAAGCACCAGTTCTCACATCAGCTCTAAACCTTACTGAGTCTTCATGGCAAGGACCTCCAGGCAATGAGTATTAAAGCAGCAGTCTCCATCCTTTTTGGCACCTGTGCTCCTATGAGAACCTAATGCCTGATGATCTGAGGTACAGATGAAGAGGGGATACTAGTGCTTGGGAGTGGCTGCAAATATCGATGCAGATTTACTCACTCTCCTGCTACTCATTTCCTGCAGGTCAGCCCAGTTCCTAACAGGCCACTGACAAGTACTCGTCTAAGGCCTTAGTGGGGTTGGGGACTCCTGCATTAAAGTATCTATATATTTGTGTAGTGTAGTAGTATTTTTCAGTCACTGTTATTTAAGATTTGCAAAATTCCCATGATCCCATGTAATATTTGGGGGCTTCAGTTTTTTTGTTTTGTTTTATTTTTAACTATCATTTGAGATATCATTTGAGATAATGTATCATATATACATTCTTTTGGTTTAATATGTAAAAACAGGCTTTAGACTATAGTTAATCAATGATACTTTACTCCTCTTAAATCCAGTAATACTCTGGTTATATATATTATATTTTCTGAGAAATTATGTTTAAGTATTTTTGAGAATACAAACAGATCTATAAATGTTTTCTGTTTTTAATACTTTTTATGTCTTGGTTTACTTGATAGTTTCTTTTGAACTTAAGCTACTCACCTATAGAAATACCATTAATGATGATCAATAAATAAAAATAACAAAGGGCTGTATTTATAATAAAATATCTAATAAAATTACTTAATATGTATAAAAGTGTTTAATAATATTTTCAATCACTTTTATTTTTATTTAACACCACAAACAACTTTGGCAGAATCAAATATTTTTTTTACATTAATGAGAAGAGATTCTAGAGATTTTTTGATAAGAAAGAAATAATTTACACTGGAATTTGTTTCTTGTGAAAAAGTTAAACAAAGTTTATCTGGAAATCATTTTTAAGCAAAAACTCTGTAAGTGAATTATCACTGAATTACAGGAATTTTTGACAATATCACTATGAAAAAATGTATTTCTTTCATTAAAAATGATTTTAGCTCTATTGAATAAATAATTTTTATTTATGCATAATATAATCTGAATTTAAAAATACATGTACTTATTCTGAGCAACTTACTTTAGAAATACTAATTTTAATAATGATTTGGCATGTAGACTAAAATGTTTTGTACAGTATAAAAAGCACATTTTTAATTTATCTTTTCACTTAAATTTCAATTAAAGAAGCTAAATGTTGCATTTATTGATGTTTTATTTCTTAAGAAAAGTTGTTTTTATCTGAAATGTTGACTCAGGTTGTTATTTTAATATGAAATTAAAACTTCTGAAATGCACATATAATTTATCAGTGGTCTTTTAGGACCTATAAGCAAAGTGCAAAGTGTCAGAAAGTAAAAAATAAACAATTAGATGTCATTTAATGTATACAGAGAGAAAACTTGATTTTATAATTGTTTATTTGTTCCTTTGGTCTTTAATCTAACATTAACTAATGTATTTTAAACAATATCTGTAATTTATTCACTTTAGTTTTTTTTTTAAAGAAATAATGCACAAGAAAAATAATAAATATATATAATTTACAGAAGAAAACAATTTTTAAATCACAAACATGAGGAAATGTTTATGTATCATTACAAAAGTAACAAAATAATAAAACCAAAAATGACACTATAATAAAACTAAAAATGACACTATAATAAAATTAAAATGACACTATAATGTTGTTAGAAAGTCATATTGCTTATACCAATCTTTTGGAGGATAATATGGCAAAACATTTTTAAAAACATAGTTTCATACTTTTCAAAAATGTAATCCGAATTCAAATAATTAAGCCTAAATAAATAACTCAAGCAAAGAAATATACTCTGAGATATTCTTAGTGGTCTATATAAGAGTAGGATACAGTTTAGTAAATTATGGCATACTCGCTCTATGGGATTTTACGTTTTTTAAAATTATAACATAGGGATTATGTAATAAAATAGATCAATGTTTATTACTAACATTAAGTGGAAAAGTGGCACACACAAATGTGTGTACACAGAGGTGGAAAAGTAACACATAAACATGAAGACTTATCAGTAAGGTCATGAGACCAGAGATAATTATTAAAGGCCTTTTATTTCATAAAGAAAAAGGAAAGGAAAACAAGAAAAATCATCCTTGATTCAAAAGTCTTCATTTTTAATCATTGAATATATCATCTGAAGTTGATCATAAACTAATATTATTTTTGTAGTAGAAATTGAGGATTTTAATCATCCATACTTATTGAATAGATTAACTATCAAAACTTGGTAAAGTAACAGAATCTCATAACCTATAGATTTAGTTTTAATTTTTCTGAGTGATTGTGAATAAATTATTATGTTTATTAACCCTCAGAAGCTATAAAATATAATTTTGATAATTGAGCCAAGCATTTTTAATGGTCCTTCCCATTTTCAAAATCTTTTTGCATTTCCTAATTGAAACACTTTCAAAATGCAGGTGTCAATAGAATAAATGCAGATGTTCTTATGCCTACTGTAACTGTATTAATATCCAAAATAGCAAGACTTTCCACTGTTTGATATTTTTTAAAAGCCTGTTCTTATCAACATATAATTCATTGCATTTATTATCAGTAGAATTTCATACAATTAAGTGAAACTGTTTCCTGAACTAAAAACCAGGGCACTAAAGAAGTTATTTTTTTCT
This sequence comes from Macroglossus sobrinus, assembly GCA_004027375.1. Taxonomy (NCBI): domain Eukaryota; kingdom Metazoa; phylum Chordata; class Mammalia; order Chiroptera; family Pteropodidae; genus Macroglossus; species Macroglossus sobrinus. The sequence continues at coordinate 256,214 of PVKZ01001544.1, read as the reverse complement.
TTGATATTTAATTATTATTTTTAAGTAATTTTCAGTTGTAAAAATTAAATTCTGCTACTTAAGCATTTAAGTAATTGCCTATGCTGAATATGATTTTATGAATTAGAACTATCTCATAAAATCAAAGCATATAGTTGAATTATATCTTTCACTACTATTATATTTCTGCCTTAAAATACACCTGCCACACATATTCATACAAACACAGTGATTCACAGTCAAAATAATAGGATTTTATAAAACTAGCTAAAAGCTCATGTTAATTGAGCCTTTACTGTGTGCTAGTTAGTTTACAACAATTATTTTATTTATTATCCTAATCATAATAATATTTACACATTTTTAAAATGAAGTTGTATAAATGTGCATACCTGGTAAATAGTAAAACTAGAATTGAATCTTGAGTAGAGATATTTTAGAGCCTGTGTGATTAACTACTTTCCTATACAGCTATCATAAAATTATATAAGTATTTATTACATCATTAAAGGCTTACAGTATTTAGTGGTGATATATTTATATGTGTGTTTTTCTGTATGTCTGTATGAATGTGCATACATGTATACATAAGATGTTTATGTATAGTATGTATATCTTTATATATGTATAATTATATGTGTGTATAGTTATTTGTGCCTATGTAAATATATACAAACATAAAATATATAAACATGTATGTACATGATTCTAAAGGCTGTAGCATATATTTGTACACATAGTAGATAATAATTTTTAAAAATTTTTTATAAAAGATAGTTCAAATAGCATATGTGTAAAACTAATTACCAGACAACTGCTTCAAGATTTGTAATTTAAAAAATGCAAGACACAGTGTATTAGACACAGTGTTGTTAGTGTCACTTGGCCTTTCCCTCCAAAAAAATTTAAAGGAAAGAAAGTAAAACATATATGCTAAATACATAATTGAACTTAAGTCTACACAGAGCCTTCAGTTTGAGAATATATATCAACTTTCATTTGTATAAGTAGGTTCATAGTAATCAGAGAACTAAATGCAAACAGTAGTAAAGTCCATAGCTGGTTCTGTGATAAATAGGAGAGAAATGGTTTAATGGCAAAGCCATAATTATCCACTACTCTCAGTTTACAATTAGTTTTTTTTGACAGTTATGGTCATAAATGCCAGCTTTAATCATGTGTTCAGGTTGAATTAGGCTTTGCCAATGCTGGAAGAGATCTAATCCGCTTTCTTTCCTACTCATAATGAAATAATAATGCAAATTCACTACATTGATGGGACGACCCATGTGAATTTATTATAGGCTTGGAGAAGTCTCTTGAAAGGGATAAATTCTTTCTGGGTATAGACTTGAGGTAATTCAAACCAGACAAGAAAAAAAAATGAAGCTGTCATCAGAGGCCAGGATATGGAATGGATTTAATTTATATGAATAGGCTTTTTAATAAGTATAACAGGGCTAAGCTCTAGCTTTAGCTGAGGAATATTCCTGCTGTCGATTTCCAAATCTGGATGCACTAACTTTATTTGGGAGGATAATGCCTATTTCTAATACATTTTTTTGTAACAGCACAGAATACAGCAGCCATGATGAACAGGTCTAATTGTGGGAGTTAAGTCAATAAGACAAACCATTTTCATCAATTGGCCAGTGTCAAATGTAGCTGACATTTCCAACTGCTATTTGTATATTTTAGGCTATAGAAAATATGTCCATGAAATAGAATTAGTGTCTTCTTTATTTTTTAGCCAAAAGTATGTAAATTTAATACCATCTAAAGGGTAAATTATCTTTTTTCTAAATCAATAGAAGCATAAATAAAGCACAGTTTGAAAAACAATACAAAAACACAATCTTCTGTTATATCAACACACAAGGAACCAGTTTGACCAGTATAAATATTTCAGGCTGCTAAAAATTCACATTATTTGGCTTATATGTGTATATATTTATTTCTTCCTGAGGCTATATGACAAATTCCATGTTTCCTCAAATACTTTAAACTGTGTCAGTATCAGTGAAATAGAATTACAGAAACATTAGCTTATCGATATAATAATATTGATTACTTTGATAAGAAATCTAGTAAAAGAATTAAGGAGTGATGACTGTTCAATGCAGCAAAGCAAAAATGAAATAAAAACAAAATTCTGAAATTTTAGGTCAAAAATATTTATTTTTCTCAATTTATTTTTTAGACTCATTGAATATATTGTTTTGCCTTGCATACTCTGAAACATGTTTTATTAATTTAAAAAACTTAGGTGGTTAAGTATTTTTCTTATTTTAAAACATTTTAATTGTTATGAATAAAGTTCTAAATGCAGTTTCATCTGAAATTATCACAGCACAGTTCTTGATCCTGTTTTACATGTGTACAGTATTATGCAACTTATACAGTGAAAATTGTCATTCATTTTTATAACAATAGAGTGTTCACTGTTATTAGATGAAATGTTAAAAATAAGGTCCGTAAATAGATCGTCAAAAATAAACTACATACAAATTCAATATTTTTTCAGAAACTATTTTGAGAATGACAAGTATATCAAAAGAACTCATTTCAACTGCTTTCTAGTTTGCCCTTCTCATATGGACTTTTTGTTATGAGTTGGCATTTAATGTTTTTCTATTCAACAAACCTCCAAATCATGTCTACATACCTACCATGCTCAAAGAGCACATTTACCCAGTGATAGTTGCACTGTTCACATTATAAATATAACTGTAGCACTGTAAGTAGTTACTGCATCACAAACAAAGAATGAATCTATATTATTACAGGGCCTCTCAAAACAGCAACTCACCTTTCAAATTAAATAATATGTAACACCATGGGGAAATGTGACAGAAAGCAAAATGTGAATGAGAGGGCTTTTGTTCCTGCAAATCCTGTATGGCTTTCACTTAAAAACATATTTGAGTTTGATAAAAAATAAGTTAAATATTACAGGGTGAAATTTACAGTAAACTGTACATCTGATAGGTTAAATGCTACTAGATAAAACAGTAGCAATGTAGAAGTTTGATAAGTTTTTATACAGTAAGAATGACTCAAATATTATTTCACAAGTAACAAAACTAATTAGTTTAAAACTTAAATGATTTGATGTTATTAATTCCAGTGGAACTGAGGATAATAAAAAACTGAATTAAATAATTCATATTCTAAAAGCAACAGCAAATGCGTTCTGAAAATATATACCTCAGGAGCACAGTGACAATCACCAATAAACATGAAGATAAAATATCACATAATTTTTTATGTCCTATATAAATAGTCAGTCATCACACTAATATATCCCTATTATACTGAAAAATAAATCAGGTATTATTACTAGGTTTTTGCAAATATTTCATAAATATATTTAACATATTTAATTTTTTTCTGTTGTAGATTAAGTGGTATGCATTTTAGTTTAATTCTTTTAAAATAAGCACTTAATAAATATGAGCTGCCATTATTATTATTATTATTATTATTATTATTTCAATTAGGTAAGTGGATTGCTTACAAAAAACCATAAGTATTTGAGGTGTTAAGGGTAGAGAAGAAACAGTTATGAACTTTATTAAATTATGTACAAATGAGATTTATATGATTCATATATATCATATCAACACAAATTTTTATTCTTGTAGGGTTTTTTTAAAGAAAAGTTGTATAAGAATCAATTGAAAAAATGATTCATAATTTAGTTCTTGCAGAAAGAAAGTGAAAACTTATTTACATATTTCATGATACATTCCTTACACAGTTTATTTTACTTTCACTGTAACTCAAAAGGTCAGAAAAGACAGGAGCTGCGCACTTTATTTATGTTTGAAAGACTTGGACACAGAGAGAGAGGTGATGACATACACAAGAACAACCTACAAGTTAATTACTTATTCATAAAATTAGGATTTCAAAGACTGTAATTACCTAAATTTATATCCAAGGAAATGGAGTTCCTGAAATGTCATATGACCTGTTCAAGTTTATATATATATATATATATATGTAGTTGCAATGTTCAAATAGGAACCAACTTTTTAAAACTTTTATTGTAACTACCATTATTCCTAGGTTTATTTTAATCAGAAATTGTGGACCAAAATCCAGTCAATTACTCCTGAATCAGAGAAATTTGACATTGCTGGAAAGTGAGCAAGAAATATTATTATGATTTGTGTGTAGTAAATTGCTGTTCTTTCTAGCCACCATATCCCCATTATCTTCTTTTATTTTGAAAATCTCCTCAAACTCTCATTTCATGCAGTTGACCAGACTCTCATTTCATGCAGTTGATCATTAGAGATGTGCATAAAACCTAGGCCGAACCAACACATTCACAAACCTCTGGACAAAGAGAGTGCTTCACAAATAGCCCGAGAAGGAGAAAAATCTAAATTAATTATTAACAATCTAAATTTAAAGATTGTTAATTAAAAACTTTTTTTGAAACTACAGTATGGGGGGAATGAAGTTCTTTTACAAAGGTTTCTGAGAGTAAACTATGTGATGGCCATCTTGCCAAAACATGTGAAAAGCCTCTCTACGTGAGGCCAAAATAAATGGAGTAGCGATAAGCAAAAGAGACAGTAAATTTTGATGTCACTTGAGTCCTTAGATTCATCCATACCTGATCAGCCACTGGAAATTTTAGGTAGATGTGCCAATAAATTTCAATAAAAGGATTTATTGAAAAGAACTTATTTTCTAAAACGTATCTTAATAAAAGCAAATGCCAGTTTGATACTTATAATTCCATTATAGTAATGTGATAATTATTCACCTCTTAGTTGTTATTATGTTATTATGAAATGGAAACAAACTTTGTAAATAAGAGCAAATATTCTATAGCTTTTTATTTTAGGGTTTTGCTGTGAAAGTATTTTCAGGATTCTCAATATGTGCTAGGGGCTAAACTAAGATAGTACCATTTCTGCGGTTGTTACATGGCCTAGTTTTAACATTTCCCCCCCTAAGCACATACTATATAAAATATTTGTAAATATATACAAACTCAGAAATAACTTAAGCAAATTAATGTTTTTTTGAGAGGAGGGGGCAAAAATTCCTGAATAAAATTGTAGCTCCTGATTATTCATTGTTTGATCATGGACTTACTTAAATTGTAGATTTCTCATCCCTTTTATTTCTCATAGAAAGTCTATGAGGTAATACTATAAAGCTCTAAGCAAATTGTGTGACGTATAGTTTATGCTCGATTTTTAAAGTCACTTCATACTTTTATGTATGTATTCACACATATATTCTCATAAAATAGATTTTTTAATACTGCTTTGTAACACCGTGTTTAAAATTTTATTAATACCTTATGAACACATTTCTGTGTAAGTATAGATCTTATCATCATCTTTGATAACTGTGCGATACTTCATTACTTACTTCAGTCCAATCCAGTAAAGACGGTGCTTCAACTACTCCACTTTAATTGTTTGTATCAGAGTCAAGAATTACTTCCAAAGGATTCAGTCCAATGGACACGTTTCAACCACTATTCTGTTTGTTTGGATTATATTACTTGACACCATCTATCACTCACAAGAACCGTCTCTAATCCTCCCTATGCCACAACACACTCCTAGTGTTATAGAGCATTGGATGTTCTCTCTTTGGCCAGTTTTTGTTTTTGCTATCTAAACCTTGGTAATTCTCAGAATTGTTCTAGGCCCTCTTATCTCACTCTACACACTTTTCTAAATGATCCTGTTAGTTCTCCTGTTTCAAAATAACTTTTATGCCTAAAGAGCAAACATGTCCATGAGTGTTATATATACTTATCCAACTATCATCTATGTTTCTCCACTAGGATGTCTTAGCGGCACCTCAAATACTATGTGAACATGACCAAAATTATACTGAATTTATCATTGCTGCCCCTGCACTTCAAAACAAAACTGTTCCTCTTCTAGTGCTCCATACTTTATAAATGACACAATCTGCTCATATGTTCAAACCATAAACACCCTGGACTCCACTGTCCCCTTCCTCACACCTGACATCCAGTTACCATATCCTTTTGATTTTCCTTAAGTGCCTCTTTACTAAATGACAAATCTATTGCCTTCAATTAGTACAAGAAGCTACGTTCTCCCTCTTCTTTCTCTTTCTTTGCAACATTAAAATTACCTTTTCTCTGATCTTCCTTCATGGATTAGAATGAAACATAATAATTACCAATGTTTAACCATTTTTATGGTAATTTCTCATGGTTAGATTTTATGCTAATTCTCTCAAATTTATTTTGTATATTTCTTCTGTAGTATTATTTTAAAACACCAAAACCTGAGTGTTGAATGAACATTTTTTGCATGAATGAGTATATAAGGCTATACTTTAAATTTTTTAACCCACCAGTGATTTTTGCTATAGTTTACTTTACATATTTCACTCAGATAAAAAAAATTCTGTTATAAACAGTTTTTGTACACTTCCTTATGTACATGTCTCATTACTTTCTCAACAAATATTTCTAAGCAGAACAGTTGGATGCCTGTCATTTTAAATAACTGGCAAACACCTAATTCTGGAGGCATTTTGTTTGTACATATAATTCTAAACAAAATCAGAACAGACTTCAGGAAAGTACACTTCAAAAATCCTGGAAATGATTACTTTTTAAAAACCTGACAAAGAGAGTATATACATCTAAATAATACTCACTGGAGATTTTTTTAGCTAAAACTGTCACTTCAATGCAAACAAGTTATCCTGAAGTGATTTGGAAATTTTTTAAACTTTAAGAATGTATTTAATTATAAGATCTATAAGGAATAAAAATTCCCTTTTAAAATAATTTTGAAATTTATATGTTTGTGTTTACAGTTTTTCCCTGCTGTTGCTATTCTGGCAATGCAATATTAAATCTACTAAACAAAAATTAAAACAAAATCAGTAATATAATTTGCTAAACAAGGATTAGATATTGGAATCTTGATGTATATGTTAACTTTATTTTCCATCTAAAGATATTACTATAGTAAAAAATGGCTGTAAAAGGCTAATATCTTGAAATGACAGAAAGTAGGTAAAAAAGATTACCTTAAAGACAAAGTAATTGTATGTATGTGAAACACTTTAAATCAAATTGTTTGACATTTAAGAATAACTACCAATACATTTTTAAAAATTAAAAACAAAAACAAGGCAAGATAAATTAGATACTCCATCTACCAGTTTGGGGTATGATACTATGTACTAATTTCTAGTATTTTAAAATTTATGACACTGTGAATATATAAAGTATCACATTTGCTCTTTTGATAAGGTTTTTTTTTATTAGGTTTATTTTTATTCATTGCCTTCCATTAAAGGATAAATGTTCAGCCATTTTGTTTTAAGTGGAATTTTTATTTGATGTAACTTCTATAATACACATTTTAAATTATGGGCTGTAAACTCACTTGCCCACAAATTTAACTTATCTATATGTATTCTTAAAACAATATTAAATATCATTGTGCTGGACCATGCATATGTATGATAGCATTTCAACAATCATGAATGATATTATTAACACTAGTTACAAATACAGATGCTACTCTTTCTTTGGGTATTAGATACCACAGCTTTTTGTCTGAGGTCGTTCTACAATCCAGATATCACAGAATAGAGTCAAAGACCAAAGCATCAGACTCCTTGGTTAAAGAAGACAGAGGTTGAGGCCAGGACTGCCAAACATCAAGAACTCAGGAAAAATCCCAGAGTGGTAAAAAGCATTTAAAAAGAGACTTAAAAAAACTGTAAATAAAATTTCCTCTACTTAATGGCTGACTCCTTTGCTGTGCTTGTGCTAGGTCAATTTCAAGGAAGCACAGCTGAAGACAGAAATGAAGAGGCTAAAGAAATAAACAAAAACTTGAGTAGCTATGAAATACTGAAAGGTAGATTTTAGAGTTAAAACTTTGCCAAATTATATGAGCCTTAGACAACACCCTAGACCAGGGGTTCCCAAACCCAGGGTTGTGAACCAGTACCAGTCTGTGGCCTATTAGGAACCAGGCCACCCAGCAGGAGGTGAGCAGCAGGTGAGCAAGTGAAGCTTCACCTGTATTTGTAGCCACTCCCCAGTGCTAACATCACCACCTAACCTCCACCTCAGATCATCAGGCATTAAATTCTCATAGGAGCACCAGTCTCTGGTGCCAAAAAGGTTGGAGGCTGTTGCCCCAGATCATTGGTTAAAATCTCCAAAGAGCCATACACTCAGAGTAAGGGCCATACCCAAGAAATAAGGACGATGCCTATAAATAAAGACTACACCCAACAAAGAAGGACAAACTGAGTAGACCAGCCCTAACAAAGCCTTAAATCAAGCCTCAATAGGATCAAGTTAAACACCACAAAACTAAAGGCCTATAGAAAAAAACTTTACACTTTGGAAAAAAGAAAACATTATCTATTGCTTTCATGAACACATTAAAACAATATTTATCATACATGCAAAATTTAAGAATACTAAAAAAGACTAAATGACTGAAAATATAAAACAAAGACAAATGGGGAACCACATGTAATTTAGATATTGGAATTACCAGGGCTTTTACCTATGACTAATAGGTGAATCATGATAAAAATCTGAAAATAAAGAAAAAAGAGGAAATAGATTAAGAGGTAAATATTTTAACAGAGAACTAGAAATTATAAAAAATATTTTGAAAAAATATCTGAAAATTTGAGCATATTGATAAGATTAAACACAATAGGACATAGAATTAGAAAATAAGAAATAGAACAATAGACCATATATAAACCGAAGCACCAAAACAAAAATTAGAAAAAAATATAAAGTAAAATGCAAAAGACATGTGAGACACCATCAGAACTTCTAACTTTTGTGAAATTTTAATCCCAGATCTAGAGGAGAGAAAAAAAACAAGACAAGATCAACATTGGAAATAAATAACAGTAAATAATTTTTAAAAATGTAAAAATTTCTGTGTGAATCCCATGAAGATACAAATTTTTCACTTAATTGCATGTAGGACAAATATAATGAAAACCATATCCAATCACATCAAAGTGAAACTACTGAAAATCAAAAATGAAGAGAAAACCTTGACAGTAGCCAGAGAAATAAAAATGAATTATCTTCAATAAAGCAGTAAGATTTGATGGCTGACTATAGCAAAAACAATCAAAGACAGATGGCAGTTTAATGACATATTTACATGCTGGTAATATTTATAATATACAATCCTTTATTCCGAATAAATAACCTTCAAATGTGGAATAACAGGTATCACATATCCCCCACCACCATAAACAACTGTAAAACTAAAAATATTATCAAGCACAACTTTTTTTTAACATCCTGAACAACACATAGAACAATAGTTTTATCTTTGAGAGAAGAAAAATACATTAGGTGAGTATTGCATTCATCAAGATGGCCACCTGAACTTTCTGAAGCATGCCGAAAGAAAGGGGAGCACAATGAGAAATAAGTTCCTTCCTGGAAAGAGGAAATCCATAATTGCGATATGGGGCTCTGAAGACAACTGCAAGTGGAAAGCAGGATATGAAAGATAAAGAATAAATGCAGAAAAAGAGTACCAGAAATTAGGAGTTCTTTGAGACTTTGGCTGAAAATTAATCTGCACATGCATAGGATGATACTATATGAAATCTTGCTGAGAAAAACTACTGAGAGACTATATTCTGAACAGGAACTCTGAAGGTTACAAACTTCTAGATACATTGGAGTTTGTCCAGCTAGGGTAATTGATCACTTTGGACATTTATTTGAAGTGACAGAAAGCCCTTTTCTTAAAAGTAAGAGTACTCTCATACAAGGGTAAGTCTGCTTCAGAACTGCCCTAATAATTTCTAAAACCAAGACTCAACAGGAGTGATATATTAACTGTCTATAATAACAAAACTTATTATTCTTTAAAAGAAACCAACAGAATCCAGACTTTCAACAATGTTAAATCCACTAGGGCCATTATAAAATCACAAATTAATATCCATATACAAAAGTGAAATATGGTCATCTACAGCTACAAGCAAAAGAAAATCAAGAGAGACGTAGAAATGTCTTTGATAATAGCAAACAAGAAAATTAAAAGAGAGCTTTATAGGTAAGTTTAAAGGTTTAAAAGAAATGTAAGTATCGAGAGATAAGAGGTGGAATATCACAACAAAAACTAGAAAACATATTTAAAAAAAATAATTCTGCTTTGACTATAATGTAGTGCATGTTATTAGACTAGTACTCCTGCCATAAACAACCAGAAAATGTTGGAAGCAGAGGGATGTATTCCTGATAGAAGAAAAACAAGATGACTTTTATGATTACTTGAGCTTGTTGAATGAGAGCACTTTCTGGACCCTAGTGTAGTGAAGGGGAAATCAATCAGGAGGAGCATTCTTTCTGTGTTGAGAAGATAATGATCAGAGTTTATAGATGTAGAGGCAGCTAGAATAGATGGAGTAGGGTACCACAAAGTGGTTATAACACAGAAAAAGAGCCCCAGAAATCTATGTGGGTTTCTTCAGCTGAAGACCATTCAGCTATGCAGCTGTAGAAGATGACATTCCTTAAGACTGGTCAATGAACTAACTTGGATTTATAAGCTAAACAACAACCAGAACTTAAACAGTATGGAAAGACATTTGAATTCAAACTGAAAGATTAGAGAGATGTTATTGAATATTTAGGGCTTTAAGTAGACACCAGAAATAATATATACATGTTTTGAGTAGTGATAAACCATTCTTAGAATAAAGGCTAGACACATTCTAACAACGAATATAAAGAGCTTTCAAAGGATCAAGCTGATCCACAAATAACTCCATGTCAGAAAAAAATAATATTTGTAAATGAAAGCAACAAATTTCAGATATAACATCCCTGGAGAAAGTTCTCTCAAAAGTCCTACTGTGTTTAGTAAATAATAAATACACAATTCATTTTTAGTATATAATTATTATATAAAATTATGCACTAATTTCAGCAAAATCACTAAATATGTCATTATAAGTAGTCTTTAAACATAGTTTTATTTTCAATTGAAAGTTATCTCAAATTTTACATATATACATAAATTTATATATATATGTATGCATATATAAATTTATTGGGGTGACATTGGTTAATAAGATTATATAGGTTTCAAGTGTATAACTCTATAATACATCATCTGTTTATTACATTGTGTGTTCACAACCCAAAGTTTAACTTCCTTCTATCACCATATATTTGATCTCTTTTACCCTCTTTAACCTCTCCCATCCACCTTTTCCTCTGGTAACCACCATACCTTCTCTGTGTCAATGATTTTGTTTGTTTGTTTTTTGTTCATTTTTAATTTTCTGTTTATATCCTACATATGAGTGAAATCATATAATTCTTGTTCTTTTCCATCTTACTTATTTCACTTAGCATGATACTCAGGATCCATCTATGTTGTCACAAAGGCAGTATTTCATCTTTTATTATGGCTGGGTAGTATTTCATTCTACATATATATTGCATCTTTTTTAATCAATCATTCTTCCATGGACATGGGTTGTTTCCATGTCTTGACTAACATTGATAATGTTGCAATAAACATAGGGATACATGTATCTTTATAAATAAACATTTTCAAAATTTTCAGGTATATACCCAAAAGGGGTACTGCTGGGTCATATGGAAATTATGGTCTTAATTTTTTTTAAAAATGTTTATACTGTTTTCTGTAGTGGCTGCTCTAATTTACATTCCCACCAGCAGTCATGAGGGTTCACATTTTTCCACATTCCCTCCAACATTTATTTCTTGTCTTGTTCCTTATAGCCATTCTAACAGGTCTGTAGTAACACCTCATTGGGGTTTTGATTTGCATTTCGTTTATAGCTAGTGAAGTTGAGCATCATTTTATATATCTGTTAGCCATTTGTATGTCTTCTTGGGAGAAGCATCTGTTCAGGTCCTCTGCCCACTTCATTTTTTAATTGGATTGTTTGTTTTTTAATTGTTCCTCAGTTGTATTAATTATTTATATATTTTGGATATTAGCCTCTTTTAGGAGGTATTATTTTGCAAATATTTCTATTCAGTTGGTTGCCTTTTTACATTATTTCTCATTTATTTATTTATTTGTTTATTTATTTATTTAGTTAGTTAGTTAGTTAGTTAGTTAGTTAGTTAGTTTTGCTGTGTGGAAGCTTTTTAAATTTGATATAGTCCATTTATTTATTTTTTTTTACTTTTACTTCCCTTGCCTTTGGGGTCAATTTCATAAAATTCTCTCTGAGACCAGAGCCATTAAGTTTAATACCTATGTTTTTTTCTATGTATTTTGTTTCAGATCTTATATTTAGGTCTTTGCATTATTTAGATGTAATTTTTATGTATGGTGTCAAATAGCAGTATAGTTTTATTCTTTTGTATGTGGCTTTTTCATTTTTCTTGCACCATTTATTGAAGAGGCTTTCTTTTCTGCATTGTTTGATTTTGTTTCCTTCATTTAAAGATAGTTGCCCATATACATGTGGATTTATTTCTGGGCTCGCAATTCTATTCCACTGGTATGTGCATCTGTTTTTTTTTTTTTTTTTTGTCAGTACCATATTATTTTGATTATTGTAGCTTTGTATTACAATTTGAATTCAGGAAGTGCAATACTTCTTGTCTTGTTCTTTGGGGTGATATCAGAATTGCTTTGGCTATTTGGGAGTTTTTGTAATTCCATCCACATCTGATGATTTGTGTTCCATTTCTTTTTAAAATTTCATTAAAATTTTAATGGGGATTGCATCAAGTCTGTAGATTGCTTTGGGTAATATAATCATTTTAACTATGTTGATTCTCTCAACCTATGAAGACAATATTTTTTAAATTTATTTTTGCTTTCTTTATTTTTTTCACTAATATCTTATACTTTTCAGTGTATACAGACCCTTCACATCTTTTGTTAAGTTTGTTCCTAGTATTTCATTTTTTTATTGCAATTGAAAATGGAATAGTTTTTTTCATTTTGTTTTCCAAAATTTTCTTGTTAGTATATACAAAATCAATGGGTTTTTGTACATTGATTTTGTATCTTGCAATTTTACTATATATATTTTTTCTAACATTTTTGGTAGAATCTGTAGGATTTTCTACAAAGAATCATGTCACCTGCAAAAAGTGACAATTTTACTTCTTCATTCCCAAGTTGGATGCTTTTTATTTATTTCTTTTGCCTAATTGCTTTGGCTAGAACTTCCAGCACTGTGTTAAATAACAGTGATGAGATTAGGGAACCTTGTTTTGTCCCTGATCTTAGAGAAAAAACCGTCAGTTTTTCATAATTGAGTATAATATTAACTGAGGGTTTGTTATATATGGACTTTATTATGGAGTGCTTTCTTTCTATACCCATTTTACTGAGGGTCTTTTTAAATCATAAATGTATATTGTATATTGTAAAATGCTTTTTCTGCATCTACTGATAATAGCATATAATTTTTATCCTTTATTTTGTTAATGTAGCATATCATATTGATTCATTTGTCTATGTCAAACCATCCTTGTGCCTCTGGAATGAACCTCCATTGATCATAAAGCATTAACTTTTTAATATATTGTTGTATTCAATTTGCTAGTATTTTTGTTTAGGATTTTTACATCTATATTCATCAGAGATATTGTTCTGTAATTTTGGTGTGTCTGTGTCATCCTTGCTAAGGTTTCGTTTCCAGGTAAGGTACTCTTAAGATGAGTTAAGAAGTATTGCCTCTTCATTTTTTGGAAGATTTTGAGAAGCATCAGTATTAAATCGTCTTTGAATGTTCAATAGAATTCACTAGTGAAACCATCTGGTCCTGGGCTTTTACTTTTTGGGGAGGCTTTTAATGATTGTTTTATTTTCTTATTGTTGATTGGTCTATTCAGATTTTCTAGTTCTTCGTGATTCAATCTAGGAAGGTTATACATTTCTCAGAACTTGTTACTTTCTTCTGGGTGATAAAATTTGGTGGCACACAGCCTTTCAGGATATTCTTGTATAATCCTTTATATTTCTGTATTGTCTATTGTAACTTCTCTTACATTTCTCATATATTTGTTTGACTCTTTTCTCTTTTTTTAGTTATTCTAGCCAGAAGTTTGTCAATTATATTAATCTTTTCAAAAAGCTAGATCTTTGTTGCTTTAATTTTTTATTGCTTTTTTTGTTCTCTGTTTTTTTTAAATTCTGCTTTAATTTTTATTATTTCCTTCCTTCTGCTAATTTTGCACTTCATTTGTTATGCATTTTTCTAGTTCATTAAGGGGAAATGTTAGGGTTTTTCTGAATTTTTTTTTTGAGGTAGGTCTATAATGATACAAAATTCCCTATTATCACTGCTTTTGCTGTATCCCTCAAATTTTGATGCCATATTAGCAATCTCATTTGTCTTTGTGTATCTTTTGATCTCTTCTTTTATTTCTTCTTTGGCCCAGTCATTGTTTAATATCTAGATATTTGTGGTTTTTCCTACTTTCTTTTTGCAGTTGGTCTCCAGTTTCAAAGAATTGCGGTCAGAAAATATTCTTGGTATGATCTCAATCTTCTTAAATTTCTTGAGGCCAGTTTTGTGTCCCAACATGTGGTCTATTCTTGATAGTGTTTCATGTGCACTAGAGAATAATGTATGTTCTGGTGTTCTGGTATGAAAATCTCTGTAAATATAGCTTATATCATTTGATCTAATATGTCATTTAAGGCCAATATTTCTTTATTAATTTTCTGTATGGATGATCTATCCATTGCTGGGTATTTAGATTTCCTACTATAACTGTGTTTTTGTCAGTTTCTCCCTTTAGCTCTATTAGTAGTTGTTTTATATATTTGGTGCTCCCAGGTTTGGTACATGTATATTAATGTGTTATGTCTTCTTGATGTATTGTATCCTTTATCATTATAAAATGTCCATTTTTGTCTCTTATTACCTTTTTTATCTTGAAATCTATTTTGTCAAATACAAATATGGTACACTCCTCTCAGAATGCTTTGGAGTATCATTTTTAACCCCTTCACCTTCCTTCAGTCACTCTTTGTCCTTGCAGATGTGTCTCCTAAAGGCAGCATATAGTAGGGTTTTATTTTTTGAACCAATTCACTACTCATTGTCTTTTAATTAGTGAGTTCAACCCATTTACATTTAGAATGATTATTAATCTATGAGAATTGCCTATAGACATTTTATCTATTGTTTTCTAGTAGCTCTGTGTCTCCATTGCTTGTTTGCCCCTGTGTTTCTATCTGGTATTTTAGTTTGATAGTATTCTATATTTTTTCTTCTGTTTCCTCTTTTTTATGTTATGTGTACCTTTTCTAGATTTTTTTAAAGATTACTATCAGTTTTATTCAAAATAAAGTTTTATATATATAGCAGTTTTTTTCTTCTGATTGCATCTTCCATTCACTGGTGCAAGTTCAGTCTTTTACCTCCTTCCCTTTTATGTTTTTTTTTATCACAAAACATTCCCTTTTTTATGCTGAGTTTATTTCCAAATTGCAGTAGCTATTGTCTTTTTTTTACAATGTTTTTATCTACTTTAACCTTTATGTTATATTTAAGTGTTTGATTCCCTATTTTGAATGAGGCTTGCAATTTCCTGCTTTTATCAGTCTGTTAGTCATCTTACTCATAGTTTTATATCCTTTCATCTTTTTGTTTCAGGTAGAAACACATCCGTCAGTATTTTCTGTAATGTAGCTCCTGTGGTAACTTCCCTCAGCTTCTGTATGTTTGGAAAAGTCTTTATTTCTCCTTCATATATAAAGGATAATTTTACTGGAGGAAATATCCTTTGATGATGTTTTCTCTCTTTTAATAATTTGAATATTTGATTCTACTCTTTTCTACTTTGTAGGATTTCCACTGAAAAATCCAATTATAATCTAATGGGATTTCCTTTATAGGTTATTGCTTTTTAATCCTTGGCTGCCTTGAAAATTGTTTCTTTGTCATTAATTTTTGACAGTTTTAATATTATATGCCTTGGAGAAGGCCTTTTTAGATTGAGATAATTTGGTTAGCTTCTTGGATTCAATGATCCAGTTCTTTCCATAGGTTTGGGAAAGTTCTCATCTATTATTTGTTTGATAGGCTTTCTCTTCTTTTCTCCTGCTCTTCTTCTTCTGGTATACCCATTATTCATATACTGCTTCTTAAATCAAGCCAGAGTGTTCTCACAGAGTTCTCTCTCTCTTGCTCTCTCTCTCTCTCTCTTTTTTTTTAACTCTTGATTCTCTTCCTCTCTTCTTCCACCTGATTCATTTCTAGATTTCTATCTTTTGTGTCACTAATTCTTTCTTCCATTTGGCCTGCTATATTTCCTAAGCTTGCTAGTTCATTTTTCATCTCTTTTATTGAGTTCTTCAGCTCCAGAACTTATATTTGATTCTTTCTTATAATTTCGATCTCTTTTGTTAAGTACTTCTTTTTCTTTTTTTTTTTCTGAGTTCATTGATTTGCCTTTCTGAGTTCCCTTATATCTTCTTGAGTTTTTTCAAAACTGCAATTTTTAATTCTCTATCATTTAAATCACATACTTTCATGTTTTTAAGTTTATTTTCTGGAGATTTTAAACTTTCTTTCCAAACTCCTTTGTTATCTTGGATTTCATTGTGCTTGATGGATTGTTTAACTGCTTAGATAGACATCTGTAGGAATAAAAGTTGCTTTTTAAATAATTTCACACTTCACTGTTTAGCAGATTGGTAGAGATCTTTCTTTTTTATGTTCCTCAGTAGGTGGCACAGAAGAACAAGTTTTTATTTTCTTTTACCTTCACTGCTGAGGCTCTGGCATCTCTGGGGGGCATTGATAGCTTGGCCATGAAAAGTGCTTCATATTCCTTGAGAAGGTGGACATCCCTTTAATCACCCTTTACCTTGGTTTTAAAACACTACTCCCATATATTGGAAGGGACAGGCTATGTGTATCCTTTGTGTTCCTGGCATTATCTTTTTGTAACCAGAAGCTGCAAGCAGGGCTGCTCAGAATTGACTCAACTTCCTCTACCAGGTTATTTCATTATGAATAGAGATGAGTGGGTGCGGGTGGAAGTGGAAAGCAAGTTTCCTTCTCTGAGATTCTGTTCTTCCTCATGTATTTAGCTGCAATTAGTACAGACCACTTAAACTAGAAAGTTTTTTATCAGCCCTTTGCAATCTGTGAAGTGAGGACTTTACTGCCTAGTGGGCCACAGTGGGTAGTGACACAGATCACCGTGTCAGAATCCTTTGTCTTATACTGGGGATCTTTGGAGCACTGTGATTTTCACTCTGCCCCTTACCCTGGTCCCAGCTTTAATGTGTGCCAGCCACCAAGGCTGATTGCTGTCTTTATCCCTCCAGTCTGGTCTTCCAATTTGTATTTGCCCCTCAGTCCTTCACTGCTATCACTTTTACTGGGGCCATAGTGAGCATAGACTTCTGCCTGAGTTTCTATGTCTGTCCTCTCTCCCCTCCCAGTCTCTGCTATTTGCTCAGCTATTCTTACCTTCAGATATCTCAGTGTGCTGATGTCTCAGAGGTGTTTGTTGAGCAGGGAATCCTTTGTTAAATTACAGCTGTCCAGTTTTTTGTAACTTCAAGGGGAAAGACCTGGAGGTCCTCTCACACTGGTGTGATGCTGACTAGATAGTTTTTAAAAATATTAATTTGGAAAAAGCTTTACTTTGCTAGGAAAGTTACAATCAAATGCTCTATAAAATTCATAAAGCAATTTTTAGATTCAGAAATAAAACAGGATTTTGAAGTTGAGATCAAACTTTAAAAATAAAAGTTATATATAATACATTATTACAAAATACAAAACATTTTAATTTTGTCACATAAATTGCCAACTTATATTTCATTGCAGTTTTCACCATGTCTGACATATGCAGATTTGTACAATAAATATTAAAAATCATCACCACACGTTTTATTTAGACAGATATATACCTATATATTATTTAATATTGCAAACTATTATTTAGCAGAATAATATTGAGAATCTGGATAGTTTCCTCTTTTATCTTCTAAAATAATGTTAACATAGATGTATTAATTAACTGTATCCTCACTTATTCATTATTTTTTCAAGCAGTTATTGGATCTTCTTTGAGTACATACTATTTGCCAGATTCTGTGTTAAGTTAAAAATAATTTTTTCTAAAGTTTAGTAGAAAAAAATCCATAATAATAATGAAAATGCAGTGCTATTTCCATGTGTATCACCTAGATAAATGAATCTCAGCAAAGTGACTTGTAAGAGGGCCTGTGGACAATAGAACCTTAATGGCATTTTTAAGTCAGAGATGAGACTTCTACTTGACTATACATAAAAATACCTAGATTTTTTTTTTTTTAATTCAGAGTTTGGGGACCACAGGACTTTAGAAATTCTAGGAAGAATTATGGTATTAGCTCATTTTACAAATATACCATTATCTAATACACATTTGAGTGGGAAAAATAAACAATAGAAAATAAATGAGTTAAAGATATCTTTCACCTCATGTTGCATGACAATTTAGATAATATTGAAAGGAAACAAAATAAGCTAAAATAAAATTTTCTAGACTCAAGACCATCAAAAGTGGGTGGATTTCTGATAAATCTTATAAATATCTATCAGTTTGGAAAAAAGAGTCCTGAAGAAATTAGCGGGCTACAGTAATCCTTTTAGAATCTACTTACTCTTGCTGATAGATAATAATTGTATTAATTAAGTAGAATACACTAAGTTAAATAATAGGCTTCAGAGCAACATAAACACAGAAAGTTATATTATAAATCCAATGAATATAAGACATTTATTCCATATAAAATAATATCTATGTGAGAATTTATACCCAAATTTTGGCAAAAAGCAATTATATAAATAAATTATTTAGAGATAATCTCTCAATTTTATATTGAAAAAACTCTGGCCCCAGGTACAGAATTTTCATCGACTTCAGAGAGAAATGACAGAGACAATGCTATGAAACTACAGTTTTCTATGTCTAGGTTTTCCCATACCAGTCAGGAAACTGAATCGATAAAATGATAATTCAGGAGAGCAAAAAGAAATTAAAGCAGGTCAATTAATTTCTTCATTTCACTTGTGAGGACTCAATGCTGTCTGTTGTACTTTTATGTTGAATAAATTAGAAATATAGTTTTTAAAAATATTTCACTATATAACCACTATTAAAAATTAAAGTACATGTAGCAAAATATACTAGCCACTAGCCACATATGACCTTTCAATGTTTAAAATATGGAAAATAAACCTTTAAAAATATCATTCAAATATAACAAATTTAATTAGCTACATGTGACTATTAGCTACTATATGGGACAGACAGTACATGCAAAAACACAATAAGAACCTTCTTCATAGAACTTGCTTTCTAGTGGTGAAAAAAATAGAAAAGATATATTAACAGTCAAGTTTTCAGATTGTGATGGGTGCCATGAGTAAAATCAATAGGGTAATGTTTTAGAGTGTAACATTTGTATGTGTGTTGGCAGGTACTCTAGATAGGGTTACAAAAGAGTTGGAATTTCTGTTTAAGCCTAAAAGACAGAATAGTGGATACGTGACTTTCCAATATTTCTTTGCCAAGGCTTCAATGATATTCCATGTTCAGATTTATTTGATGCTTCTGATATGACCTAATTTTTGCTGATCTTCCCTTGCTTGTCTTGTGCTAATTATTTACAAGTAACATCTTCAACTGATAAGGCAGTTTTCATCTAATGAAACCCTTATTATTATCCATAATATGCTCATTATCTTACCATCTGCAGTTGTTAGGTTTATCCTTAAATTTTGAATATGGTCTTTATAAGTTAGTTATTTCTAAGTTCTACTGGCTGTCAACTGGAGTTATTAATTCTCCCAAATTTGCACAGTCCACCATCTCTTTGGTTTTAGTGATTGTGTTATCATCTATGATGAAAAACAAAAAGGAAGAGTGCTTTAATCTTTAACAGTAATTCTCCATATTTGGAAGAAAAGAATTTTTTTTTTGCAAAGACTGTAGAAAACCATTAAACATATCACTTGACTTCTTGACTTCAGAAACAAATAAATATTCATCTGTAATTATTAGATATTCAATACCTTCTAGACTCCTTGGTATTAATCATGGAAATATTCCCATGGAAGTACTGGATTACAGGAGGAGAGAAGTCTTTAACCAGATGTAAAAGTTTTTTCAAAGGAAGTTGTTAGACTTAACTAAGAGAAATATGATAAGCAGATGGTGTTATGACAAAAAAAAACAAAAGCACGAAAATAAAGTAACAATTAGGAAAGTGAAAGTAGATTGTTGTGACTTTCAGATATAGTAAATTAGAACATTATTTGTAACATAACTATAAATATAAAAATAATGTGAAACTTCATAAAACAGCAGTTCATAAGTTGAACATAAACTTTATAAACTTATGAGAAAAATTCTATAATAAATTAAAGTGAAAATGGCTTATTAATTCTGCTAGAGACAATATCTAATATTTTACTCCCTGAATAAAATTGTACACTAAATTCAGAAGTATTTCTTTTACTATAATAAAATAAATGGTACAGTTTATGTACCATTTTAGATTTTACAGTTTATGTATCTGTTATCAAGCCTAATGATGACAATTTTAAATTCAGAAATTCTTTTATAAGCTACAGATTTGTAAATATTTTTAAAAGATATAAA
Source organism: Macroglossus sobrinus (assembly GCA_004027375.1). Taxonomy (NCBI): domain Eukaryota; kingdom Metazoa; phylum Chordata; class Mammalia; order Chiroptera; family Pteropodidae; genus Macroglossus; species Macroglossus sobrinus. The sequence continues at coordinate 235,573 of PVKZ01001544.1, read as the reverse complement.
ACTAAGCTATTTGTTGAAGCTAAAATAAAATTTGTGCTCACTTTGGCAGTACATATGTTAAAATACAATTTATTTTTTTATATATTGGTAAAATTATTTAGTCAATAATTCTATTAAGTAATTATGTTCGAGTGAAGGGCAAAATTGAATCATGGCACATCACAGATGAGTATCAATTTTAATGTTATCAAATTTATAATCAAGAGTTAAAACAATTGAATTGTTTTGCTAATCTTTTAGTAGGTCAGGGATTAACTTTGCAAGGAGTTCTTTAATAAGAATCAACACAGCTGCATTCTTTCACAGTCTAGAGACAGAGTAAAAGGAAAAATCAATTATTCTTATTAATAGTAAGTAGCTTTATTTGTTTTAGAATTTTTAAAAATTTTCAAACAATAATTACATGACAAAGGATCAAACCAAACAAATCCCATATTGCTATTTAGCTACAGTACACAGTTAATTACAAATAATCAGCGTACTCATCAAACAACATATTTAAGGGCTGGATTATTTATTACTATTATAAAGCCTTTTGCCAAGCATGGAAAAGAGGAGTGGCATTAACTCTGTCCAAGAGAACAGAGTTGCCTAGAATATTTTATTTATAATGAGACTTTTTCCAATGAAATAGTGTGTTATTTAGTTATATATTTACATATTTGGTTATTTTAGTTATATATTTACATATTTAGTTATTCAGTTAATGCATTATTAGTCAACTAATTTTGCCTTAACTCATAGACTTCCAAATAAATTAGGAGCATTTGAGAAGTAAAAATATCACATTCTTTTCTTAAAATATAATTTTGAAATATTATTTCAAAGAAATGTCACCTCAGCAAAATGTCATTGGCAAAATTTTTTTGGCATATTGTGTAAATTTTCTTGTCTAAGTTTATCATATTTTATTACATTTTTTTGACTGTGGATTGAAATATGTAAATACCTAAATTTAATTAAAAAATTAGGCTTCCAGAATTCTTAAAATAGTCATAAAGAAAATGTTAGTTTTAAAGTTCTAGTATGTGTCATTTTAGTCATAAAAAGCTTTTTAAATATTTTAAAGAAAAATAGCAGTGTCAATTCAGATAAAAAACTGAGTTTCATATTGTTCTGTGCAGTAGTGATGACAATTTTTAATCAGTATTCAGTATCACAAGTATTCAACAATTTATCTCTTGAAGGTTGACGACTGATCAAATTTTAACATTACCAAGTAGAAACATATAGATGGTATTATGCTGGCATTCAGTAGCAAAAATAATATTTATACTGTATTACCTTGTGCTGAATTATAAAATTATGATACATATAAAAATTCAGACTTCAGACTGAATAATTTCTATACTGAAAGACTCAACAAATTGTTATAGTTAGGTATAAATTCTAGTAATGATTAGTACAAATTCCTAGAAAATATTGTTTATCCATAATCAATATTAGTAAATGGCAATTTGATGGTCATTAGAATTTTACTTTTTTAACTAGATGTTGTGTGATGGAAATATTTTCTCATTCTAATCACTCTCAAATTAATTAATTAAAAAAGCTGTATTTTTACTGATATGAGGAAGAAGTTTTATTTTTATATTTTCTCAATGACATTGATAGGATAAAATTGAAAATGTTTTTAATTAATACACAATATGTTAATTTTTTCTTTTTTGTATTTTAATTAAACAGATTTTAAAGTAGAAATGTTTATTTGTTTCATTAGGAATAAAATGCTATGGGTTAAAATTTAATTACATTATCTCAGCAAAGTATGTCTATAGTCATTAAGTCCCCCTGTTATAATAGTGGCACTCTGGAATTGGTATCTATTTATGTATAGCCCTTTAAGTGGTAAAAGTTTTGAGAGAATGTTGGGGGAAATTCTTCTTGGTGTTTCGAAATGTTTTGTGATAATTTTTTTTTTTTTTGATTACTGTGTTTGGTATACAAACATCCTTGGAAGATAGAGCTGGTGTCTTCCTTACAGGCAAAGAACACATTTATTCTCAAACAACTACAGTAAAGATATCTCCATCTACAGCCAAGTTTGGATAGGTTTGCTAGCAGCCCTCTTACAAGATTGGGTGGCTTCTAAACTTGGGGATCCTCAGCTGTAACACAAAATCCCTGGGTACATATCATCTATCTAGGCCAACTTCTACATCAACCCCATGAGGCCTGGGGGAGAAAAATAGTCAATGTAAAATTGAAGCTCATGCTTCTGTAACATGAATCACAAATTCATCTATCTCTAACACAGTAAGTAGCCTGTATCTTCTACATAATCTAAGAAACTGTGGCAGGCTAAATTATTAGCTTGCAGGAAGGATAAAACCTTAAACTTTACACAGTTTTTGACAAAGAGGTATATTTGTTAACTGTATCTATGTAAGAATTGGCCCCCAAATCTTAGTGATTTAAAATAAACATTTCTTAGCTCTCATAATTTAAGCAAGTCAGACTGTCAGGGCAGTTCTGGAATAGTCCTTCATATAAAGCTGAAGTCAAAGTGTAAAATAGGATGGCAATCATCTGAATATCTGCAGAATTCACCTCCTAGATGGCTCACTCTGATGGCTGGCAAGCTGGTTTATTCATGGGGCCTCAGTTTATCCCTACATGAGCATCTCCACAGTATAACACAGCGTCCTTAAAAATGATCCCTGGCTTCTCCCAAGATAAAAAGCCCAAAAATAAGATTACAGCCACACATCTATGATTTGGGTCACACAGCAGCCCTATTTAATCTAGATAGAATTAAAGAAGTGTGTAAACCTCAGAAGGCAAGGATAGTTGAGAAGGGAGCATTTTGGAGGCTGACTACCATACTAAATATGTTTTCCAGTTACAGGAGGTCTTTGACAATTTCTTTTTTCTTAAAGATATTTTGAAATATTCCAGGATAATAGGAATTTTAGTGATTTTTCTAGATATTTATAGTTTATAATCAAGAACAATTATTGCTATAAATTTAGCTTTACCTTTTCTTTTGATGCTAGAAGATCTTGAAAGTAAAACTCAGAAATAGTTTTAAATGCCAGAATGAAAAGTAAGGCAAGAGTACTGAGTAAACATAAAAAGCTAAGTATAACAAGATAAAATTTAAAACTCCAAGAATAAATTGATAAATCAATCATATGAACACAGCCAAATTATCTAAAAAATCAATTATTACAAGATTAGAGTCAGCCTTCTTAATCTCAGTCAAAAATTCTAGAAAATATTAGGTAAACATGTATAAAGTTGTAAGAGCAAAGAATTGTATAAACTGTCAAACAAATATATGTGAGGGCAAAATTAAAAATATTTTTGAACAGTCACATCACAAACCATTGTTTAATACTTCTGAAAAAGCTTAGTTATTCAGTAATCTTCCCAAAAAAATAAATCTATCAATGAAAATAAAAGACTCCATTTTGGGTAGCATATCTGCACACTTTGTCAACACAGTTAAAAAAGTAAGTCAAAGAATGAATATGAAGATATAATGAAGTATAAAGAACAATGACAAAAATCAATATGACAAGTAAGGTCTCAAAGATAAATAATTAGAAAAAAGGGTTAGGTTTAATTACACTATTAAATAAAAAAACATACTCCAAATGAGTATTAAAAAAAAGCAAGTACAGTACAAATCTTTAAATGCAGTATCTCATATTACATTTAGTAATCCTAAAATGTCAATATTTATTAAATAAAAACTAATTTGGAAAACCCATATGTCCCAGCACCTATATTACTTATGACAATGTCATAAACAAGAAGAAAGTTGTGATAAGTTTTGTAAGCTATTTGGTAGACAGAGAGAATTATTTTCACAGAAATACCACATAAAATCTAAGAAGAGTGTGGTTAACCTTTTTGTTTATTGACCACTTAGCATCGATTGACTCACTGAACAATATTTGAGGATTTACCTTTCCCGCATGCTCAGCTAATATGTATCTGGAGAACTGTGTGATCTGTGCTTAAATTCCCATAAAAATTTTGTTCCCTGTTCTTTTTAATGATATTAGAGGTTCACATATGATCCAAGTAGAGCCAGTGATGGCTAAGACCATGAATTTTATTAAAACACTTAGGAAAAGATATACTATATTACCTGTAGTATATGGATTTGTGAGGTATTAGTCTGTTTGGCTTATAGTCTTTATGTCACCACAGAGGACAATCTCTTTAGAAATGCAGCCTACACAGAAAATATGATGCAGAACTAGAGACTTTTGTCAATTTTGAACCATTTGAATGGCTAAATATCTAGAGGTGGGAAAAAAATCTGTCTCTAAAATCATTTATTTATTTACTAAATTTATATTTCTATTTTTAAAATTAGATTACCAGTTTATTATAAAAGAATACAACTCAAGAACAGCCAGATGAAAGAAATGCATAGCACAGGTTTATGGAAAGGCTCACAGAGCTTCCATACTCTCACTGGATGTGCTGCCCTTCCATCACCTCCATGTGTTCACCAACCTAGAAGCTCCCTCTAAACTTTTAGGTATATAATTTAATTAATTTCTGCTTTTCTTTTTAAATTAAGCCTATTTAAATTAGATTTTTAATATATAAATTATAATCAAAGCCCCTGAAAATGCAGACTGCATTCACTTAAGACCCTTTTCTGTAGAACTCACTAGGTACCCAAAGAAAGATGGGAGATAGGAAGAGAAACAAAAGAATGTATTCATCATGGTGAACTCCTGGAAGAGAGAACATTTAACACTGTAACAGACATAAGGAAACACCTGGATTCTTATCCTCTATAGAACAAAAGTCTTAAACTGCTAGGCAAAGAGCAGATTACCCTGCCATTCCCAGATCATAAGGGAAGACTCACTATTTCTGTGGCCAGGAGAAGGTGAAAAAGTCCTCTGTCTTTTAGTCAAGAGTAGGAAAAGGATCCTAAGCCCAAACCATTAGAAGTATCCTACTGTTGGAGGAGGGACAGGGTCACTGTGAAAGACCCACTTGTGAAACTCAAGAATACGGGGCCAGCCTAAGACTGAGGCTGAACCAGGACAACAAGAAATACCTACCTCTACTCAGGATCATCAAGCATTGTGTAACAGCAGTAAAAGTAACTTCGGGGAAGAGTTAAAATTTGGAGAAAAAAAGACAAATATCAATTAGAGATTTACAAAATAAATTTTTATATTAGTGCAGTTTGCTGTTTATTTCTGATCCCTCGCCATCTACATTTATGGTAGAATTGAACTTCCCTGTGCCCATGAAGTTTGGCAGTATCATAAATTTAGGCATACATTACCTGGGTCAAATGGATGGGGTGAAATCTTAAGAGCTAAAGTGTGTTTTACCACGTGTCTCTTTGCATTAACATTCACTCAGCAAGTCTTCAGGTGGTGACTGTTTGGTCAATGTGTATCCAACAAAGAAAGATAGGGAACAGAGTCCACAAGAAGCATGTGATAAACATGTATCATGATAAATTAACAAGTCTTTGTTGTTTTAAACCAAAGAGATTTTAGAGTTCTTTATTATTAAATGATCATTTACTGTATCTTCATATATATTTTATAATCAGAAACTAAAATAATGTATTTCTATTTAAAAGTATAAGATTTATCTGTATGTTGAATACAAATATTGAATATATATAATCAGAGAAACCTGGAGTGTATCTGTGAGTGAAGAAGCTGGGTATACAATAATTTTACAGATTAGTGTACAAAATAGGAAAGAGTGACAGAGAGAGAGAAGTCAGGATAGACAGAAATGTTCTGTTTGGTATGAGGGAAAAATATTTTCTGATAAACAGTATGGTAAAGCTGCAAATGGTTTGCCATATAGTCTCATAGTTTGGATTAAAGCAGTATTTAGTAATATTATTTAATCTGTTAAGTCTTTTTTTTTCTAAGTTTCTCATAGAATATCCTGGGAGACTGAATAAATGTTAAACAATAACGTCTCTCACAGTAAAAGGTGTCCTTGAATATACACAACTCTGGAAATGACGAAAATGTTGGACATTTGGTATTTTTCAGCCAAAATAAGAAAAGACATAAAATACTAATAAACAAACGTATTTTTTTACATTTATTCAAAACACTAACTTTAAAAGCTCAGACTTTATTTTTATATTTTTCTATATAACAATTTCTGAAGTTTCTTTATCTTTTTAAACAAGCACTTGATATCACCATCAAGTATCTGTAGAGAAAATCCACAACCTTGAAAGAATTATTACTTTTTAAATCTCTTTAAAATTAAAAAAAAGCTAATTACCAATCTTCAAGGTAGACTATTTGGTAAATATAAATCTCTAAACATTTACTTGAGAGACAAATCAAATGTATAAAATAATACTTTATACTTTAACTCAGGAAAGACTGTTACTTTATCTCACAAAACATGTATATAAGGCAGCACTACAATAAAGTGCAATACTGGAAATATATCTTTCAGCTTTTTTTTTAATACAAAGGTAAATTTTATTGAAAATATTGATAAATTTAATTAATCCTTGTTAAAATAGTATCTATATATTAAAATATTTAATGTATTCCAAAAGAATAATATTTCTTCCAATATTATTCTGAGATTTAATTAACATTTTAATTAACATAAGATTTATATAACACATTTGAATATTTATTTCACATGAAGCATTTGTACAACTAAAGATGACCAGGCAAAAGATTCTTTCTTGGTCAAGTATAAAAGCTTCTCAGAGAATGGAAAACATTCTCTAATAGAAATCTGAACAAGATCAAATTTCTCTACTCAATGCACAAAGCTAAATTAAAAGCATGGCTTGTCAGCAAATGAAATTCATGCCTACCTCTACTATCCTAAATTGGAAATTCCAACATAATTCAACTAGAAGATATTCCACACAGTAATCCAATACCAACATTTCATTAAAATTTGGTACTCTATTTTTTTTCATTAAATGTTCATCATTCTGAGTGTACAGTTCTGTATAACATTCTCCTCCTATAAAGTAAAATAGAAAGAAATTTAGATTTAAGAATAGAAATTTTATCTTGGTAAGAAAATAACTTAGTTATAAATAAAATTTAAATAGTCAGATTTTACTACTAAATAATGAAACACCACCATGAAAACCTACAAAGCATAGCAAGGATAATAAAAAAAAAGTGCTCATAAAGAGAATTTTTATCAGCATTAGAGTAAATGACATCTAAGCAAGTCTAAACTTAATATAATAGTGACAGAAATAAATTTTAAAAAACTACAATGAAAACTTACTAGCTCTCAGGTCATATAAAAACAAAAATAATAGTGTGGATTATTATTATATCAAAAGAAGGGGTTTTTATCAGGACTTCTGGAATGTAGAAAGGAAGAAGGGTTCATGCAACACCCACTTACCAGCTCGTCGTGATTGTCCAGCCCAACATCAGATAGTTAATTTGTACTGAGGCCAAATGAAAACACAGAATAATGCTTAGGACGTCACCTGGGCTTTATGCAATTTTTATTTTTTTTATTCATTCATTTAGCATAACTTTATTATGTATCTAGAATATGTTAGACATTGTCCCAAATATTACAGATATCAAATAAAACAATGCCCTCAAAAGATTAAATCTAGTAGAGGTACACAAATAGATAAATGTATTGATGTAATAAAGCATTGGATATGCTCAGAGAGAACTTGTGCAGTTAGTTCTGCCTTAAACTTGAATGACTTTTTTGAAAAATTCACCTCCAGTTAAATAAAGTAATCTTTTCCACATTCCTAGGATTCTTGTCACATACCTAGAATTAGGTGGACGATAATACTATTTAAATGATCAAAATATACGTTAAATGACAAATTGTGTAGCATATGCAAAATTTCCTGAGGAAATACATAGGAGGAAGACAATAATGAGGAGTGCAGTATTAAGATATTCAAATCAGAGTTAAATAGAAATGGGAGAATAAATGTATAGTTAAATAATAGACACACTGCATTTATACCACATCTAAATGGTGATTTTGATAGAAACCATTATGTTCTGTGGCATATCTGCATCCATGCAAAAGCTTTCTAATGCTATTCCATTGTATCTTATTTTTAAATGCTTCTTCAAGTTAGACTTGGAGGGTTCATTTTTGTTTTTCTTGTTGGTTCTTTTTACTCAATTCTTTGAGTTCATATTTTCATCAGATCCTTTTATATATTTATCTTAATCACTTTAATATCTTGTCTAATGTTTTAACATCTGGGTGTCTCTAAATCTGATTATTTTGAATTATTTATTCTTTGACAATGGTGTGTGGGGGGTGTGAACTTGACTGAACACTGACATTGTATTTAAGAGAAAGATTGTAGTCAATATTATTCATGTCTAGGAGGCAGCCTCATCTGCTATCAAACCTGTAGGGTGGGAGGTAGAATCAAACTAATTAGAGATTGAGCTGGATTTCCATTTTGTCATATCTATCATTTCCATTAATGTGCCACAGGTTCCAGTTCCTTTAGAGAAGGCCTGATGTTAACTTGTGCTTAGAATGTGACTTGGGATTCTGAGTAGTGCCCCTCATTGTTCCTGCTTCACCTTCAGCTTTTAGCAATCCCTGGACACACCTGTACCACTGAGGGGATCCTCTCAACATTCTTACCCCTCTTCCCTCAGCAGTTGACTGCTTTTCTCATTGGCGGGAGCAATGGGGCTTCTGTTCTGGTATAGCTTCAGTCTTCTTAAAAGAACTGTGGACCCAAATGTTTCTCAGTTCTCCTACTCTTTTTTTAATGACAACTAATTTCTGCCTTGTGTCTGTGTTCTTGATCAGTTTCTTGACCTTCTCTGAGAAAGAACAGGCCTCTTGTCAATAGAGAGAATCCCTTGATTCTCTTCCGTAGTAGAGAAACATTACTTTTACCCCTCTGCCAAAAGCAATGAACCTTTGCCTTGGCCATGGAGGTGACAGTGTTTGCTGCCCATCCACCAACATTTTTAAGATTTTGTTTCATATTGGAGTAAGTCTCGGGAAGCAGGTGATGAACAATGCCTGCCCTCCTCTGCCAGTACCAGCTGATCACTTCCTGCCTACTGTGTTAACAGCTCTCACCAGTTCCCCTCCCCGTCCCCAATCTTTCTTATGAGTACCTTGTAAAAGACCAGGAGAAGTGGTTTTGAATGAGTGCAAGAGCCCTGAAAATCTGCCCATTTTATTAAATAGTATAAAGAATTTTTATATAATTCCCATCTACTAGCATAAAAATATTTATCAAGATAATTATTATAAAATTATGAGACTGGAACATTCTCTTAAAAGATTACATCTAATTTCAGTTAAGCCCATTTCTATATTTCTATGCTATATATAGTGTTTATTTTCTTTTTTATTTCTTGATTTGTCATGTTTCCCAATTTTTTAATTTTTTAAAGAAATAAATTTGATAATTATATTACCCAGTTTTTATTGCCTGTTCTTTTCTAATGTATTTTAAGTCCTTAAATTTATTGGTATTTTTTACTGTTTTGTTAGGCATATTTATAGTTATTTTCCTAGCTTGTTTCATATTTATTTTAATAGCTTTTTATAAGTAATAATTAAAATTTATATGTGATAATGTCATTAAATATTAATTTTAATTCAAATATTTTGTCATATTTTATAAATTTTGACTCACAACAATTAAGTGAAATTAATTTCTAAATAAAATACAGTTTTGGGGAGGATTTCTCTTATCCAAAGGTTAGAAATTTTAGCTTTAGATAGTTCTGTGATTTGTTTGTTTTACCCTTAATTTCTAATTTCACTATATGCTGAAGCTAGAAAATGTTCTATATTACTCTAACTAAAATTATTTTTTTAATAGCTTCACATGGCTTCAATATTTCTAAATGTTCATTGATTTTCTAAGAGTGTTTTCTTTGTAGGCTGTAGGTGGTTTTATTTGTGGGTTATTTCTTAATAAAAGTTTATTTATTAAATTAATCTACATCATATATCTTTTTTTAAAACGTCATCCATCAAAATCTGGGGAAAAAATGTGTTCTAAAATCTGTAGCTTTGGCTGTAGCTTTGAATTTTCATTACAGAATTTTTCAGTAGATATTTTTTTGTTTTTATTGAGAGTCCAGGCATATCCCCACCCCTGGGTTTATTGAGATATAATTGACATGTAACACTGGCGAATTTAAAGTGTACATGTTGATTTGATACACATATATATTACAAAAAGGTAACCACCGTGGAGTTAGCTAACACCTTAATTACCTCGCATAATTACCATTTCTTTTTTATTGTGAGAACACTGAAGATCTACTCTCAGCAACTTTCAAGTATATAATACAGTATTAATAACTATAATAACCATGCTGTACATTAGATATTTTAAAACAGTATTAGTCACTGCTGCTTCTAGGGTCTCATTTCATGAGACATGGCACCATATAAGAAGGAAATGCAATATTGAAACACAAATATATTTACTTTTATAGATGCTATGACCAAGGTATAAAATTCTATGGGTCCCAAAGAACCAAACCATCACCTTGTAATCTCATCTTTTTGTTTATAATGAAAACCTCTTGAAAACACTTAGAGAACCTATACCCAAAATGCCAGACCATGCCCTCAAGGGCCCTATAACCATGTAACTAGAAGTGCTCACGAACAATGTAGTTTTTACTGAGTTCTATGTTCTACTTGTTGGATTTAAGCTGAAATCTCGGCTCGTTATTTTACAGTGGAAGCACTCTGAATTCCCCTTCCCATCTTACCTGTTTCTCCACAATGCCTTGCTGACCATATAAAGTTCTCCTGAATTCAGTAATTTAGCACACTTTGTTTCTACTTATACTGATATTCTATTGATATGTAACAAATTAGCACAAACTTAGCTATTTAAAACTACACCTATTTGTTTGCTCACAAATTTGTATATCAGAAGTCCAGGCATGGTTTGGTTAGATTCTCTGCTCAAAATCTTATTATTCTGAAGTCAGGTGTTAGCTAGGCTGTAGTCCTCTCTAGAAGCTCAAGAAACACTTCCACACTCACTCAAGTTACTGGCTTGCACTTTTAAGACAGAAGTCCTGGTTCTTTACTGGCTATCAGCCATAGCCTGCACAGAAATCTAGTGGCCTCCTGAATTCCTTGCCATGTGGTCAGCAATAAAGAATCTCATTGGTGCCAAAGCCTTCTCCATCTTTGAATCTTTCTCTCCCCAAAAAAGCCCAGTTCTTTTTAAGGGCCTGCCTGATTAGATCAGAGTTAAGCAAAATAATATCGCTATCTTAAAATCAACTGATTTGGGTCCATAATTACTTCTTTACTTTTGTCCTATGTTATAACATAATTGTGGGATACAGATACAGATTTTATATCTCAAGGGAATAGAGATCATCTTGGAATTTACCCTGCCTTACTATATAACTAAAAAATTATTTTTTCTTTTTGATTAATTCTACCCTTTAAAAAAGTTGCATATTTTATTAATATGTAATTATGTTCCATTATTCCATTGCGACTGAAAACCTACTCTAAATTAGCACCATCCTTGTTTTGGGAGAGCTTTTTTTTCATATATTCCTTTTTGATTTCTTATATCCAGCATACAATGACTGATTCTGTTGTTTTTTCACCTGTTAATTGGTTTTAGGTTTATTTTTTCCTAATAACATATAGATTGGCTTTTTGGGGCCCACCTTAGAATCAGTGTAATTTTTAAAATTCTTTTTTGTAGGCTTTTATTTCTATTATCTTTTATTTCTCTATTGACTTTTATTTGCTTGTTATATTTATTAATACATATGTTTGAATTTGTATTTTATCTCAACATAAAGGAAATAAAAACTCTGCAATGATTATCCCTATAACTTAAGATGATTTTCTCACTCTCCACCTACACTGCTTCCTACACACACACGCACGCGCGCGCGCACACACACACACACACACACACACACAAATATTGTGACTGCTTCTATCATTATCTGGCTTTTTAGCTTATGATTTTTCTCCTTTTCCATCTTGACTTCTTTACAATCATTTGTTTCTCAGTTTATTGTAATTTTAAAATTCCATACCATACTTTTTTAACTTTGCCCACCTAAAAAAATATTGTTATTGCCCTCTCCCAGTATGAATTTTAATTTGACTATTAAATTGTAGATCAGTTGAAAATCTTTCATCTCTTTCTATTATCTTTTAATTGCCCCTTACAGTTTTATTTTTGTTTCTTAGTAGTAAGTAGTTTTTTTTATTTTGTTAAGAATATATTTTCTTTGATTATAAATGGGACCTGAATTAGTGAATTTTGAAATTATGAATTTTTGATGTATCTTTTTTATGTTTTTTTATGGGCCCCATCTTCTAAATAGGCAAGGTCTCCACAGTCTTTACTGGAATCTGACATTCTGAATATGCCTCAGCTTCTCTCACTCACCATTCTAATGAGACAAAATCCCCTTCTCAACATTGAATCTCGAAGGAAGGCTCACTTTCGCAGCCCTGGAAATTGACCTGTTTCTAGCATGGATCCAAAGTAGCTCAGCTGTCCTAAGAGATGCTGTTTCTACAGCCACTCCCCAAAGTAGAGTCTAATCCAGTAAAGCACAACAAATCATCCTCCCCAGATGTACTATCACCAAGTGTCTTTTTCTCTTCTGGCTCCAAGCAAGTTCTTTGTAACTGAGAATGGCTCATAATTAAATGTTTTGCTCTGAGTGTCTGGCACTTTATGGTCTTTCTATTTTTCAGAAGTTTCAAATTTTCAAAAGTTGTAGAAATACATTAATTTAGAGAGTTAAATTTTTCAGGCACCCTAACAGTCAGCACTTGCAGCTAAGTTTGTGTTATGGAGAAAAACAAACAAACAAAAACAAACAAACAAAACTAGATATTTAAAGCAAGAAGCAGATACCAGAACATGGTGATAAAATAGCAAGGCTACTCTCTTTCATGAGACAAAGCCCCAGGTATCATAAGGCGACATCCAGTTTGCTTGGATTTATTTGTTTATTGATATGTTTGCTTGTTTGATATAAAATAGTACCATTGAATTTATAAATATAACTGACTTCTCTCATATTTTGACAGTTTAGCTAAAATATTTATATTTAAGTTGTTTGTTTTCATTTCTCTTTTTCTCTTAATGGATTTTAGTTATAAACTGAGATGGAAACACTATTATTCGGGATTAATTTTAAGCCAGAGTGTGGAACCCCATGTACAGCATCATAATAAATTAACATAACATCCAAACATTGTTTCAGGTCAATATATCAATAAATATTTGTAAGTCTATTATGGAAGGGAGGCGTGAAAAAGAAATGGGTATCAGAATATTAAGGAATTTATATCTTTGCAAAGACAAAACTAGTATACACCAGAACATAAACTCTACACACAAATTGGCCACCGGGGCAGTTCAGAAAATAAGTACTAAAGAACTTGAGGAGAGAACAAAATCAATGTAGAGAACTCTTACTGAGTGAGGTAGCCAGGAAATGAAGAACAAATCTAATTTGAATGAAATTAAGTTTGAGAAGTTTAGTTTTATTGTCCTCCCAGGAATATATATTATATGTATATTATGTAATATAAAATATGTTATTATATAATATAAATATATAATATATGTCATGTGTATATTATACACAGACAGAAATGTCACATATATATCTTTATATACATTATAACCCAAAGTGACAAAGTGCCATGAAAATTAAACTAATTTTAATAACATATTACAAAAACATGATTATTAAATATTAAATTAATATTTGAGCCACAAATAACCTAGTTATTTGGGAATTATTATTATTAAAAATTAATTTAACACCCACATTCGTTTTATGTGTTTCTGTTCAAAAAAAATTTTATAATCTTCAGCCCTTCTCCTAGGTAGAGTCCACCTTTAAAGGCAGGTTGTGGTTTATTTGGCAGAATTTCTTTTAGATGACTTTCTTAACTGGTTTTCCTCCTTAAAATGATCTTGTTTTAATATATATTTTTCTATTTTAAAAGTAAATATGTAGAAAATATAAAAAGCATTAAAAAAACTAAAATGTCTCAAAATTCACACATCCAAAGATAACTATTGTGTTTAATTCAGTGTCTTTATTCTGCATAATTGTCTCTCCTGATTTTCTCATGTCATTTAAAATTTAAATATAAAGATTTATAAAATAAAATTTCTTTACTAGTATTCCTTAGATTTTAATTTCTTAATACATATTTCCTTTAAAATATCTCAATTGACATTTGAGCTATTTATCTTGGAAATGTATCCATCTTACAAACAAAATAACTTCAGAAAAAACTGTAGAATATACGTTTAGCAAATCAAAAGAAACACTAAAAAAATACTGAAAATTACCTTTTTTCTAAACAAATTAGTGCTGCACTAAGCACAAAAGTATTTCATTATTTCAATATAAAGAAACTTTGAAATTATTATACTAGTTTATTTATATATACCTTATCAAGAATTTCCTTCTTATTAAATGCTATTATCCCCTCTGCCACTCAGTTTCATCTCTTTAATACAGCCTCTGAAGATTCTTTAGTTAATGTGTATTTAAAGTATCATTCTATCCACAATGAACTGTGCTGAAAAGTACCCTCAAGCCTTTAGCATTGAAAAAACTCAGTCTTGTGATGATAAATGGTCTGGGTCTCACAGGGATTGACTCATCTGTCAAAACTCTAAAGTCATACAAATCACATGTTCTTTCCTTTTCTAGGGTGCTTTATGTGGAATTAATGTATTTTAACCCACATGATCAGTAACATTTTCTATTCTTGTAAGATATACAGAAAGCTCACATTTTAAAGGTACTGTGATTTAACCATTTCAATTAAATTAAACTTTTTTCAAGATCATGATGGTCAAATGCTAAGACACTGGTTAATGATTAAACTGTAATCTAATTTGTTTTATTGTTTTCTTATGTGGCATAGCCACAATTAATTAGATGTGTGCCAGTAATTTTCAAAGTCCTAATAACAGTTTTGACAGATGCTTAAGTACAACTTTGGAAATTGCCCACAATGATTTCAAACATAATTGAATCATGTCTAAAACTTCCGTAGGCCATCTACAATATAATAAACCCATACAAATATATAAACATTATGTATTTGAGACTAAAAAGTTCACAAAAGTGATTTTATTAAAACAACTTTTATATTTCAAAATTGTAATCACAAGAGCTATAACTTTCCCAGTTTGTAGCAAAGTCTAAAATCATGTGGCTTTTCTGACCTACTCCTTATGGACAAAAAAGCCATTGCTTTTTGTGGTAATTTTAAGACAAACTTACCAAAGTAAATGTATAGATTTAAAAAATTTACTAGATGCTATATTTAGTTTTAATATAAAGGAAAGAAGGAAGGAAAGAAGGAAGGAGGGAAGGAAGGAAGGAAGGAAGGAAGGAAGGAAGGAAGGAAGGAAGGAAGGAAGGAAGGAAGGAAGGAAGGAAGGATATAAGGAATAAAGAAAGGAAGGAAAGAAGACATTATGAGTTTTACATTTTCAAAAACACATTTCATAACTAAACTTATCATTGTATACAATGTTAATGACCTTGGAGCACTATGCCAAAAGGCAACAGGAGCCCAGCAAAACTGAGAAGTTTTTCTGTGTGCCCAAAAAACAAGGAATACTCCAAACAAGTGACAAAAACCTTAAATTATACTGTGAATTAACAACCCCAAAAAAGAACTTTTTGCCAAGCTACTAAGAATTATTTTGCTGTTACATAATCCCTACTCCTAGATACCAAATATATATTTATTTAGCTTCTTTCTTCGTACACTACTTTTAAAAAGAAAAAACAAAGATTTTTGAACCTTCCAATTTATGATATAGTTTGTTTTTAAGTATTCCTTAAAAAATAAGTAAAATATGGGTTAGCATAGCTGGTAAATTTCCTTGGAAATAATATAGTATTGCAGATAGTCCTTGAAAAGAAACCCTAGAATTTTTCAGCATTAATAAACTGTCAGCAATTAAAGCAATTCAGTAAAATCATATCTAAACATATTCTACACATTCTTTCTTCCCCTTCTAAGCATAGATATGTATTAAAACTGTTTTCTTTGCTACTCACACACAAACACACACGCATACATATACTTGCTCCCTTTTACAGTATATTAGCTGTTGTTTTAGGTTTTTGTTGCTTTGTTTTTTTTTGTTTGTTTCTTTGTTTGTTTTGTTTTCAATTACTCTATAACACTTAAAAAGTGACAATGTCTCTTTAGGAAACACTACTAACTGAGAAAGTTGACTACTAAAACCCCACAAAGGCTGGGGGGAAAAAAACCCTTAGACATAAATCTTGGAACTATGCTCCTCTCCTCGCATTGGTTACTTGATAGCTAGAAATACAATTTGTAGCACATCCCTCACTGTGAAGTCCTTGAATTATCACTCTTACACTTATTTTTGTTTTGCCCTGTTATAATTCAAGGCTATGTTCACTACTGACAGCTAATCTGATTTGATCCTGGTTAATGTTAGCATGGAAGAAGTTTATTCCGAATGAATAGGGGAGAATGGCTGAACACCTTGAGAATCTAAACTATAAATCTAAGAGATCCAGCAATCGATTATAGAACATTTCAATGATTAATTTTAGTTTGCTACATTATTCTAGTGTACTGGTATAAACTTTCCCTTCCAATTTTGATAGTAAAGATAAATAGGTAAGTGAGTAGGTAGGTAGGTAGGTAGGTAGGCAGGCAAGCAGATAGATAGATAGATAGATAGATAGATAGATAGATAGATAGATAGATAGATAGATAGAGAAAAACCTTGAAGTAAAATAATAAATTATATTATTAAGTAGTTATAAAGAAAAATATATGCATATTAATAATTAGAACACATAATGGTTATCTATGTATAAAAATAACCTACATTATATTATGTAAAACATAAAACATTTGAGATTGAATGAGTGGTTGTCCAGAACTGAAATATTATGAGACTATAATTATTTTATACTAGATTCCTTTTGCATTTTAATATAAATCAAAAGCATTTATTGTATAGGACTTTTTTTTTAAGTTTGGGTAATAAAAGTGGTGATTCAAAACATTAAACAGCATTTCTAGCTGTGCCTGTGACTCATGTGGAACATTAAATGCCAGCATGCCAACCAATCACATCCCAAACTCTGAGAAGCTCTTAAGATTGTATATAATGAATAACAGATTGTAGCTTGTGGGTTTATGCATGCTCTAGAATCTTTCTGAAATCTTTCTTTAAAACATGTAAATTACCTTTAGAATCTCTTTGTTTGACAATATCATGGTATTTCATAGTATGTGGTTGTCCAAACGAAGACAAGCTGCTCAACAAAATCACAAAACAATGACAGTGGGATAGTTTGTATCTTCCTTTCTATTCATTAGTCATTAAAACATCTAATTAAAAAGGAAATATGTCTCTCCTCCAAGTTAAGTTGTTTATTCTTCCAATAGTTTTTATTTTAAAGATTTTTAATTCTCAGAAATACAAAAAATAAAAAAGACCCATAATCTCTCTGTCAATATTATTCTTACTGACATGAAAATAAATGTAAAATTTACTTTAAAATAATAAATGCTTGAACAAAAATCAAGAAATAATTTGACAAATATCTACTAATTTGACAAATATCTATGAATAGCTATGATTGCAAGGAAATTTTTTAGGTGTTGAAAATACAGAATAAACACATCAGACAAAGTCCTTGCTCTCATTGTGCAGATACTTTAGTGCCATAAAAGCAAAATAAACAAGTTAACAAAAAAGAATTTTTACTATATGAAATACAGTACAGGATTCAAAGAAAAACCAAAGTCAGAAGATAGAGAAGGATGAGGAAGGAGGGCTCTTATAAAGCATAATAAGTAAAGACCCTTCAAAGAAGCTGATATTTGAGAAGAGACCTTAATGAAATGAGACAGGTAAACCAAAGAAGTAGGGAGTGGGAGAAATCAAAGAAGAACCACAAGCACAAATTCCCCATTCCAGGAGCAACCTTGGAGAGTTATCTTTAACTTACATCTTTAAATATTAGCATGTTAACATAAATCTCTCTTTTTTTAACCTTCTATACTATGAATTTATTAAACATAAAACACCATTTTTACAAAATTAGCATATGGGGAGTTGTCACTCAAAGGGGAAAAATGAAATGCATCTGATGACCAGTAAATTTTAAAGGAAGTAATCCACTAAGCCAAAGAAGAATGTTTAATTTTATACAAAGATCCAGTGACCCAAAGTATATTTCAAAGCACCGTAATATGTAGAAATATTAATTTCCCAATTAAATTACTTCCAATGGAATTTCTATAAAAGAGGAAAGTTAAAGAAAGAACTTTCATATTTATTAGAAATGTTTATTAGGATGTTCAAAGTGTTCATGTGTTTAAATGCACCAATTCTGATTCTAGGATCCTAGACTAAAAATATAATGAGTAAATCAGTAAATGCTTTACTTCAGGCATTATTTTTCATGGTGAAAAAATTTTTAATAATCTCTATGACCAATATAAGGCAAATAATTAAGTACATTATGGTGAAGCCAGGTTTTCAATCATTATGCTGCCATTAAGTATGACATTTTCCAATATTCTAATTACCGTTAGTTAGCAACACCATAGTCCTAATCTTAAGTAACAAAAAATGTTTTAAAAATAGTATGTAATATATGATTTCTACTGTTTAATAAAAAAAAACTGGCTAATTCAAAAAATATATAATACACAAAATATAAGTAAAATGTACAGTTTTTACAAATTAAAAAATATATATAAAAATAAATGAACAATTGTATAGAGAAATAATTTCAAAATGCAAATTAAAAATAAACCTTGCTTTTTTTACGGTTTAAGGTGTAAGTAGAGTAAATAAGATACATCTTTTTTTCATTAGGTTGTAAAAAATTTAATAGTGCTGGTAGGCATGCAGAAATGAGGGTCCTCTCATACATTGTTGAAAGGAATAAAAAAAAATAATCAGAAAATATTTAATAACATATTTTCAAGGTACTTACACTTTCACCTAGACCTTCACTTCTGGGAATCTTTTCTATGAAAATGAATGTATCAGCATATCTGTTCAATGATATTTATTATTACAGTATTATCTAACTGATCATAACTAAGGGAAGGATAAAATATGTTTGATATAGAAATATGTATTATATAATATTCTGCTATAAAAAATAAGTTAGAGCTATATATATATATCAATACAGATGGAGGCATGTGATGTATTTTATAAGAAAAAAGCAATCTGTAGAGGAATATATATTTTCATATTTGCAGTATTTTTAAATTTTTTTAAAAATTAGAGGTATAATATTTATTAGACTTCTCTGGAAGGAAAAAAACAGAGTACATAATAAAAAGAAAAGTAAAGCAAAATGCAATAATATACATGGCATAATTTTAATTGGATATATAAAATATAAACTAACAATAGTAGTATTTTAAATATGTAAAAATTGAATCTGCTCCTGGACAAAGTAATAGGCATTAAGTAAAATATTAATATGATGGAATATTTTATATCCAATTTGTTAAAAATTTTATTTAACTCTGAAAGAAATTAAATTTCTACCAAATAAGCCAAACAAAAGAGAGAAGAAAGGAAGGAAGTGACTGGCTTAATGAAAATTTCTGTATTTTTGATTTTCTATATAATTTATTTTGTGGATCATTTTAATTTATGTATATTCTCCAAGCTTTTTGAAATTGGTATGCTATGCTTTATAATTTTAAATTATTGTTTTTATAATTATAGGATGCAAACTGTATTTATTATGTTAAAATTGAGAGTAACACAGAAATAATGATGTAATGAGACTGTAGAAAGTTTCCCAAAAATATCTTAAAGCTCTTCAAGAAAAGAATCCTAATTATGTATTTAAAAATTATCCTATTGATGAAGAAAAAGATAATATATTGAGATTGCATGTTAAAAATGTGAAAAGAAAGATACATCCAAGCATGAGAATTTTAAGCACTAAAGTTACCATCCCTATTCAATGAACAGGGGACCAATTGTTACAACTCCTTCTCCTTTCTCTCTAAGTACCCCCAGGTAACCAAATAGGAGAAAATCTTAGTGAGTGCTAGAAAAAAGGCAAGATTGTCTACATTTATGTACCTTGAACTTCATCTGTATTACTAGAGTAAAGAATAGCAAAGCTATCAGCACAGGATTTTATCAATTGAATAGAGAAATTCCACTGAGTTACAGCTCCACTTAAAACCTATTATTTGCCTAATGGCAATGGTCTAGAGGATAGATGGAAACCATACAACTTTTAATCTTCGTTTTTTGTTGTTTTTGTTTTTGCATCTAAAAAGCAAAGTGCTCAAAGATTCTATAGAAGGCCCACATTTTTCCTGAGGTTACAACAAATAGAAAGCTGAGAGTTAGATACTGCCTCTCCTCAGCACAGTGGATTGATTATGCTAGGGAAAGAGATATTGTTGCAAAACAACAAAACAAAACAAAAATCTGGGATGATTACATCAAGTAATAAGCAGAAGAGGTAATTGCTCAAAAGCAGAAATGTTACATATAGAAAACTGTAACACAACTCAGCAGTTCCCTACTGTACTGGCAAATTCCTGGAGTCTTCATTCCTTGAAGACCCATGTTGATTCACCTTATCCACAAGCATCACAATCCTTGCTGGTGTAACTTATAGACAAGTCAATAGAGAATCTCAACATTACATAAAAGACCCTACAATCAAGAATTACTAACCATTTAAGTCAAAACAGTACTAAACACAACACATTACAGAACCAAGACCAAAAAGATCAGAGTGAATAGTACAAACAGAAGAAATCTGTTTGTAAAGGCACTATAGTTATGCTTTAAAATGATACAAAAATATTTAATTATGAAACAAAAATAGGCTGTTATACAAAATGGGCCATTTGGAAACAAAACACTGAAACAAGAATATATGGACAATTGATTAAACATCTCAGTCTTTCCCTTTCAGTTAATGTCCCTGCCATCTACCAGGTTGCTCAACATAAATCCTAGGAATTAGCCTTTGTTTGTTTGATTGTTTCCCTCACAGTTCATATGCAGTCCATTAGAAAAGAGCTGTTATCTCTACGTCCAAAACCTGTCCATATCTAGTCATTTATCGTCATCTCCACTGTTAATACAATAGTCCATGACATCACTATCTCCTATATTGAGTACAATAAGAGCCTACTACCATTCTTCCTGTTTCCACACTTCACCATTACAGTCAGTTTTTAACATAGCAGTAAAAGTGATTGTGTTCCAAAGGATAAATCAAATCACAATACTCCCAGTTTTTTATATGCTACTTTGTTCCTGCTCTTCATTACTGTAGAGTCCATATAATATGGCTTTTGTCTCTCAGATTTTTTTTTCATATTCTTCTCTCCAGCATTTGCTGTACATCAGCCACATTGTCCTTCTTTTGATCCCTTGTCTCAAAGCCTTTAAATTATTTCCATCTGACTGTAAAAATTTTCCCCTGAATTTCCATTTATTTGTTTCACTCCTATCCCTGGATTTTTTAGCTGAATCATGTATTTTTCAGAGATGCCTAACAAAGAAAGTTAAAACATCCATCTCAGTCTCTGTCTCATTGTAACTTCTTTATAGTTCTTATCACCATCAGAAACAAACTTATTTATAAAATTCATGTTTTGTTTTCTTTAAATTTAAATTAAAATTTGAATGCCAAAAGGGCAAGAAAATATATTTCATACTACTAAATCCCTAAGCCATACACTAGAACCTGATATCAAGTATACAATTCAAAATTTTTTGATAAATGAAAGAATAAATTTTTGCTAACTTTATAAGTGAGAAACAGCACCTATATGTTTAGATGTTGATTTTATATTAATTAAAAATATTTATTTGTGTTTTGGGGGAGAAATGCTCACATCTTTGCATATTTTTCATTGGGAATTTGTCATTTTCTTACTGATTTTTATAAATTATTTAATGAAACTTTAATAGACCAGTGAAGCAATGTTATTTCTTTATTAAATTTAATTTCCCTTGAGGATATTCCTTGAAAAGGGAAAAACATATCAAGAGTCATTGAAAACAAAAAAGACTTTATGAGACTGATAATGGAAAAACTGTAATTTTTCTTTTTAAAAGAAAAGATGTTTATATTTTCAAATCAGAAAGTTTTGTATCAATATTAGGCAATAATTCAGAATTGATAGTCAAAATACTGGTTTGCAAACAACTAGAAAAGAAAAAATGAACATTACTATGGATTGACTAAGAAAATATCCTGACTAAATTCATTTTGTTTATTGATATGCTTTTCATACTGGAAAAATAGAAAAATGCAGTAAACAAGAAATATCTAGACTAAAATTTTCTCATGATATCCTTATGAATAAGAGGAAGAAATATGAGTTGAATGATTACATAATAAGGTAAATTTTTATCTGGATGAACAACTATACCCAGAAGTTTCCAATTAATGGAGCACACTGATCTTGAGGAGAATTTTCTTTCATTCTATGCCTTAAGACAAAACTTTATCCAGTGACTAAATGAGAATTTTTAATGTATATTGATCAAATTTCTAAATAATACTAAGCTAGAATAGAAGGGGAAATTAAACTAAAATTTACAATAAAAGTCAAGCCACATATGTTTAAAAAAAAGTCAAGCTGATTTTAGTTTACATGAACAAAAAAATAATATCTATAATGAAAACTACGATATTTCTGATCTCATCTAATCAGATATCTTAAAGAACTGTGTTGAGTTCCAGGCAGTAAAATTTAAGAAAATAGGAGAAATAAAAACACAACTAATAACAAAAATAGCAATGGTAATAAATTAGATAAGAAAAGAGGATAAAGTTGCTATGAGGAAAATTAAATGATATTACATAATTATGGTCTCCATGAAGAGAAGATTTAGGAAAGACATCTTAGTTGTTTCACATGTTTGAAAGTGTTTTTATTAGAATAGATAAGAATTATTTGAAACACTAAAAAAGAAAAAAAACAGAGTAAACAAGTTTAAATGAGAGATTTTTGTTATATTTAAGACTAATTCAATGTTCATAATTCCATGAAGTTGGAAAGAGTAACTCTTAGGATGTGTTCAAAGCAGACTATAAAATCAAGACAGCAAAAAAATGTTATTTGGAAATAACAGGCATGTCTAGTTGTTGGACTATGTACCTGTTGCAGATTCGCCGCTACAATAAATCATATAGCAAGTCAAACAAATGGGTCTTTTTTAAACAAAAATTTATCATACGTCCTACCAATTAAAATTTGAACATTATTAGAGAACAATTTTATCAGTGAAACTTTGTTTTTATTTGAATTTTTAAAATTGTAAATACTTATTTTCATTGTGTACTTAGAGTTGGAATCATTGGGCCAAGTCTGTTATTATGAACAAATTTACATAAAATTTCTGTTTGAGACAAAAATAAAAAGAGAAAAGGTATACGCAGAGAGGCCAAAAGAATCAGAAAGGTTATAATTTTTGCCTTCCCCACAAAATCCAACTTAGCCCCAGGAGGTTGTTTTTACTTCACTGTAGAGGTAGGCAGAAATTGAAGAAAATGTTTTCATAAAAGATAATTTTTAAATTGAAATAAGTTTTACATACAGCAAAATGTGCCTTTTTTATTATATAGTTCTTTGAGTTTTGACAAATGCATACTTAACCCCCAAAAGTCCTTTGTTCCCCTTTGTAGATAGCCTTTCTTCTTACCACCATCTCCTGGTAAATATTAATCTGTTCTCTGTACCTACAGTTTTACCTTTTCTAGAATGTTATATAAATGGAATCATACAGGATGTAGCCTCTTCAGTCTACTTTCATCATAAAGGTCATTTTAATGATGGAAAGAAAATTAGTGCCTTTTAAAGTCTGGCTCGTTTGGGATTGCATCGAGATACCACAGTAAAGGGCAAATATAGCAGAATAATGAAAGACAAGTTGATAACAATCAATCGACAGTGAAAATGTAGGGGAAAACAACAATACTTTGATGTATAAAATCAGTACCAAATAAATGTGAAACACCCTCTAAGGAGTCTCAACAATAGCTGGAGAGATTTTTGTAGGGAGATGAGATCCGCAGTTGTACAAGTGGAAGAAAACAATACAGTGGCACTTCCATATTAACACTAATGTGACCTTATTTATAACCCTTGGTTAAAGAGCCTTGCAAACTTTACACTACAGGAGCATACCAAAATTAGTTAAAATAAATAAGAACAAAACTCACAAACCAAATACCTTATCAACTGCCATGTTGAAAATAATGCTGACAATCTGGAAAGATATAAATATACTGCATTTGTTCCAAAACTCAAGATGAAGGAATTCAAAGAAAGAAAGCAGAAACTATATGTAGCCATGGACCAGACAGAAATAGATAGTGGAAGGAAGTTGTTAAGTAAAGGGTTCTATTCTAAGATGTTGCCATCAGACTTCTTTTTTAACCATGGTCATTGGTCAGGTTGATTCTAGTAGATTTTAAGACACTAGATAAATTCAAGGATAAGCTGAGATCACATAGTTATTCACATGTTGTAAATAGAAATAATTTACTTAAAAAAAGAAAAGCTTAGTCAAACATCTAAAATACTGTTTTATTTTTTCAAATATACGCAATAGCAACAATTTTTTTTCTTAAAGAGACACCATACAAAATTGAAGTTTCTATGTCTTTGTTTGAATGACAGTTACAAGGTTGGTTAACAGCTCAGTTTTGTTCATTTTGGACTTGAGGGAGAAGAAGGAGGATGTAAATTATGACTTTGAACTTCTGGGAAGTAAAGTGAATCATTCTTTCACTGTCCTCCATGTTCTTTTTTTTCTCAGTCATTATTGTGACACACATGGATTCCCTTGCTACAGATCATATTCCAAAGTGTTCTCAGTGCTACTCCAACTCCCTCCAGGACTCTAGGAAAACTTCAGAAGACACTGTCTTACTTTAGCAAGGAACATTTCTTTTGTCCAAAAAGGTGTTGCTCAGAGAAATTGCCTCTTATGTATTTTCTAGTACTTTACTTTTATTATATTCATAATATAGAAACACAAAAATTACCATATCCATAAGCTCCACTGTGTATACATTTGATCTTGATATTTTGGCACATTTTACTTCAAACTTTACCATATCTGAAACTTCATCACCCATTGGAACAGGCCTAAATTTTGCCTCATATGTGACAATCTGTAATTTTTTTGTATTGTTTTTTATGCTGAGAAGTTTTAAGAGAGAGATTTTCAACACAATATATTCATTTACCATCACATAGAATTCATCTTGGCAAAGAGAAAGGATGATTGTTTCTATAGCTTTTTCTTCATTTTCTCCCTAAATTATTTTTAAAATAATTCCAGGAAGTTAAAAATTAATGTGAAATACATTAAAGTAGTTTTTAATTTAAAATTAGCTACTTTTTTCTACTTCTCTTCCCTAATTTCCTACATAATTTATATGTTTACAAATAATATAAAATTTGTATGAAATTCTAAGATTTCCATGTGAGTTTAATTCTTTTCTTCCAGATAAGAATCCAATTCTCCCTTTCGTATGGACTGTAAGACAAATTATATATTGGTCATATGTATAGCAATTGTTCTTTTAAAAGTTTATTGGGGTAACATTTGTTAATCACTAATTTAATTTTCAGGTGTACATTATAATTTGACATCTATGTATTCTATTGTATGTTTACCACCCAAAGTCCAGTTTCCTTCAGCTACTGTATATTTGATCCCCTTTACCCACTTTACCCTCCCCTACCTCTTACTGATTTTAGTGTTTAGATGCAATTCTTCTTTCTCTAATTTCTCACAAGTATTGAAATTAATGGTGTATTATATGTCAAGTAATCCATAGCCCTATCTCTGCAAAGCCACATATTAGCTGACCTAAGATATGCTGTTGTACAACCAAAGATATTTTTGACAAGCCTCCAGTGGTTAGGTGAGAGCTTTATTTTCTATCCCAACAAAAAAGAGGTGTACTACAATGAAAAAAATATTTGGAAGATTCCTGCTTTAAAAAAATTATTATAAAAGGTGCATAAAAAACAGTTCTACACTTTTTCTATACCTTTGAAATGTTTTTTCTCATCCCTGGGTACTTTCACAGAAACCTTAAATGAAAAACTAAAGACAAACAAATTTCCATAGCAGGCACAGTGGCTTTGTGCTCAGGACAGAGAGAAGGGTGCACCACTAGCTGCCAGAGAGACTGAAACCTCAATAGCTGGAATCAGAGAATTAGATTTTATCCAATGGCAGATGGAGAATACAATATTCTTAACTAATCTAACACTCATTCACACCAAATACTCAACTTGATAAAGCCATTAAAACCATACAACTATCATTAAACTTAATAGTGAAAGTTGAAGTGCTAAAATTGGAAACAAAGTAAGATGTCAACCTCAACACTCTTATTTAAGGTAATACTTAAGATGTAGCCACTAAAATAAGGCAAAAATAAAAATAAAAGACATACAGATTTGTGAGGGAGAAATAAAATTATCTATAGTTACAGATGACATGATTATAGAAAACCACAAGGAATCTATAAAAACACTCCTAGAATTAGAACTAGCAAGATCATAGGATACAAAATTAGCATGCAAAAAATCAATAACATTTCTATGTACTGACAATTAGTATGAGGAAAAAAAACAGCAATTAAAAGCAAATTATCATTTATAATTACTCTAAACATAATGAAAGACAACAAAATATGTACAGTTTGTGTATATTAAAATTAGAAAATGCAGATGGAAAAATTCAAAGAAAATCTAAATAAATGGAGAGAGATAACAAGTTCATGAATTACAAAATGTAACATCATGAAAATTTTCCCCAAATGGTTCTATGGGTTTAATGCAATCTCTGTAAAAATTCCAACAAAAATTTTTATAAACTTAGATATTTCTTAAATTTATATGGAAAGTGATAGGCCCTAGAATAGCTCCAATTATATTGAAATAAGAACAAAATGGGAAGAATCATTTTACTTGATAATTAAAGTCTGCTATATAGCTACAGTAATCAAGATATTGTGCTTCTGGGAGATAAATAAACATATAGATCTACATAATGAAATAGAAAACCCAGAAATAGAACAATACAAATATGTTCCAATTTTTGTCTGTGGCAGTGAATGCATAAACCTACACATCAGACAAAACTGTATAAAAAGAAACATACACACACAAATTAGTTCAGGTAAACCTAGGGAAATATGGATAAAATGAGTAGATTAAATCAATGTTAATGTTTTGATATTATACATTATCTTCTCAAAATGTTATCATTAGAGTAAAGTAAGTTTAAAGTACACCAGATCTCTTTGCATTATCTCTTGCAACTAATATAGTTTCAGTTATAGCAATAAAAATTCCAATTAAAAATAAATTGCAAGAGAAACAATAAAGCAATCTCCCACACACCCATGTCCATTCCATAGTTTTCTATGAATCAAACCTCCTTTATGGACTTCAGAAGAACAATATATAAAAGGTAGAAGTAATAAACTTTTATAACTTTATCACAATGAAATAATTTTAAAATTTTTTACAATGGACAACATAGAAATTAGGATGTGGCACTTATAAATTCCATCATTCTCTTTTCAATGCGCTCTTCTCATACTGAAAGACTTTGTCTGCCAATCTAGTGTCTTGCTTCCCTTCAACCCCTTTCCCAATCCTAAATCTGTTTCTTGTTGATGCCTTATTAACTTGAGTACCTCAGGCTTCTCCTATGAAAGAAGGGAAGGATACTTCCCACATTCCAGTGTAAGAAAAGCTTTGGCTAATTTTGCATTAATTTACCCAGAAAACAAGTGCATGCAAAGGTGAGGATTATCTTTCTCAGAAACAAGCATTATATTATCATAAGAGATGACTTATCACCTGTGAGCATTGCTATGACCTTACCCTTTTTACACGGTAACCCTAAAAAATAGTTTATTCCACTCTGAGAACCTCTCTAATAATTGATGGCTCTCTCTGCTTTCCTATACAAATTCTGATTAGATTAAATTAGATTAGATTGAATCCCATTACCCATAACTTTCACCCTCACACACCATAGATATCGGCAGAATTTCCATTTATTTCATTTTTATTCCCAGATTCTCACATTTTCCTTCATCTCTCTCTCCCACAAACCTCATGAATGCAGTTCTCTACAAAACAGAGCTCCTGAGCTCCCCAGTAGTGCCATATAGCCATAATTATGCCTTTCTTCTCCTTCAGCATATTGAAATTTTTATGCATTAGAGCTGGTTGGTCTCTGCTAGATATCACTCCTTCAAATGCAATTTTTTTTCTTAAAGAGAAAGGGGATTCAAGGGATAAAAGTTTGAAGGCTGGAGCCTTACAATGTTTCAGACAGGAGTACTAGACAAAACAAAGCAGTAGAATACTCAAGGTCCTTACTGCTTTAGTCAGATGTTTTTTCTTGATTATCATTAGAGCTAAATATGTATCTTGGGAATCAAAGTACAGAATTTTTAGTATTTGAGAATGGATAATTGGCACCTTAAAATTATTTAAGCCATAAATGAAAAACCTACTAAAACTATAAATTTTGTATATGGATGCAGTCTTTTTTCAATTTCTTTTTTAAATCAAAAGTATGTTATTTAAAAAATATAATTGTCACCCATAACTACTAAATTACCACATTAATATTCAATTAATATATTAATTTGATAAGGCTACATATCAACTATTTGTGCAAGTTTGATACAAATTTTGCCATCTTAAAATCAGATGGGCTATTTGAGAGTTTCAAAAACCAACATTAAAAACTTGATTTGCAAAAATTTGCCTTAGATAATTACTATATCAATTTCATTGTTACAATCTAATGACTATTATAGTTGAATCTAACCAATTTTTTAAAAAGTAAAAGAAGAGAAAATGTCTTTAGGCATTTTTAATTTTAAATCAAGTGAAAATTATACATAGTAGGGATTATCATTAATTTGCTTATTTAGGAAAAAATTTTTTTTAACATAAAAAATTTTAAAAAGAGGTTTACTTTAGATAAGATATAGTATGTTGAGGAAAAAAAATAATGCAGAAATATTTTCAGCAAAACATAAATATAACTGAGGCCACTTTATTGATAATTCTATATTTTTTAAGGGGGAGAGTCATTTAGAATGATTACCTATCTTAAATGTGTCAAGATAACTAATTTTCAATACATCTCTAAATATCTATGTCTTCATAGTCTGCTATAAGTATTCGAGATATCAAATGGAGTATTCAAACAATTTTATAGAATAATCAATACCTTCTGATTGGAAGAGTCTCCCAATTGACACTGACATCCTTCTATAATATCTCTACCAAGTAATGAGGTAAACAAGGCTCACATACCTTGAATAAAGAGGAATTCTGTGTCCCAGGACAGGCTATTACATTTAGACCAGACATAATATTAACAATTAAGATACAGAGTGAGTAAAACCTGTATTCCTCTAATTTCCACTCATCTGATACTAGTTCTGCCTCATGGGATCCATTCCTAAAAAGCTTAATTTTTCTTCCATGTGACACAATGTAGTATTTGAAAAAGCTATTATTTCGCAACTGACTTTTCTAGTCATAAAGTTAAAAGTGTGCTTTATATTATATGATTCCATTGCTTTAACCATCATGGAGACATTCCTCTGAGCAGATTTCAATTAGTTTATAATGCATTTAAATTATGATATTCAAAAGTGAGTTCAATATTGCAGTTAGGAATGAAAGGTAGTCCAGCATTATCATTACTCTAATACTGGAGATTTCTTAAAATGCAACTTAAATGTAGTCATTTTTTATTTATAATATTAGACTCATATTTATATCAAATATCTTCATTAATTTTTTAATACCCTAATCCACTTTACTAACAAATCTTAACAGTTTTTCCTTCAAATAAATTTAGAATCCACAGCAATTTCTCACTATAGTTTAATGGTAAGAAATGGAACCTCCCATCTTGGTTCTATCAACTCTCACCTAGAACATATAACAGTTACATCAGTTTCCTAACTGTTTTTTGTTTCAAATATGGTCTACTACAGTCTATTTTCTATACAACACTAAATATTAAAGTGAGCTTTTAAAAAAAGTCAGATTATATCTCTCCTCTACTCAAAACATTTCGATGGCTTTTCTTCCCCCTCTGAATGTGGATTCCATAAGAGTGGGAATTTTTCTCTCTTCATTCAGTGTTGTATTGCCAGTCCTTAAAAAAGTGCTGGGAGGCACTTAATAATTGTTAATAAATAATAATTAACTCTGACTAAAGTATATAAAATAGTTCTCATAATTGATGCTACACCTAAACCATAGCTCTTTACTGCTATTATCAGATTTAATTGTAAGACATTGTTCATTTTCATCTTGTATATAGAATTATACCTTAAAAAAATCTAAGACAATCAATTTAAAATGTATTTGAACTAATTAGATAATAAGCCAATCGGATAATATTCAAAACCCAAGACATTTTCTTGTATTATAATAAAAAGCAATTATGAAAGACAATGGAAGAATACTCTCATTCATAATACTAATGGAAAACATAATTAGCCTTGTAAGAAACTTTAAAAGAAATATAAAAACTATATCAAGAGAACTATAAAATTTCACTTATGCACAAAAATAATTTTCATGAACGGAAAAATATGACATGTTCTGTGATAAATACTGTAAAGTTGTCAATTTCTCCACAATTAATTTATAAATCAAACAAACTATTATATACCAATAAGAAGCTCAAGATAATGTGAATAAATCTATTAATTTTATTCTGGGGCATTGTCTTCTAGAATATTAGCACAAAGCAAGTTTTGAAAAAAAATTTAAATATTTAATGAAGGAAGCCAAGTAAAAACAGTCTAGACCCAGCAGTCAGCAATGGACATTTACTGTTTAACCAATAGAAACATAATTAAATCTTTTAAATCATCTTTTTCCCTATTATTAATTTCCAGTTAATAATTTTTCAACCACTAAATGAATACTTTTCTCACTTGCAGATAATCAGCATAATTCATAACCATACTCTCAAAATGTTTTATTTTAATACTTTCATTAACCAATAATTGCAAATGCAAATCATTGACTAAATGTTGATTATGACAACCTTTTATATGGGTTCCTATAAATTGATGTTTATTTAGCTTGCTAATAAATATTTCTGAGAAAAAAGTTTAAAACGCAGTTTTTCCTTTAAATTTTATCATATTTCTATACTAAAGTACCCTCATGTAGTGAGGTTGAGACGTTGTTTACTTACCACATTTCTAAACTAATCTAATAACATATATATTTAGTATACGATTTTGATGTAATTAGTCAAAATATTTATACTTTGCCCATTTACATGGATCCTGGTTATCACTAATTCATTTTTCATGTTAAGCTAAGACATCCTTTTAGCAATAACTCCTAAACTCTTCTCACATATTGACTTTAAACTCATCAGTAACTTTATTTTCTGTTTATTTAATTTTGTTTATTGCCCATCTTCTGGAACCTCTGCCAGTCTCCATATCTCTTTAAAGCCGGGACAGAGCTGCACTAATCTTATTTAAGTATAGTCACAGTGCTCTTAGCTATAATTACAAACTTTATTTGATTAAGCTTTGTTTTAATTATTTCATCTTGCTTTAATATTTCTCTGTCAAGACTTTCTTAATTTATACTTCATCTCAAGTTGTTATGGTTACACCAATTTGACAAATATTATCAGAATTAGCATTCCTTTAGGAAGTTTATATAAATTTTTTGTAACAATAATTCTATTTAAAGATTTCCTCAGAGAAATTAATAAGTTTACCAGAAAAGGAACTATCTGAGCAACTGGGGATGTCAAATTTATGAGATCCATCTCATTAAAGGATTTTGACAAAGCTTTGTTTGTGCTGTACAGGAAACTCTAGCGTAGTAAGCACACATATGGACAATGTGACAACAATGTATAGTGCACCTCTGATTCTCCAATAATAGAACCAAGTCCCAAATTCAATTAAGGTATTCCATGTTCCAATAACAAAATAGAGAAGTAAATCTATTTGAAAGGAGATTAGTAAAAGTTTAATAAACAAATTAAAATATGTGTATTAATAAGTTTTGTATATTTAATCAAATTACCAAAAGTTTTTTCTTTCTTTTCTGTTTTAATTTTTAATGAGAATTTTAAAACAAGGCATATGTACCACATAATGAGTAATGCTTCTGCTTCTAGGAGAGTTAGTGCGTGTGTGTATGTGTGTGTGTGTGTGAAAACAATTTAATATTATATATGAAGAGATAAGAAAATGCTCTTAATTTAGGAAATTAATCAGAAATATATATTTATGCACAATGATAATCATCATTTTTATAGTAGCCAAAACTGAAATTAAGTAAATGCTACAAAAAAAAGAGAATAAAGTAAGCTAATTATTTGTAGATGTATTTTGAAATATAATAGAGATATGTAAATTGAGTTTTCCGAGTTTTTAATAGCAGTAAAAATATATTATGACCTCAAATAAAAGCCAAAGATAAGAAAATGCTAAATTATTTATACAGTATGACATCAAGTATAAAAAAAGAAGATACTGAGAGTATATGCAAAATTATACCAATGGTTATCTCTAAATTAAAAAAAAAGAAGAGTAATTTTTATTCTCTTCAATTTTTATGACTTGTTTCTAAATTCCTAGTTTGTTATTTTTCATTGGTTATGTATGCATTTTATTTGAAATACATTAGAGAAAGAAAAATTTAGAAAAGAAACAACAGAATAATAATAATGACAATTTAATATCCAAAGTTGTTGTAACTAATACAATTTTATTTCATACTATATTTAGACGCATAAGTATTTTTATTTTTAACTAGGAACTATAGCTCTACATATCTCTGTAATTGTTTATTCTTCAAAAATAATTGAAGCAACAAAATGTCATTCACCTCGTTTAGATCTTATTTGAATCCTAACCCTGCAAAGAAGCAGTGATTTCACTCTATCACTTCAATAATGAACTGAGTATGTGAAAACATAAGATTGATGTGTTTGTTTAAAAAGAGCTAATATGTCATGCTTGGCTAATGCTGTTCAGCTTCATCAATGATAAAGAGAAAAGAATGCTAGTAATGAAGCATCTACTGCACATAGTGATAGAAAGTGACATGAGAAGCATAGCATTTGCTATTCTCTTCAGATTCAATCTCCTGAGCCATGTTGCTCTGGACAAGACATCTTTTAATCATTTATAGAGCAACCAAGCAACATGATGCTTCAATAGTAGAACCCAGCTCAAAATTTAATTAAGGCATTCTAGGTTCAAATAACTGAATGGAGATGTAGACCTAATCAAAAAGAAGGAAGAGAGGGATGGAGGGAATGAGGGA
Organism: Macroglossus sobrinus; assembly: GCA_004027375.1. NCBI lineage: Eukaryota > Metazoa > Chordata > Mammalia > Chiroptera > Pteropodidae > Macroglossus > Macroglossus sobrinus. The sequence goes on along the minus strand of PVKZ01001544.1, from coordinate 202,186 downwards.
CACAGGGACACAGGAGGAAAACTTTAGGGTGAAAACTAACAAAACTAAAATATTAAGGCAAACATTTGTATTTTAGGACTCTACATTTTTCACTTGTATCATCTGTCCTTTCCAAATTCCCCCAAACAATAGTCACAATAAGAAAAGTTATAATTTAAGCAAGTGTGTTTCTTTATATCCCTGTACACAAACTTTATGTTTGGTACCAACATAAGTTTTGTAGAAACACTCTCTTTTTCTCTGTGATGGTAAATTCAAACTATTAGGCAACTATCTTAAATCATTTCCAGTTCCCCATAAAATCTATAAAAATTGGCATTGATGTGAAATCCTCACCCATACACAATAAACTGAAGAATATTATTTATTCTTGTTTTGGTTTTAATGCTATAGCACCTTCCCCATTACAGAGCCTGCTGCAAACATCCTATCCTTAGTGATACTCAATTATTGAGCCATTAGTTTTTATGTGCTACATTTTATCCTTTTAATAAGAGGCCAGTAGCATATCTAACACATGCAATACATTAGTGCTGGAGAGGGCTTGCTCTCCTAAGATGCCTTGTTCTCCTCAGTATTTGTCTTAGCTCTTTCTACCTTGGTAAGTTTTTATGAAAAATTCAGAAATACATCCAAGCCATCTGAAATATTTGGTGATCAAAGAAGACTTTGGTGGGTACAGAGGACTTCCAAAAATAGGTGCATTTTTGGCATTCATGTATTATACATCATTAAATGAACAGTTAGGTAGTCTATCCAATTTTCTCTCTAAAAATCAAAATTTAGGCCCTGATGCATACCCAGCACCACTATTCATATAGCTTCTCTCTATGTGAAGTAGAGTGGCTCTCTATTAGCTCCATTTGCTAATTTCCTGCCATGCCCTATTTCTCTTTTATTACTTCCCAGGCTAGCTGTTTAGCCATGCCATCGGTTTGCTGTTTAGTTATATTTTCTTGCAGTTACAGCTGCACCTTGATCACCAATCCAAATGATTTATTTTTTTATTTTTACTTATACATGCCAGTAAATATTTGTAGAAATGCTCAAATGATTTATATGAACTGAGTCACATCAGATCTGTCTTCCTCCTAACCATAGGAATGCATATTACTAAAACCTAAATTGTAGAGTGACAGTCTTCAAGCAACTCATTTTTATGGGCTTTGTGACTTGTTTTTAAGCAGAGGAGAAAAAAAAAAGCCTTACCTAAATATTCCTAGTCATGAACTTGTCTTTTCTTTCCTTAATCGCACAACGCAGTGGAATTAGTATATTATCTGAAAGGACTATAAGCAGAGCTGTTATCTCAGCACATTTCCACTGGCACCTCTCAGCAGGTATCCAATTCACATTGCAAACTAAGTAAGACTTAAGATTAGCCACTGGCAATTCATTATTAACAGTTGTATATTCTCTTATTGCAGCTATGAAGAGCTAAGGCAACATATTTAGTATGAAAACACTAAAAATATTCTAGAAGAATAAAATTAGAAAACACAATAAAAACATAATGAAGCAGGTATAGCTATAATACTTGAGAGTGGATATTAAAAACACTTCTGAAGAAAATTCTTCATACGATTAAAACAAATATACTCTCCATTGTTAACTTCATAGTGGAAAGTATACGAGAATCCTCCTATTCAGCTCTTTTTCTTTTGAAATTCAAGATAGTTTCAAAACCATGTTGAAAGAAATTTTTTAAATCCTAAATTAATTGTTTAGAGAAAAATAAAGAGAATTAAATTTTTTTATTAATACAAAAATTGAAGAACTTAGAAAAATATACATATAGCCATACAGTCTTACATATTATTCTACATTTATAACATTTATATTCTTTCATTTCATCTCACATAATTTACTCAGAGATACTTTCATTTGTATGACTATTACATTGGTTTATTGAACACTTACTAGTTAATAGACGCTATGCTCAGTACCTTACGTTAATTATCACATGTAGTCTTCACAGCAATTCTTTGACGTAAACGTCCTCTTCCTGTAGATGGCTGGTGGATGTTAAGTCATTTTTTTCAGGGTCACAATGTTAGTTTAATTAGAATAGGCACTCATCAGTCTGCCTCCCAACCACCGTTTTATATGATTTCCAATTTTTGTATGATCACATAATCAATTGTGTATTTTAATCATTTTACTTAAAAAAAAAGGCAAGAAATCTGTTAGAAGTTTATTCGTGTGGTAATCACATATGTAATGATCCGGTTCCACAGGGCTCTTATAACAAATGACCTTGACAAGTTATTTGCCATTTTAGTTTGAGAAAATATCTTTAGCATTTCATTATAGTAGGGATAGATATCCATTTAAAAGGTAGCATAGAACCCTGTGTCACGTGCACTTCAAGAATTCCAAGATATCAGACTATAACTCTTAGAAAAATGGTAACATGATTTCGGTATTGATAAGTAAACTACCAAGTACCCTTTAAAGTAACAATAAAGACTTCTCCAAGCTCTGAATGAGTAAGGGTCAGGGCAAGAAAATTGTAATGGTGCACACCCAGTGGAAGGGTAGGTGGATGTAGTGGTTGCCAGGATAAAACTGGAATAGCTAGATGATCAATACTATTGTCACTTTCTCCTCCCAAATTTAGAGTATGAAGGTTAGTTGTACCTAAGAAAAGAAAGGTCACATGTATATAATTTGCATTTGCTTTATTTTCTTATCACTTTTCAGACACTCTGAAATGTGATAGAAATTATATCAGATTTGTAACATGCTCTTGGAACATAGGAAATATGCACATATGCATAAATTGATGATAAAGGGCAAGAGTGAGAACATAAGAAAGATATTGATTGATTTAAATATAGGAATTATAGGGTTATATATGCACATTAATGTATACGTATGTATTATACACAGAGACATACATTTGTAGATTAGCTATGCAACTGTCATTTTAAGAATAAGTTAATCAGAATGTTTTTGATTGTTATGTTGCTATCTCTTATTTTATCTAGGAAATTATCCTCCTAACTATTAGCAGTTACTGTATTTCTATCTGAATCAAGAAAAGAGTGTACAAATTTGGAATATAGAGAAAATACTTTGCTGATAGACATTTTCATAAATAATGCCAAAGCCAATGTGAATCTTATGGTATGTTGTGTTCTCTTTCTTATCACATTCAAGAGGAGAATAATTAATTGTTGTTAAATAATATAGATGCCAATTTAAAATCATATAGTCCTTTCAGGTAACAAAATGTGTTGCTACAATGATGGACTTAGTAAAACCGGGAGACTCTGTTGAAGCTAATTTATTATGTTTGAGCTGAAGCATCAGCATTCTAATGATGGCATTTAATAATTCTTTGCCCATTTTATTTGAAAAGGAAAGAGTTGGTAAAATAGTTGGTTTGTCAAGGATACTTAAAAATTGTACTAATTTCCTAGAACTGCCATGACAAAGCACCTGGGTAGCTTTAAATCTGGGTAGCTTTAAACAACAGAAATTTATTCTTTCACACTTCAGGAGGCCGAGTCTGAAATTTGGAGGCTATAAGAAGAAAACTCTCCTTCCCTTTTTTAACTTCTAGTAATTGCCAGAAGTCCTTGGCTTCCTTGGCTTGTGGCCCCATGAGTCTGCTTTCATCTTTGTCTCCACATTATCTTCTCCTATTCTTTTCTTGCAAATATACTTTGTGTGTCTCTCACAAGGACACTTGTCATTGGATTTAAGGCCTAACCAGGATGACTCCTTCATCTTACAATTCTTAACTTAATTAGATCTGTGAAGACTTTTCCAAATAAGGCAAAATTCACAGGTTTCAGAGACTCGACATGGTCCTATCTTTTATGGAATCACTGTTCAAACCACTACACTGATTTAGAAAATTTGGGGTAAGGCTTTAATAACGTATGACACACATGGGTCTGGTAAGTCCTGAGAAAGAAGAGTTGACATTTTCTAAAGCAGTAATATTTTAGAAGGTTTAAAGATGTTCTTCTTCCCTGATTATTTGAAGTGCTCTCTTCATGAAATAGTATATAGATGATAACAATGTTATTTATCTCATGGAAGTAAGTTCAAAGCATTCTAAAGAACTATTCTCTCTCCTTTCAAATCAAAACTGTCAGATAATATAATAAAACCTGAAAAGAATAGAAAAAGGGACACTTTAGTTCTTTTTTTCTCCTTTTCAGCTCAAAAACTGTTTTACTTTTTTTTTCTGATTAAACTTAGTAGTCCCATAGTTTTCTCATGTTCTCAGTTCATGTAGGTACTTGAATTAGTATGTCTTTGTTAGTGGTGACTACTTCAATTGCTAATATTTTCAAGCATGACGCCAATTCTTAATAAACATAGAAAGTTATTTGGTAGAAAATTTTTACAGTGATGTTCACTGCATATTCTAATGGATTTTTTATATTATCTTTGGTTTTTGAGATGATATTAAGTGTCTTGTAGTTTAATATATGCAGTTAAACTATTAAAGATATCCTATTGTCATAGTCAAAGCTTTGGGAAAGATTAAAAATTTAATCTCTGTGTGAGTTTTACCAAAAATGAAATTTGGATAAAATCTTTAACAAGCTAATGAATCTATATATTTGAAGAAGTAAGAAACAGACATATTTACTATAAAATAAACCAGACTGTCAGCATAATACTAGTGGGATTAATTAGTGTAATTAAATTAAGGAGAACTGGAAACTACCAGTTACATTGTCCCAATAGAGAAAGCTCTATTATTTGATTTTAAAATTCTCAACAATAAAATGTGAGTCATGAGTTATATATACTTCAATGTATCTCTTCCAATTTAGATTCAGAGGATGTTCATGCATTCTGAAAACCACAGTGGTCACCATTTCCTATTCAATTTACTTTCATTTGCCTACACATTCTGAGAATGAAAAGAATAGCATAAATCTATCCTGGTATATTTTTATTACTTCCGAGAATATCTTTCAAATAAAAAGGAAAAAATAAAATGTGTTATATTGGCATTATATACTATTCTCATTAACTCGACATCATTGAAATCTAGGAGAGTACAAAAAGCAAATGGATTCTTCATTAAGCAAAATGACCAGATACTTGAAAAAAACGATGAATCTACTTCTTTATATTGAAATATTTGAAAATGCAGTTCAATTTTCAGTTTGAACTTAGTTTCATTTTCTTACTATTTGCAAAAATGCCTCTCAATACTAAAATCATCTATGATGATTTCTGTAATGATGAATTAAGAACTCTAGAATTATGATTACAGATGTATATATCAAACTGCCATCTCAAAGTCAGTAGCCACAACTCTTCATATACAAAGGAAAGTATGATTTTTGCTAAATCACTGTAGTAGGGTGCATTAAATAATGATTAGGATGCTACTTGTTAGGCATTAGGACAAATATCTAGCACAACAATAGAAAGATATATTATAAGAGACTAAAGCCAATTAATGTATCCTAAATTATCTTCCTAAATTGAGTAGATGACATTTCCACACAGAGGTGAGGTTCTAAATAGTACAAAATAAGCTTTTTTATAGTGGAATGTTTTACTTCTCTCCACTCAGTCAAAAGAATAGTAGGTATTGACCAGAATATTTCATTTGAAAATAATTCAAATGATTACCACATGTCTATGAACTTTAATTTTGTAGAAGGAATCTTAGAATTTTGTGCACTCACTCTCTCACTTTCCCCAGCGTGTGCACTCAATCACTAACCTAATATATATCATGCAAATCAAACCAAATTATAATAATTTTTAAAAACTAAGGAGTTATAGACTGAGTTGTTTATATATGGAACCTTACCAAATTACTAATTTTCATTGCAATATTTTGTGGTAAATAGATTAGTGAATCAAGAATAGAAACTTGGGATCTAGTTCCAGTTAAGCCACTAACTGTGCATTTGATCTTAAGTAGGTCCCATTCTAAGCATCATCAATAATTTAAGGGTACTGCTGATCTCTCAGGTGTCCCTTTTAGATATGGAGAACTGTGTTCAAATATTCACCAAATATTACAGAAAAAAGCATTACAGAATTACATAATATTACAAAATATTTATCAAATGTTACAGAAAGTTCACCCATTTCAAATTCTGACAGTGCTGTTTTATTTTCCTGTAGGAATTGAACAATTCCTAATATATGATGATATATTTAATCATATATAAAATTTGGTCAGAAGTCAATTAATTTATTTAAAAGTGATAAATAAAAAATAGACATGTTTGTAAAACATTTGCAAAAAATTATAGAAATACAGATTTTATTATTATATTTGGGATGGGAAATAAACTACAAGATATTTTTATTTTGTGGGCAAATATGTTAAAATGTTCATCTCTTAAAAATATAGCCTTTCTCTCCATAAAGAGAAAATTAAGAATTGGGATATTACTTAGCTAGAGATCTATCTGTAGTTGGTGGGATAATTTTTAATTGTGTGGGAATTTTAATTTTAGGTCCTTTTTTAACATATAAAGTATAGTCATTAATTCTCATAACTCATTAATTTCTGAAGCTGTCAAGTCAAATGAAAACTATGAATAATCAATTAGGTTATATTTCAAGCAGATGTATTTTTTTAATATTTTGTTGCAAACATTTATACTTTGTATACCCAGTAGCTAAAGTTGTAAGGGGAAAATATGACTTAAAGAATTAGCATTTTCATTTTAACCAGGACTAAACTCTCAGGGTAACAGAGTTTCATTTCTGCTATGCTTGATTTGAAACTTACTGTGTGTTTATCCAGAAATGTATTTCAAATTCGTGAACAAAATATTTCCTATAGGTTTAATTATATCTAGTATCTACAAATAATTTATAGACATTATGCATTTATTGATTTAAAGATGCAATATTAAAATGTCCATAGTAACCATGCCATCTACAGGTTCAATGAAATCTCTATCAAAATTCCAATGGCATTTTCACAGAAATATAAAGAAAATAATAAAATTTATATGGAAACACACAAAAAAAGCCTCAAAAGCCAAAACAACCCTGAGAGAGAAGAAAAAGCCAGAGGCATCCTACTTTATAACTTCAACCTATATTACAAAGCTATGGTAATTAAAATAGTATGTTACTTGCACAAGAATAGACACATAGACCAATGGAACAGAATATAGAGCTAAGAAATAATTTCCTACATATACAGTCAACTAATATTTGAAAAGAGAGCCACGAGTACTCAATAAGGAAAAGATAGTTTCTTTAATAAGTATTGTTAGTAAAAACCACCTGTAGAAAAATGAAATTAGACCCCTATCTTACACTGCTCACAAACATTAATTTGAAATGAAAGAATTACATATAAGATCCAATACTGTAAAACCCCTAGAAGAAAACAAGGAAGATCTTGACATTGGTCTTGGCAATGATTTTTTTGGGTATCACACCAAAATCACAAGCAACAAAAGCAAATATAAATAAGTGAGAAGACAATGAACTAAAAAGCTTTTGGCAGAGCAAAAGAAGCAATTCAAAAAATAAAAAGGGCAAACTTAGGAATAGAGGAAAATCTTTGCAATCTATATTTATGATAAGTATCCAAAAGGTATAAAAAACACATACAACTCTATAACTACAAAGACAGATTAAAAATGGGAAGAACATCTGAGTAGATATATCTTTCCAAAGAAGACATCCAAATGAACAAGTACATGAAAAGATGCTCAACATCACTAATTATCAGAAAATGCCAATCAAACCTCAATGAAATATTACCTGACATTTGTTAGGATGGCTAGCATCAAGAAGACAAGAGATAAAAAGTGTTGGCAAGGACATGGAGAAAAAGAGATACCCTTATGTACTGTTGGTGGTAATGTAAATTAGTGCAGCCACTATGGTGAACAATATAGAGGTTTGTCAAAACATTAAAAGTAGAGCTACCATGTGATCCAGTATTCCTACTTCTGAATATATATTTAAAGGAAATGAAAACATAATATTAAAAAGACATCTGCACCACCATGTTTATTGAAGCATTATTCACAATAGCTAAGATATGGAAATAATCTAACTGTCCATCAGTAGATGAATGAAAAAGGAAAATGTGAGATACACACACACACACACACACACACACACACACACACACACACAGGAAATCCTGACATTGTGACATGATTGAAATTGAAACTATTATACTGAGATAAGTCAGACAGTGAAAGAAAATACTGTATGATATCACTTATACATGGAATTTTAAAAAGCTAAACTCGTAGCAACAGAGTAGAATGATGGTTCCCAGAGACTGAAGGATAGAGACTGGGGAGATGTTGGTCAAAGAGTACAACTTTACAACTGGGAGATGAATAAGTTCTGGAGATCTAACACAGCATTTTGATTACAGTCACCAATATTGTATTATATACAAAAAATAAAAAATAAGAAGACCTAAGTTAAATAAATAAGCAAGCAAGCAAAAATTTGAAATAACCCTTTTATATCAGAATATGGGCATTCCTCAGGCACTGAAGTAAGAAATGTCATCTCTATCTTGATTTCTATTTTTGGAGATATTCTTTACTTAGTTTTACACCTAAATTAAAGACTATAAAATTAGCCACAGATGTTATTTCAATGTGTTTAATTGGAACTAGTAGGCCTTTTAACCTTATGGGGTTGCTGTTTTCATCTTTGAATAAAGAGAATAGATCAAATCTGCCTGAAGTTTCTATATATGAGAAAAAAAAAATGTTTCTTTGCTCATGCAGTCATTACATGTGGGCATACAAATACAGCACCAAGAGCTCACATTTTAATTCTAATTTCTCTTCAAAATGAAGACTGAAATTCATATCTCTATTCCAGAAAACATAGTTGCCAGAAAATCTAGAGTGAGAGAATAATTTCACTAGGATTCAGATATATAATTGAGGTTAATAATGGAATCTTTAATAGATTTTTATGTCTTCAATTATTCTATATATAGTTTTCATAGAGACCAAAATATTTTATTCACTTAAGAAGAGATATACTGTCTAATAAATGAGTCAATTGTTTCAGGACAGAATCAATTTCTGGTTCTCGTAAATTCCCTAGTGATTCCTCAGGTATAAACTATTTGTTAAGTACAAACTTTTTCTTTCAAATTTCTTCACCCTTCCAAAAGAAGATTATAATATTATTAAAATATACGTGAATAAAATAAATTATTTTCCAAAGACTGCCCATTTACAAGAGGGATTCCCTTTCATTGAAACTAGAACTAGAACTCAATTTATAGGAGAATAAAAACTTTGAGTGTTTACTATATGTCAGCACTGCCCAACATGCTGTATGTACAGCTTTGTCATATTTAACTCTTTCACAATAAATCAAAGATATAAGGTCTATGCTCGTTACCATTTTACAGTTGAGGAAAAAGGCATAAAGAGTCTAGTTAATTGGTTGTAGTTCTCTCAGATCGTAAGTGATGAGGAAAGGATTAGTACTCCAGCATTCTGGCACCAGAGTTTGGATTATTAATGTTTTTGCTTCCTTCTTGATAAAAATAATAGTAATAATACTTGCATATCAGAGTCTCAATATTTTTAAAGATGATTTCATCAATAACTTCATAGATTGTTAGTTTTTACTTTTATTGTATTCAATAAACATATAAAGAATCTGAGACATTTTAGATCAAGATGGCAGGGAGACTGGATATTGTAAGAGCAGAAAATGGAAAAACAAATTAACATATTTTACTGTTTCAATTTTATTTATTAAATAAAAGAATAGGGGATATTCTCATATATGCCTCAGTAACATTGTACACTATTACAACTTCCAAAATATTTTTAAAACTTATTTGTACCAGCTGAAAAATTATAGTGTGATGGGGCTCTCTCTTGATCCTATAAACATTTTACAATTTTCACATTCAAGTCAATAAACATTTAAAAATATATAACTATTTTATAGTCAAACAGCATACAGCAAAAATATAAAGTTAACATAGAAATTGAAAATAAAATTTTCCTAAATGCTGGATTAAATTTTTTCACTTAGGTTTTCTACCTCACAAATCACTATTAGGATTTTTACTTTTATTGTTTATTGAAGTAACACTGGTTAACACAATTATATAATTTTTAGGTGTACATTATAATTTTACATCTGTATACTCTGTTCTGTGTTTATCACCCAAAGTCCAGTTTTCTTCAGCTACCATATATTTGATCCCCTTTACCCACTTCACCCTCCCCCTATCCTTCTATATTTGACCCCTTTTACCCAGTCTACCTCTCCCCTCCCTCCCCCATCCCCTACCCCTGGTAACCACTAGTCCATTGTCCATATCTCTGAGTCTCTGTTTGTACTGTTCATTTATTGCTTTTAGGTTTATATTCCACTTTTAAGTGATAGCATGTGATTTTTTTACTTTTTCTTTCTCCCTTATTTTGCTTAACATGATTATCTCGAGTTCCATTCATGTCATCACAAATGGCTGTATTTCATTTCTTCTTATGGCTGAGTAATAGTCCATTGTATACATGTATCACAGCTTCTTTAGCCAATCATCTATTGTAGAACACTTCAGTCGCTTCCATGTTCTGGCTACTGTGAATAATGCTGCTGTGAACATTGGTGTGAAAATATATTTTTGGATATGAGTTTTCAAATCTTTGGGGTAAATTCCCAGTAGAAAGATTGCTGGATCATATGGCAGATTAATTCTTAGTTTTTTAAGGAACCTCCATACTGTTTTTCATAGTGGCTGTACCAACTTGCAGTCCCACCAGCAGTGTATGAGGATTCCTTTTTTCCTGCATCCTCTCCAACATTTATTATTACTTGTCCTGTTGATTATAGCCATTCTAACAGGTATGAGATAGTATCTCATTGTGGTTTTGATTTGCATTTCCCTAATAGCTAGTGCTGTTGAGCATCTTTTTATGTATTTGTTGGCCATTTGTATGTCCTCTAGGGAGAAGATTCTGTTCAGGTCCTATACTTATTTTTTGATTGGATTGTTTGCTCTTTTGTTGTTATTAAGTCGTATGAGTTCTTTGTATATTTTGGGTATTAGGCCCTTATCAGAAATGTTGCTTGAAAATATATTTTTCCATTCAGATCATTGTCTCTTTAGCTTGTTGACACTTTCTTTTGCTGAGCAGAAGCTTTTTAGTTTGATGTAGTCCCATTTATTTATTTTTTCTTTTATTTCCCTTGCCTTTGAGGTCAAATTCATAAAATCATCTCTAAGTCCAAGGTCCTTGAGTTTAGTTCCTATGTTTTCTTCTATGCATTTTATTGTTTCAGGTCTTATATTTATGTCCTTAATCCATTTAGAGTTAATTTCGGTGTGTGGTGATAGACAATAGTCTAGTCTAATTCTTTTGCAGGTGGCTTTTCAGTTTTCTCAGCACCATTTATTGAAGAGGCTTTCCTTTCTCTACTGTATGTTTTTCGCTATTTTGTCAAAAATTATTTACCCCTATGAATATGGGTTAACTTCTGGACTCTCAATTCTGTTCCACTGGTCCATGTGTCTGTTTTGCTGCCAATACCATGCCATTTTGATTATTGTCACTTTGTAGTATAATTTGAAGTCCAACAGAGTGATACCTCTAGCCTCGTTTTTTTCCTCAATATGGCTATGGCAATTTGGGGTCTTTTGTGTTTCTGTACAAATCTGATAATTTTTGTTTTATTTTTTTAAAAAATGCTGAGGGGATTTTGATGGAGATTGCATTAAATCTGTATAATGCTTTAGATAATATGGTCATTTTAACTACGTTGATTCTTCCAATTCAAGAACATGGAATATCTTTTCATTTCTTTGTATCTTCTTCAATTTCTTTTAATAGGGCCTTGTAGTTTTTATTATATAGGTCCTTCACATGTTTCGTTAAATTTATTTCTAGGCATTTTATTTTTTTGTTGTTGTTGCAATTGTGAAAAGGCATTGTTTTTTCCACTTCTTTTTCTGACACTTCATTGTTAGAGTATACGAATACTATGAATTTTTTATTGATTTTGAATACAGAAACTTTACTGTATTTGCTTATTGTTTCTAGTAGTGTTCTTGTGGAGTCATTAGAGTTTTTCTATAAAGAAAAACATGTCATTTGCAAACAGTGACAGTTTGACTTTGTTTTCTATTTATATGACTTTTATATCTTTCTCTTGTCTGATTGCACTCACTAGGATCTCCAACGTTATATTGAATAATAGTGACAATAGTGGACAGCCTTGCTTTGTTCCTAATCTTAAAGTCAAGGTTTTTAGTTTTTCACTATTAAGTATAAAGTTGGTGGAGGATTTGTCATAGATGACCTTTATTAGATTAAGTTACTTTACTTCCATACTAATTTTATTAAGTGTTTTAAGAATAAATGGATGTCACATCTTGTTGAAGGCTTTTTCTGCATCTATTGATATGATTATATGATGCTTATTTTTTAATCTGTTTATGTGGCAAATCACACTAATTTATTTGTGTATGTTGAACCATCCCCGTGCCCCCGGGATAAAGCGTACTTGATTGTGGCATATAATCTTTTTAATATGTTGCTGTACTCGGTTCCCTAGTATCTTATTTAGGATTTTCGCATCTGTGTTCATGAGAGATATCAGTCTGTAGTTTTCTTTTTTTGTCTTATCTTTACCTGTTTGTAGTATCAAAGTAATATTGGCCTCAAAATGAGTTGGGAAGTATTGCCTACTCTTCAAATTTTTGGAAAAGTTTGAGGAGAATAGATATAAAATCTTCTTTGAATGTTTGTTAGAATTCACTGGTGAAGTCATTTGGTCCTGGACTTTCACTTTTTGGTAGGTTTTTGATGATTGTTTCAATTTTCATACTGCTGATCAGTCTGTTTAGATTTTCCAGATCTTCTTGATTCAGTCTAGGAAGATTGTATTTTTCTAAGTACTGGTCCATTTCTTCCAGGTTATTAAATTTGGTGTTATATAATTTTTCATAGTATTCTTGTATGATCCTTTGTATTTCTGTGATGTCTGTCATAATTCCCCTTTCATCTCCGATTTTATTTATTTGTGTCTTTTTCTCTTTTTTCTTTAGTGAGTCAAGCTAGGGGTTTGTCAATTTTATTAACCTTCTCAAAAAACCTCTTTGTTGCATTTATTTTTTTTATTGTTTTGTTTTCATTTTCATTTATTTCTGCTCTAATTTTGATTCTTTCCTTCTGCTGACTTTAGGCTTCATTTGTTCTTTCTTTTCTAGTTTTTTAAGATGAATTGTTAGGTTGTTTATTTTGGCTTATTCTTGTTTTTGGAGTTAGGCCTGTAATGAAATAAACTTTCTTCTTATGACCGCTTTTGCTGTGTCCCAAAGTTTTGATATGTTGTACTATCATTATCATTCATTTCTATTATCTGTTGATCTCTCTTTTTATTTCTTCCTTGAAACAATTATTCTTCAGTAGCATGTTGTTTAATCTCCATGAATTTATGGTTCTTTATGATTTCTTTTTGCAGTTGATCTCTAGTTTCAGAGCATTATGATCAGAGAATATGGTTGGTATGATTTCAACCCTCTTGTATTTGTTGAGGCTATCTCTGTGTTCCAGTATGTGGTCGATTCTTGAGAATGTTCAATGTTCAATAGAGAAGAATATGAGCAGCTGTTTTGGGATGGAAGGCTCTGTAAATGTCAATTATGCGCAGTTGGTCTAATGTGTCATTTAAAAATGTTATCTCCTTATTGATTTTCTGTTTGGATGATCTGTATATATCCAACAGTGGGGTATTTAGGTTCCCTACTATGATAGTGTTTTGGACTGTTTCTCTCTTCAGTTCTGTTAGTGATTGCTCTACATATTTTGGGGCTCCCCAATTGGGAGCATAGATATTAATAAGTGTTATGTCTTCTTGGTGCATGATTCCCTTTATCATTATGAAGTGTCCCTCAGTATCTTTCTTTACCGTTTTTATTTTGAAGTCTATTAAGTCTGATATTAGTACCGCTACTTCTGCTTTTTTTCTGAATGCCAATTTCTTGGAATATCATTTTCCACCCTTTCACTTTGAGTCTAAATCTGTCTTTGGAGCTGAGATGTGCCTCCTTGAGGCAGCGCATGGTTGGGTTATTTTTTGATCCATTCAGCAACTCTGAGCCCTTTTATTGGTGAGTTCAGTTCACTTACATTTATGGTGATTATTGAAATATGAGGTCTTTTTATAGCCATTTTATCTTTTGTTTTCTGGTAGCATGATGTTTCCATTGCTTCCTTGTCCTTGTGTTTCTGTTTTCTTTATTTTGGTTGGCTTTTATGAATTTTGCCTCTGGTTCTTGTTTTATGTTATATACTTTAGTTCTGAATCTTGGGTGTGTGTTACCATTATGAATATGTGAAGGATAGTTATATACAAATAGTTGTCCATTTTTTTTTCTGTGCATGCCTTATCTCCATTCTCCTTTGCAAATTTGAATCTTTGAATCATCTGCTTTTCAGTCAATGTTATCTCAATTTGTCCTTATGTATGCTGAACATCATTACCGTCTTGCTATAGCAATTTTCTTATTATTATTTAAACTTATAATGCCCTATTTCTGGTAAGGGTTGCATTCCTCTGCTTCTATTTGCCTGATAGTCACTTTACTCATAATTATGGGGGGTTTTTTTCATCATTTTGTTTTTAAGCTGACCCCTTTCAGTATTTCCTGTAGTTCAGGCCTTGTAGTAAATTTCCTCAATTTTTTATGTCTAGAAAGGTCTTAATTTTTCCTTCATATCTAAAGGAGAGCTTAGCTGGATACATTATTCTAGGCTGGTAGTTCCTTTCATTCAATAGTTTAAATACTTGGTTCTATTTCTTTTTGCCTTTTAAGTTTGAACTGAGAAGTTCAATGATAATATAATGGGTTTTCCTTCAAAAGTTACCGTTTTCTTCTCCCAGGTTGCCCTGAGAATTCTCTTTGTCATTGATTTTTGATAACTTTAATACAGTGTGTATTGGTTAAGTCCTTTCTGTGATCATAAAATTGGGTGTTCTGTTGACTTCTTGAATTCCAAGCTCCAGCTCATTTTTTAGATTTGGGAAATTCTTGTCTACTATTTGTCTGTAAATGCTTTCTTCGGCTTCAATAATGCTCATTATTCTTAGTTTCCTCTCCTGATGGTATCAGCTTGTTCTTGTATTTCTCTTTTATTATTTTTCATTCTTCAGTTTCTCTCTTCTTCCATCTGATTTATTTCTAGATTTCTGTCTTTGATATCACTGATTCTTTTCTCCATTTGGTCGACTCTATTTCCCAAGCTTGCTATTTCATTTTTTAGCTCTTCCAGTGTGTTCTTTATCTCCAGAAGTTTTATTTGTTTTTTTTATTTTTTAAGTGTTTCAATCTCCTTGCTCTGTTCATCTAGTTGTTTTTTCAATTCCTAAAATTGTTGATATGACTCGTTTTGGAACTTACTGAGTTTTTTCAGAAGTACCATCCTGAATTCTATGTCTTTTAAGTTGCATATTTCTATGTCTGTAAGCTTATTTTCTGAAGATTTTTCTTTTTCTTTCTGAGATGCATTGTCACCTTGGTTGTTCATGATGTTTAATGGACTATTTCTCCACCTGTGCATTAATGGAAGTGTATTCTACTGTTTTTCTAGAAAGAAAATGTATTATAAAAAAGATCTCTCTTTAGCAAAGAAGGCACTTTTCATTTGGTTTCCAATAGGTGGCATCTAAGCCTCTTGGATCCCTGCTTTATATAAAGCCTTAAAAATACCTCTTTGTTTTCTTATAGATATTTAATTACACTCACTACCCTTAGTTTCATTTCCTGTGTAGTGTCAGTGACAGTCTCAACAGCATTTACTCAGATTCTCCTGGAGCATCACAGTGATGGGTCTTGGAGGGAATGGGGGGAGGGGCCCTCTAAGTTGGGAGTTGGGCGCTGCAGCTCAGCCTCAGTTTTGCAACTGGGTCCAGTAAACATTAACTCCTGTTTCTCTGCTTTCTGACCTGATTACTGGGCCCTGCTGCCGGCTGCATGGAACTCATTGCACTTTCAGGAAGGGCTGTTCAGGAAATTGCCACTCTTTCTTTCCTCCCCCTCCTCCTGCAGGGAGATCTGGTGGCTGTGAGAGGCAGCTTTTTATTTCTCAGTCTATTGCCCGACATTCGAAGTTCTGATCTATGGTAGCTCTTATGTGCAGATCCCTAGCTCAGGTGTGCTGGTGTGCAGTTTGGGTGTTTTTTGTTGAGTTTTAGATGTTCAGCTATTGTTTCAAGGGAGAGATCTGAGGACATCTCTCACTCTCCATGTTTTTTCGACTCTACTTCTAGGTTTTAATAGATGTCAATTATGAGCTAAATTAGATTAATCATTCTATTTTTCTAAATAGCTGTTCACATTAATTGCTATTTTGTTTTCCTGTTTTCTTTTTCTTTCTTCAGTTGTAGCTGTAAGTCAGATAGAAGCATCACCTTTTTGCCCAATCTGGACTTATCCCAATAAACCAATTCTTTCGTAAATAAACTTTTGTAGTAAAAATTTTTTCTCATTTTTAATATTAACAATGTAGTCATTTAAATTTTAAAGAAATTTCAGGGTATTTATTGAAATTAAAACAAGTGTGATGAGTAATTTTTAAATACTTCATAGTTTACACTTACTAACTTCTGTAAATGTCACTGGCTAGGAGAAGCAAATTACTCTAAAACCATTTCAGGAACATGAGGATATATTTATTTGGACAAGGGTGTATTTAAAACTTTAAGTGATTAATAGCAAATAATTTTATAGTAATTCCAGAAATAACCTTATGCAGTTACCTATTAAAGAAGAATATAATATAATCATATTTGGTGTTTAGTTTAGTGGTGAAAGGAGAAACATAACCATCCAGAAAACCTTGGTTATTAGTCTCTGTAGAATCAGATCACAAAATCTTGGTAGAGCACATATTATAGAGAGAACATATTGGATATCTAAAGCTATGGGTAAGAAACTTAATGGCTGCAGAAACTGAGATTTCCTATGCTGATCCAACAGAAGTCAGTTTCCATCTGAAGTGAATGCACTTAGGGAAATAAAGAGACAAACTGAAATTTTTAATGATTATTATTAAAGACCTAGAAAATCCAAAGTTTACATCCAGCTTTTACATGGATAATTACTGCTGCAGTGGGCCTTGGGTTAATAAAGATTACTACCAGCGTCTACCAATGAAAAAGCTCCAAAACTGAAAGAAAGCAAAGATTTCTTAGTGTACTAAAGTTGATATTCCCTCATCTTGAGAGATAAAAACAGAATATTTTGGCCTTTCTAATGGGAAAGAGACTGAACCATGAACCAGTACATGAGATTGAGTGCTGGTGATCACCAACCTTATGACATTGGGCAAGTACTTTTGTTACTTTTGATCTCATCTGTAAGAAGTAGAGGTTGAGAAATTCACTATATAATTCTTATAGTCCCTTCCGGCTTTAAAATTCTGTAATTCAATACATTGACTGATATTTTTCTTTCAATAAAACACATGTTAGACAAATGAACTCATTATTGAATATAAACATAACATCTGAGGTGTATCAAATATAAACATATGTAAGGTTATATATATATATATATATATATATATATATATATACACACACACACACACACGTGTGTGTGTGTGTGTGTGTGTAGAGAAATATATATATAGACACGTAGTACAGATAAATGTATGTATACATATAATCCACTGAATTTTCTTTTTTATTTAATTATTAAAGGTTATTTATTAATGCCTCCAATAAATATACAAACTAACTTTAAGTTGAATGCCAATTCTTCTATCAATCAACAAATTCTAGATAGTGCTAAAATATTTGCCAAGTGTTCATGCTACTTATTCTAAAATCCATGCTAATAATACAACACCTTACTAAATTTTAAATGAAGACTAAATAACATAATAAATAGTTATATTTATCTTTCTCAATGAGATATAATGTAATGAAGTACATGTCTTGAATTCAATCTGACTCAAAGATGAATCAAGCTGGAAATGAAGATTTAGACAGATATCCATCAAACGCCCACTGTATCTCATTTGTGAACACACTATGTTTTTTGGTTTCCATTTTTCTGTGTCACCAATTCAAATCCTAGCAGAGGGAGAAAGTAATATTTAGGAGCTAGTTTCCCACTATATTCTGTAAGTAACAAAAAAAAAACAGTATATTACTCCTAGGTAATAAGTTTGGGGGATAGCTCTCTCATAAAAGCATATGAATTTATTCTGAAAAATAGTTGGAGAGGTCAACTTGTCTCTTTCAACTTATAATGAGACTGGCAACTAAATTATCTAAATTGATGGCATCTTATCCTATTGTAAATGACCTTGAAACAAGATTATTTCCTTTTTTTCTTGATAATCCATATGATAAAAATCTAGCCATGGCTGGAGTAATGCAAATTTACCCTCCTTCAACAATGATAAAGGTTATTGCCACATGAAAATCAAAATGAAGCAAATTTTTCATAGTGCGTAATTTATTATGAAGTAATTGAAATTCTTTAAAGGCTGATGAGATAGCATTTTCACTAAAATTTAGGGCTGAATATAACTAGGACAATTGATGATGAAAACCTTCAGTTTATTCCATATATGTTTATTCATTCTTTTCACTCTGAGTTTGGAGTTCAGTGTCACAATGCTTAGCATCGACATTCCCTCCAAAATTTGTTTTACACAACATATACAAGTGTTATCATGCTGTGCTCCCAAACTGAGTACCCTCCAACTTTTCATCTGACTAATAGTAAAGAGATGACAAACTATTCAACATTATTATGTTAATAACTAGCAAATGGACCTACTATTTCTACAAAAAAAATTAGTCATTTTATAATAGACAGTTTTTAGATTTTAATTTAAAAGAAGTATCAATAATATTTTTAATCAAATGTATTTTTCTCTATTTAAAACTTCTTTATCACTTTCTTGCTTATGTCACCTAGGTTTGAAACAATTGGAGGAATCTGAAAAGTTTACAGTTCTTTCACTTTCCACATCTAATTAGTTGACAAATCCAAGTTTACCTGATCCAGAGTTTATATACTTACAATGATTTGCCCAGTTTTGTAAATATGTACATTCCCTGGGATGAAGATCCAAGCATTCAACAAATTCTCAGAGGGGTTCTTAACTAACTCATCATCTAAATAAATGTATGAAATATTTGCATCCATTATCACTAGTACTAATTCTGTTTCTCCCAGCTATCAATTGTGATTTCTCCAATTTATAATAAACTCCACTGATATAGCAGCTCCTTAGACTTTTTTATCACCTGTCCATTAAAACAAAACATAATGAAACCACAACATCAATAGCATTATTAAAAATAAAAAGTTTAGACTAGCAACAAAAGGCGGCCAAAGGTATATTTTATTGTTAAAAATAAGTGCAAGAATATTTACTTAGCTGATGGTGTAGTGGTATCTCATTGTTTTAATTTGCAATTCCCTAGTGACATATGAGGTGGAACATCTTTTTATATGCTTATTTGTAATCTGTGGATATTCTTTGGTGAGGTGTCTGTTCAGGCCGTTTGGCCATTTTTTTCATAGGGCTGTTTACTTACTTGTTGTTGAATTCTAAGAGTTCTTTATATATTTTGGATAATAGTCTTTTATTAGTTATGTGTTTTGCAAATATTTTCTTCTAGTCTATGGCTTATCTTCTCATTCTCTTAACATTGTCTTTTGTGGAGCAGTTTTTAATTTTGATGAAGTCCAGCTTATCAATTACTTTTTTCAAGGAGATAACTTGATGTTATATCTAAAAAAATGTCATCATATCTAAGGTTACCTAGATTTTCTCCTGTGTTATCTAGGAATCTTATGCTTTTGCATTTTATATTTAGGCCTATGATCTATTTTGAGTTCATTTTCTCTGAAGGGAATAAAATCTGTGTCTAGATTCATTTTTTTGCATGTGGATGTTCAATTGTACAAGGACCATTTGTTGCGAACCCTCTTTACTCCATTGTATTGCCTTTGCTCCTTTGTCAAAGACCAGTTGGCTATATTTTTTGAGTCTATTTCTGGGCTCTGTATTCTGTTTCATTTATCTAATTGTCTCTTTTCTTTACCAATATTACAGTCTTGATTACTGTGACTTTATAGTAAGTCTTAAAGTTTGGCAGTGTTGGTGCTCCAATTTGTTTTTATTTCTCAATATTTTGTTGGCTACTCTGGGTATTTTGTCTCTTCACATAAATTTTAGAATCATTTTGTCAATATCCACAAAATAATTTGTCAGGATTCTAACTGGGATTACATTGAATCTATAGACCAAATTGAGAAGAACTGACTTCCTGATAAATTAAGTTTTCCTATACATAAACATAAAACATATCTTCATTTCTTTAGTTCTTTTCTGATAGCTTTCATCAGAGTTTGTATATTTTGTTTTTAGATTTATTATTAAGTTTATTTGGGGGACATGCTAATGTAAACAGTAATGTGTTTTCAATTTCAAATTTCATTTGCCCACTGTTGATATATCAGACATTTTAGTTTTTTTAGAATATCTAAAATGTTTTATGCTCATGTGACTTAATGCTTTTGAAATAAAGACTTTTATAAAATTTTTTTATCCTTTTCTTAATTTTTAATTCTTAATAATTTAAAAATACAATTTAGTATAACCCCAGGAAAAATATGTTAAATTTTCATTTGTGCCTTCAACAAAAATATACAACATACCTCCTCTATGTCCTTCACCATGAATTCACATGCAATGATAAATAATAAATAAATAAGGTATGGTCCCTGCCCCCAAGAAAACTTTCTTCCCAATTGGGAAAACATAGAAAGAGTTAACATGGAGCAGTAAGCTGGCAGAAATTGTTTAAAGAAAGATAGTAAAAGATGCTTTATTAGAGGCAAATGTTATTTTTTTACAAGTACTTAGTCAATTCAAAAACAAAATCTCTTCCTATAACATACATGGCATAGAAATTTACAAAATATTTCTTAATGAACAGAAAAGGTAATTTTAGAATAATCAAACTCCTGTAATGACGTTTTCTTGAACATAGCACAAGATATATGACTGTTAGCTATACTACTTTTATAACCATGATCTCAAGTACATGCTTGTAAGATGGTGTTAACTGATGTTACAGTTAGCATTCTTCTTTATAATTTTATTTAACAAGATGGCTTTAAAAAGAGAAATAAATTTTTACTTCTCAATTAAGAGAAGAAATATTTTTATAAATGTTAGGACCTTAAATAATTAGTAAAGACATCTTTTATTTGAATGTCCACACTAATCTCAACCTCCATTGAAAATAAGCAATACAACATAGAAATCTCTAACACTAAACTTTCTTACCCAAGAAAAGGATCTCATACTTTTGCCAGTTTTATTTATTTAGCAGTTTTCACCATCTTCTACTGATTGCCAGATTGCCTATGACAATATTTCTGTGTGTACACATTAAGCAAAATTGTTGTTGTTATACTTTATTTTTTATTTATGTTAATGAGGTAGACTCTATATAGCAGAGAGCAGGAAATGTTCCATTCTGATGGATAAATAACATCTGTGAAAATTTTAAACATTCAAAATGTGTCTGTCTTGAGCAGCATGAGCCACCAAATTTTAATGACAGACATACAAACACATTCATCCAGTACTACCTGACTGGATTAAAAATTCGTATCTTATTAAAATAATATGCAACGTTCTCTCTGCAGCCATAATTGGTATTGATGTGGGAGATGAAGTATCAGTGTAATGTTCCACGATTGGTTGTGCAGATCTATTCAATCCTCCTTACAAGCCCAGTGCTATGAATAGAGTCAGTGAGTTAAATCTCTAAAGCCATTCAGGTGGAATTCAGGCATTATATTTTAATCATTATTAAAACTGGAGTCTATAGTGGGAGAAGGAAGTGAAGAATGAAAGCAATGCTGAACTTTCATACTCTTATTCAAGTCTCTGTCTTAATTTAAGAATTTTCTCCTTGATATGGCCATGATCTTCTGTTTCACTTAGCCCCCAAAAGACAGAGCTATCTGGTGACTATGATGTTTGTTTTTCTTCTTACTGGTTATTAATTTAAACTATTATTGATGTCTTAGATCTTTATTTCATTTCAGTACTGTGGTACAAGTTGCAATATTTTTATTTTTACTTTAGAAAGCCTCTAGTATTATTTCTGATTGTTGATAAATTATGGGAGAGGAGAACAAGAGGAAGAGAAGTGCTTAATATTCAGTGTAGTTAATTGCTTCAAATTAAAATAAGATTCAGTAAGGTTCTCTGCTCCAAAACAGGGTAACTGGATTTTATATTTTAAAATATAGTTATATTTCATTATAATTTAAAGATAATATATTTAAATATTGTAAGGTATTTCATTGTAATTATTAAATAATATTTTTAAATTGGAAGGTAATTAAGCCTCAATGAAATGATTTTTTTATTAAACAAGAATTATCCAGTTAGAAATAACTTCATATATCTCTTAGAATTTATTGTATAAACTTTAAGCAATAAAGAAATTAATCCACTATATAAAACATAAGAATGGCATCTAAGATCTGTCCAGGCACCTATCCAAGTGAGAACGAACTCTTTCACCAGTAACAGTGAAGTTTCCTATTATAAAATCAAACAGATTTAATAATTGTCAACTGCTGATTTGAAATAATTCTAGTCAAAAAGAAGACCTATGAATTCAGTTGTCACATTTGGCTTCTAAAATTAAGCCAATTTGATAAATAATAATGGTCCACATCTGTATTTTGCTTTACATTTAATATTTTATACCTCAGGTCACAACTTAAATGGCACTTCCTCTGTGCTAGTCAACCTTTCACCTGACCTTACGTTAAGCACTCTAATTATATATGCTAGGAACAACATTAAATTCTCCTGTTGTTTTATTGTAATTACAATTAGAGTCAATTGAATTGTCTTATGCATGAAGCTGTATGCTCTACAAGGCCTACCACAATGTCTATATTATTAAAACATTTTTGGAAGCACCAATCAGAGTGCCCGCCATGGATAACCCATAATAAATATTTTTGTTACTGTTGTTGACAGATATAGTAAGCAACTCAGAGAGAATAAATAAATAACAGGGTCAGACTGCAGAAAGTTTTCAAAAGTTAGAACCAGAACCAGAAGTCAGACTAGAACAGAGTTGCTGTAACTAGAACTTATCACTCCTAGCAGATTGCTCTTCCTTGCATGGCCTCACTCTCTGCACTGTGTATGGAGACAAAGACTACATTTGGCATTTGGCTGTGCAAGCTATTATGGAATATCCTCCTTATTTTAGGTGCATTTCATTCCCAGAAGGGAATATAAAAGATTATTTCTTAAAAAGTGGCAAAGCTGAGGTATTTGAGGAACAGTAACAACAAAAAATAATAATGCTGTTAACGTGACAATTTATATCATCTTAGGTTTTTGTTTTTGGTTTTGGTTTTTTTTAATAGACTGTCAAGGTACTTACAAGAATACTTTGAATTTAATTCTACAATTACTATTTCTAAGAATGCATAGCTTGCTATGTATCTTTTAGTAATGAACTTTATTGGGGAGGGAGGGGGAAGGAAGAGCATTATCATTTATCATTATTGATTTTGCCCCAAATGTGAATTTTTATTTATCTAAAGGGGCTTCTGCTTAGATACAGAAACCACAGCTTTTATCCTTCATCGCACCCTAAAGACCCCCAGAATAGGGCAGATTGATCTTTATTACTTGAAGTTCTGTAAACAAACTCCCACAGGTATGGTTGATTTTCTTTCAATCTCTGAGACTACTGGAATTAGTCCAAAAGCTGCAAGTTTATGTCCAGGCCATTAGCTGAAACAATGCTGTATGCATTTTTAAAATGCCTCATTGATTGAAGAGCATACTACTAAACTTTTTTTTCACATATACTGCAGCTGTGCATTCTTGATGTTTTGTTTAAGGGAAAAAAAATATTTTGAGAAACTAATTGATACAAGCTAGAACTTGTCAGGCTTTTTAAACACTTGTCTATAAGTTCCACTTACTGAATAAGTAGTTCTATTAGTCTCAAACCCTAGCAATTTAGCATGTGAATACCACACGAAATGTGACATTTTCTTATCCTGCAATACCTACTTGAAAATGAATGAGTGCTAAATTTTGTTTTGCCTAGGAATTAAATACTAATTGGCTGGCTGCCTTGATGCAGATTTCAGACAAGATTCTGATATGACTAATCCAAAAGAGTTAATTTATCTTGATATCTACATTTCTAAAACTGAACTAGAATTTCAATTCTATCTTTTTACTTACAGTAGGTCTTTACAATAGACATAAACTGAACAAGATGATTGTATTATATATGTATTATATATTGTGTAACTTAAGATTTCTAATTCTGCTCAGGTTGGTCTGATATTATTCTGTTTATGAGAAAATAGTCCCAAGAATTTTTTTTTTAATATATAAAGAAAGAAAAAGAGAAAGAAAAACAATCCCACCCTATCTGGTTGACATCTGGGCAATCCAAGTGAGATTATGTTCCTGATTTCAAAGTCAAGTTTCTCTCCTGCATTATGAATATGAGGAAATACAATGATATGATTACAATTTAACATAGGTAACTCTATAATTTTTTCTTATGGCAAGAGCTTATTTTAATTCATTTCAATCCTACAAATGCTGGGCATGAGAGAACAAACCATTCACAGATGCTTCTCTGAGAGAACTTAAAATCTAATTAAGAAAATCTACACACAATCACAATAAAACAAGGCCAAAGATGAAAAGTGACACAAATTTAAAAAATATTACTTCATATGAAGAAAATTATAAAATAAAAATTTTTGATTCACAGAATGAGTGGATCTCTGGAGAGTAGAAAGAAGGCTAAAGAATAAATAGACGAGAATGTGGAAGAGGAAAACCCTGAAGGAAAAACATACTATAAGCAAGTACACATCAGGTACATTTCGGGAAAAGTTATATTACCTCATTAGCTTAAACATAAAGTAGATCAAAGACTGTACAATATACACATGCACATGCCACCCATAGCTGAGAAGCCTATTCTTCCTTTTCCTTCTTAACCTGGCAAAACCCTGCTCTTCTGCTAATTCTTCCAGTGAAGAATCCTATTCTCTCTTTACATCCAGGCAGCAGAGGCAGCAATAATGCTAGATGAATTCGTTATCTATAACTGCATAACAAATTTAAAAATTCCACAGTTTAAAACAATAACCTTTTTTTCATTATTATGTTGCATTTTCTATGGGTTACAAATACAGAGGTAGCAATGCTGGGTGCTTTTTGCTCAGGTTGACCCATAAGGTTGCAATCAAGCTGTTTGCTGTGGCTGCACCACCTCAAGGCTTGATAAGGACTGAGCCTCTATTTCCAGATTTACTTGTATGATTGTTGGCAGGTGTCGGTTTCTCACTAACCATTGTCCAGAGACCATATTTCTTACAATGTGGGTGCTTTATATTCTACCTGTGTTCTCATGAAATGACAGCTGGCTTCCCCCAAAGTGTGTGATCCAAGAAAGAGTGAACAAAAGTGAACAAGAGAGCCATAGTCTTTTAAATCTAAACTTAAAAGTTACATCCCATCATTCCTGTCATATGGTATTGGTCACCAATACTGGTACAATGTAGGAAGAGACTGCACAAGAGTGTGAATACCAAAAGATAGGCATCGATGTAGGCTCTTGTGAAGGTTTGACTACCACTGCAGATTAAGCTGTATGTCCAGGCTGAGTCTCCAGAGTCTGAACTAGGCAGAGTGAGCAGCGTGTTCTCACAGCTCACAGAATCAATTTAGCGCTGTAGAACTTCTGAGCCCATTGATTCTGTTGCTTGCTATCGAGAATGCTAATCGTTATTCTAAGTTACATCTTTAAGAATAAAAAAATACATATCATAACACTACCCAGAGGCTGCTGAGGTCCCAAGACAATTTTATTCTTTCTAAAGAATTTAGATTAAAATCATATTTAGTGGAACATTCTTCTCCTACCTGGTTTCAAGGTGACTTAATGATTGCTGAACAGTATTGATGAGAAGTCTTTCTATAACATCTCCTTATTTTTAAAAAAATAACATTACTGATAATGTAATTTATTAAGCAATATACCTTAAAATAACTGCTTCTTATTCCTTATATACAGTATCTTACTCTTTATGTATTATGTCTATTGCCAGGTTTTTATACTTGTTAACACGATGTTTCTTTGTATTTACTTATTAGTTATATAATGGTTTAACCAAAATTTATGCAAAACTTTTAGGAAGATGTCATCTCTTAGGTATCTTGCCTTTGAGATTATTGCTAATTTGACATTTTAATTTATTGATTGCCCTTACTGTAGACCTGAGACGTATGGCGTTATCCAAGTGCTTTGGGGATCAAATATAGTTCTAAAAGTTCTTTAATTTTTACTTTTCATCTCCTTTGGTTATTCTATTTCTATCTCCAAATATTTGCATGCACATCTAAAGGCATTCTTGTTCCTAGCATTCCCTTTCTGCTTCTTTTTCTACTTATCCACTCATGGCACCAAGTTGCTCTTTTTTTATATACTGAAATTCTATCTCTTGCATAGTATCTTCCTAGACTAATTGGAAGTTAGGTAAAGCTTTCTAAAACCTATTTAAAATCCAAAATTTCCTCTAATTTTTATGAGTAAATAATATACAAACTTAAAGTCATCATTTTCTAAGTGTAATAAAAAATTAATTGGTTAGAAGGCAGACCTGGAGCTGATGAATTCAGGTTCACAATTATGAGTTTGAAATATGGTGTGGTTCTTTTCTCCTCACAGGCAAGAATTTCATATCAAGAATAGGAGGCAAAACTATGGGGTGCAGGGGACGAGGGATGGGGCGGGATTTTTAGTCATAGGGTAAGTAAAAGTATCAAAAATACTGACACAGAGCAGTACCAGGGTAGAGACCGCTTGAATTAGAGCACCTGGATTTGAATTTGTTTGCTAATTAGTTATCCAATGACCTTGAGTAACTTACTTGTCATCTCAAGCCTAAACTTCCTGATCTAAAGAAATGATATAAAATAACTAACAGATGATGAATTTAAATAGTCATTGTAAATAAACAAAGTATATAGAAAATATTAAAAGACACAGCTGGATAGTTTTTAAACCAATTTCAGTTATATGCAATAAAAAAAGTATAGTAGTATAAAAAACTATTGGTATTAATATATGTAATACTTTTATCATATGGCAATAGCTTAAATATTGCAGGAAAGTAGACAACATATATGTTGTGTTCATCTATCTGTATCTCTCACTTTACACTCTGTCTCGTACATTAAGATTCATATTAATTATATACATAACAGTATTTGTTGAATATATGAGGAAACAATTATGATATTTAAATTATTTTTGGACCAGTATGTCTGATTTTATCAAAAGGCCCTGGGGAATCTAATCATTGCTTTTTGTAGATAACAAAGACTAATAGGCATGTGTTAAATGCATTTTGGTATTAATAGTAGCTAAATCTTGGAAATAAGTTAAATGTTTTACAGGAGAAAAATGATAAAGAAATTCTAGTATATCTACTCAAGAGTATATTATGTAGAAATTTTAAATGATGGTTATGAATATTATGTATCAAGTGTAATATTAAATGGTAAAAGTGTAATATAAAATAATATATATTACAATAAGCATATAAATTATAATAATATACATTACACTTATCTTTTACAAAACTTGAATGGAAGTACATCTATATTCTAAAACTATTGTATTAAATTAATAGATTTAAAAAGTTTTTCACTTTTTATTTTCTGAATTATTGATAATATTAGATTTATTTCATGATGAAAAATAAAATGTGAAATGTGATTTAAGCAGTGTAAATTATATGTTTCTAACCAGAAATTAGATTAGAAAATTTAAATATTGCAATAAAGGTAACTTGTGTTAAACACTTAGATCAGAATTAATATGGTTTATAAGGAATTAGAAGATATGTATTGGGGCTTTGTTACTGAGTCGACATTGCCTGCACCCTTATTTTGAGTAATTATTATTTTTTAAAAATAGGTAATGTATGTAGAAACCTGCTGTTTTCCTATTGCTGATGTAACAAATTACCAGAAACTTAGTGTCTTAAAATAACATGAATTTATTCTCCTATAGTTCTGTGGGTTAGATGTCTGAAATGAATATTATAAGACAAACATCAAAGTATTGGCAGCACCACATTTCTTCTGGCTTCAGGGGAAAATTCTTTTCTTTTTTTTTTTCCAGCTTCCAGAGGCCACTGGCATTCCTTGGCTTGTGGCCCCTTTCTCTACCTTCAAAGTATGACACTCAAACCTCAACCTCCATCATCCTAACTCCTTCTTTTGACTATGACCTTCTTCTGTCCCTCTTACAAAGAGCCCTGTGGTTGCACTGAGCCCATATAAAAATTCCAGGATAATCTCCCTTCTCAACTTAATCATCAGCAAAGTCCTTTCTGACATGTAAGATAACACATTTCACAGTTTCTAGAGATTAGAATGTTGATATCTTTAGGAAGCCAGTATTCTGTCTACTACAAAACCCTTTTCAGGTTTTATATAAAATTTAGAAATTATACATACATTAATAGCACTTTTTTCAAGTTTGTTGTGTTGAATATAAGATTATACCTATGGAAAAGAGAATAATTTTATCATGAGAATAACAGGGATTTTAAGAGACAAGGCCATTGAAAACTCAGATTGTTTCTATATAGGGCATGTTTGAGCACATGTATGAGATATATTTAAGCATAGGTGATTATTTGAGCATCATTTCTCTTAAAATCAAGTAAGTCTCAAATCTGCTTTTTTCTAATCTTACCTCTATTGCTGACACCCTTTAAAAACAATAAGGACAAATTTTCTTCTTACTATTAAGTACTATTTTAGTAGCTATGGCTAATTTTAGATTTTAATCAGGAATAATGGTGATGGTATTAGCTACTTTGTAGTTATAGTATATTATGATACTTAAAAAAAAGATTAAAATATTTCAACTTAATATTTCTACTTATAGTTATTTTAAGTATTACTTTGAAGTTCATTTGCCATAATATATACATAATGCCTCATAGTCATTTGTACAAATGCACTAAATTGATTCAATTAAAAAAATTATAAGCCAACTAATAAAAAAAATACCTGTACTGTAAGATGGTTCATTCTTAAAAATATGAGCTTAAGTTGGAAATTTCAACTTGTGATTCTGAAATAGTAATATATCTAGGCTAGGAGACTGAAATGTTTATATAGAATTTAGTGAAATGCATGAATTATAATTATATTTATTCTGAGAAATCAGACAACTTTTAAACTATCTAATTTTTAAAATTTCAATTAAAGTCATTTCTTAAATGATGTAATATTATCATTCAATGATCCTCAGTTATAAGCTCCAATTCCTTTGGAAATTGAATGACATTATTATTAAAGTGACTCAAAGATCGTCAACTAAAAACAAATGGCAGCTTCACCCACACAAATAATTAAAGAACTCTGATAAGGAAAGATTTTACAATAGATTAAGAAGAATATATTCTGTATAAAATTCTGCACAGATTTCTCACAAAACCATGATTATCTGCACTAGCTGCATAATAAAATCTTCTGGGATCTTTTAAAGCTACCATTTCTTGGGCACCAATAAGATTATTAGGAGTAGAGGGGTGCTTGGCAGTGGTGTTTATTAAAATGTCACCAAGTAATTCCATGTGCTATCCCAATTGAGAACTCCTGCACTAAGCAAATAATGATGGATGACAATCTGAAACTGTATTGATTCGTCATCCGCAGTTAACAACACTTAGAAATATACATATGTATATAAGTGACTGAAAGATGATAGTTTCCAGTATTGATTATAATTTTATAGTTCAAATATATAATAAAAATACATACATTCAGTATATATTAGTTATAATGTTAACATTTAAATATATATATTATATTCTAAGAGAGTTTTTGACTTAGGGATATCAAGTCAAATCCAAATTAATTAATGACAGATATGGGAATTGTAATTCCTAAACTGTGTTCTCCATTATAAACACTATAGTCTTAATAGTTGTTTTAGTTGTTTGTTTTTATAAAGAACATTTTGAGTTTTATATATAGTCTCAATTATCATTATGCTCTTAAGGCCTTTTTTGTTTTTTGTCTTCTTTAAACAGGGTCTTTGTACCCAATAAATATACCTATTATTTTCTTTTCTAGTATTTTGTAATTTTTCTTCTTATTTTTTTATTTTTAAATTAATAATATTTATTGGCATAAATATTATGTTAGTTTCAGGTGTACAATATAGACATTTATATAAATAATGAAATTATCACTCTGAAAAATCAAGTACCCATCTAACAGAATACACATTGTTATTACAATATTATTAGTATATTCCTTATGCTATATTTTCCATCCCCATGACTATTTTGTAACTACCACTTGTACATCTTAATCCCTTCCCCTTTTCACTCACTCCCCCAAACTCTCTTCTGTCAATCATCAAAATGTTCGCTGAATTTGTGAGTCGGTTTCTGTTTTGTTTATTTTGTTCTTTAGACTTCATGTATAAGTAAAATCATATGACACTTGTCTTTCTCTGTCTCATTCCACTCACCACAATACACTCAAGGTTCATCTATATTGTTGCAGATGGCAAGGTTTCATTCTTTTTATGGCTGAGTCATATTCCATTGTATATATGTACTAACTTTTTTTATATCTAATCATTGATGAACACTCAGTTGCCTCTTTATCTTGACTATTGTACATAATGCTGCAATGAACATACAAATTCATATGTCCTTTTAAAGTAGTGTTTTGAATTTCTTTAGATAAATATCCAGAAGTGGAATTACTGGGTCCTTATTTGTCTGTTGTTATAGCCTTTGTTTTAAAGTCCATTTTGTCTGGTGTAAGTATTGGTAATCCAGATTTTGGTTTTCGTTTCCATTTTCATGAAATATCTTTTTCCTTCTCTTTACTTTCAGTCTGTGTGTCCTTTGATCTGAAATGAGTCTCTTGTAGGCAACATATGTAAGGGTCTGTTTTCTTATCCACTCGGCTACCCTATGTTTTGACTGGAGAGTTTAGTCCATTTACATCTAAAGTAATTGTTGATAAATATGTCATTATCGACATTTTATTATTTATATTTTTTATCTTTTTTTTTCTTCTTCTTCTTCTTAAAGAAGACTCTCTAACATTTTTTGTAATAGTGGTTGTGATAAACTCCTTTGGCTCTTTCTGTTCTGAAAAGCTCTTTAAATATCTTTGCTTTTCATTACTTTGAATACTTGGTGCCAATCCCTTCTGACCTTCATGTTTATGTTGATAAATCAGCTGACAGTCTCATAGGAGCTCCCTTGTAGGTAACTAATTGCTTTTCTCTTGCTCTTTTTAAGACTTTCTATTAACCTTTAACCTTTGGCATTTTAATTATGATGTATCTTGGTTTGAGCTTCTTTGGGTTCATGTTTTTTGAGACTCTGCACCTCCTGGGCTTGTTTTCTATAGTGTCTGCACCTACTTACAATGCCACCAACAGTGCATGATGGTTCCTTTCTCTCCACATCCTTGCCAACACTTGTTGTTTGTTGATTTATTGATGATAGCTATTCTGATGGGTGTAAAGTGACATCTCATTGTGGTTAATTTGCATTTCCCTGATGATTAGTGATATTGAGCATCTTTTCATATGTCTGTTAGCCACCCAAATATCCTCTCTTGAGAAATGTTACTCATACCCCCATCCATTTTTTTTTTAATTGAATTGTTTGTCTTTTTGATGTTGCATTGTTTAAGTTCTTTTGGATATATTTTGGATATTATCAGATATACCATTTGCAAATATCTTCTTCCATTCCTTAGGTTGCCTTTGGTTTTGTTGTTGGTTTCCTTTATAATGCAAAAACTTTTTAGTTTGATGTAGTCCCTTTTGTTTATTTTTGCTTTTGTTGCCTTTGCCCTAAGAGACATATCCAGAAAAATATTGCCAAGATCAATGTCAAAGAGTTTTCTCTATGTTTTCTTCTAGAAGCTTTATGGTTTCATGTCTAACACTTAAATCTTTAATCCATTTTTAGTTTATTTTTGTATATGATGTAAGACACTGGTCTAATTTTATTTATTTGCATACTTATCCAGTTTTCCATTTATTAAAGAGACAATATTTACTCATTGTAATTTCTGCCTCATTTGTCATAGATTAATTAACCACATAGCTGTGGGTTTATTTATAGGCTCTTTATTCTGTTTGAATGGTTCACTTTATATCCATTGATATGAAATACAACATTTATCATAAACTCATGCATGGTTTTATACTTGAACCCTCTATTTTGTTCTATTCATTTAGTTATCTATTCTTGTGCCATTACAATTTTTAAGTGATATCTTCAGAATATCTTGACATAGGATAATTCCCATTGACTAGACATATTTCAAGAGAGTATTTATTATTGTTTCTTTTCTCTTTTGTATGAATTTAAGATCAGTTAATCATGTTCACCAAAAACATTTTTAAATTTTGTTTGAAACTTAATTTTATTTATATATTAAAGTCTTCTTGATGATATTGAATTTTCTCTTCTATGTACATAGCATATCTCAATATTTATACAAATCTTTATGTCAGCCTTGCATAAATTTGTATCATTCTTGAAAAAACAGATCTTGCATCTATTAAAAAGAATTATTTCTAGGTGGTCTACGGTTTTTGTTGTTTTAAAGAAGTAATATTTATACTTCAATTTGTACTTGTTATTTCTGGAATATATTTCCTCAGTGAGAAACTGAATAGCTTATCTGTTCATTCATTTATATCAAGCAGAATGGTTTGTGAACCAAGTCGTCATTCTTGCCAATCTTAAAACCCAAACTTTGTGAAGAATGGTAGAACTCAGAATTTGATATTTGCCAGTTAATTCTCACGAATTCCTAGATAATGCCCCAAAATAATATCATCTACAAATATTAACAGTTGTATCTTTTCCTCTTTTCTTATCTTTCTATTTCATTTATTTTTGTTGACTTGATGTATTGTATATTAGTCTCAGAAAACATGAAAAAAACTTTTAGTTGATACTTTTGTCTTTTCTCAAATATTAATGGGAATGTCTTTACTATATCATCATTAAATATAATGTTTACTGCAATTCCTTTCTCAGGCCAGGAAAATTCTTTCTTCAAAAACTTTAAAACTTTTAGTTTTGTAATAATTAAATATATTTTATATACTTTTAGTGGACAAACGAGCTCTATTTATACATATTAATAAAATACCAGTTAGCTAATTAGGAATCAACAATGATGATGATAGTTATAAAAGTTACAAATTATTGTGTACCTCATATATATGGTAATATATATATATTTATATACATCTATACATGTACACAATTCAACAATACTAAAATACTTATATTATGAATTAAAGTTTAAATATTATGCCCAAATTTACTCAACTAAAAAATAATGAAGCTGAAATTTGAACTCAGATCTGAGTGATTACACTATTGTGTAATCTAATTCCAGCATACCAGATATTATAACCTGAGTAGAAGCTGTTTTCACAATGATCATGAGTCTATAGAATTATGATGTGGATGGAAATATTTTAGTTAATATTTAAATTTCATCAAACTGTTTGAAAAATACTTCTAACAACACCCATATGGGTTAAGACACTTTTGAGTCAACTGAATCTGGCCTTTGATATGCTTATTCCTGTACCCTAAATGTTAAAGAGGCTTTAAGAAAAATGTGAAATATATTAAAGTAAGTCAGAGATAGAAACCATGTTGTAGACTCTGTATATTTGTTGATTACCTTCTGCCCTGAAGACACTCAGCATACATTAGTAACTAAATAATTAAACTAAAGTTCATTTGTATGATATATTTTAATGCATCACTACTACCAGGGGAAAAAACTGAAAACCTAATATCTATATAACAGTGACCTAATACATAAGAAGTGACACTCTCAGGTGTTTCAGTTTTACAATACATTTATGATCCACAATATCTCATTCATTATTCTGAAGGGCAGCTTCTGTTTCACTTTGTTACATCTCCTAAAATTTCCAGAACACTTCTGTAATACTTTTCCCTTGAAGTTGTCAGAAGACTTGTGAATTAAAAATATTTTCCTCCCTAGATTGGTATTTCCTTGCAGATAAATTGTGCTGAGGGTGTTTTTAAAATGCTACTTGAGAGTTGGAAGTAAAAAATAGTGAAAATTCTGCCCTTGAAATTGTTCTCTACATTTTTTTTGCCACTGGATAAAGTACTTAGTTAATTCTATATGGAGTATCCCATCTTGTTTGGTATAATATAGACTCAGTCAAAATAGTCTCTACATTAACAATATTACATTACATTGTTAACCTGACATTCAGTATTATAAAAAGGAATATATTAAAATTTCTTAAAAGCTTATCTCAGCTTTATTAAATTTAAAATGCTATGTGTAATTCTTCAAAAATAAAAATTATTTATCTCATTTAGTTGTACATATCATATCTGTACTTAATTTGTAGACATTAACTACTTTAGACATATTTCTAAACATATTGGAAAAGAGTACTCAGAATTAGTATAAGAAATGTGGTAAAGATATAACTGTGGCCAATTTTTAACCCTAACTCAAAATTAGAACTTTCTAGATATTAAGTATTTAATGCATAATATAAGATTCATTAAAGAAGGTGAATAAAAACCAAAAAGACATTGTTATACATATATAGAAAATGAACCAAAGTTCTGGCTTGTGGATTACAATACAGAAATGTTTTTATGTTTTTAAGTATGAAAAGAAGTTTAAGAGTGTTATATGCTAGAACAAGTTAGATAACAATGATGATGGTGATGATGATGATGATGATGATGATGATCAGGAAGAAGAGGAAGAGGAGAAGGAGAACTGCCCTTTCTATAATACTTACTATAAGGTAGACCTCATTCTAAGCTCTTTAACTGATTTAAGCTTTGCAATAACCCTGTGAAGAACTTAGTTATAGTGTCTTTTTGTCAATAAGCAAACAGAGGCTCAGTGAAATTAATGAAATTGTAAATGGTGGACCCTAATTTTAAATCCAGACATCTAGCTCACAAATGTATGACTGTATATGTCAATAATTCAAAATATAGTGATACTAAAATCAAACCATAATTAGGAAAAAAATTAACTTCAAGCATATATTCTATCTTTTTTGTAATGACCCAAGAAAAGCTGCATTTAATGCATACATTTTCCTGTCTGTTTATTGGCAACTATGAAGAGGAGAATTAAATAAATTTTAAAATTTAGACAATTTAGAAATCCTAAACCCAATTACACCAATGCACATGCACGTACCTCTGGAAAAGTCAAGTTATTTTTACTAAATACTTTCTATGTTCCATCTCATAGTCTTTCCCTACCCATATACTTCTCTTAGACAAATCTCGTAGACTATGTGGTTTCTTGATTGTAGCAACAGAATCAAGGCTAGCTAACGCAAACATAAAAGGAACTTATTTTCAGAATCTTGAGCAAACCACTGAGCACAGAAGAAGACTAGAGAACCAAGCTCAAAAAATGAGCAGGAATCAAAGGAAACTGGGTATCAAAAACATAGTCAAAGCAT
Source organism: Macroglossus sobrinus (assembly GCA_004027375.1). Taxonomy (NCBI): domain Eukaryota; kingdom Metazoa; phylum Chordata; class Mammalia; order Chiroptera; family Pteropodidae; genus Macroglossus; species Macroglossus sobrinus. The sequence continues at coordinate 166,582 of PVKZ01001544.1, read as the reverse complement.
TCTAAAGAAATAGTTCATTTCAAACACTGCTCCTGGTGTACTCCTACACATGATGCACCTCTGCCTCCATGAATGTTTTCACCTGCCACAGTAGTTTTAGTCACTTCCTCCAAGGTCAAAGTAGAAAGAAGAAAAAGAGAGAGAAAGTTCTTTATCCCTTCAAAACCCACACATCAGAAACCCCTACCCCTAACAACAGCAACAACAACAACAAAAAGTTCAGTATCAGGTAGTTAAAAAATAATGTGTTTCTATATGGTCGAAATTTTAGCTTCCAGCATTCAGATATACCTATCTTGAATCTATGTCATTTACAATATTCTGTACCAGAAAAATGCTTAGGAAGTTGCAGGTGATGATTTAATTATTTCACTACTGCATTTATTTATTAAACACCTTTTACTACTTATAAACTCAATACTGTCCTTAGTTTAATAGAAATACTAAGTCAATACTAACAAACCTCTTTGATATAGGTACTATTATTAACCCTGATTTTACTCATGAAGGAACTGAGACATGAAGAGATTACATAATTTACCAACCAAAGAAGTTGGGTTTCATAGTCCATGCTCTTAACCATTATTCCATGCTGCTCCTCACTACAAGTCGTGGTTTGCTAGTTGACAGTTCCTGAATAACAGTGTTTCCACTGCTTACACAGAACTAACTAGAGATTCGTTTAGTTTTCCCAGAAAATGTTATCTGAAACCAAAATATATATGTTTATATGTTTATATATTTATATATGTATATATATAATATGTATATTATATATATGTATATAATTTTTTTTTACTAATTGTCATCTCTAACAAGCACTTTATCTAAAAATCTTTTGTCATTTCTGTGGGAAACCTCTGGTTTTGCTTATAGCCTTCATTTATAACTGTCCTAGAGGACTGCCATTGAACTACTGGAGCTGCCTTGCCTAATAAAAAGACTACTAGAAATGCCCAGAGATTTATATACCCCCGATTCAGGCCTTCTCCAATAACTGACTTGCACAGAAATATGAGGTCCAGCACCATTGTTTTGAAGAGAAAAATTTCTTGGGTATAATTTACAATGTAGAGTTCCCCACATGGAGAATGCTAAACTTGTCCTTCATAAGACATTGCCTGAAATCATGTCCATGCTTACTCTCTCCTTTCTATGTCCTGACTGACACATTCTTTAACACTGAGAGCTATTTTTAAATAAATCTCTAGTACAGAGCCACTCTTCTGTTTTTTTCAAGAACCTGACCAACAAGAGGGCCCTGTTGAAAACAGACACTGTTCCTGATTTACTTAAGCAGAAAAAAATGATGCATTTAGAAGCATGTTGAGTTGCTCATGAAACCACTAGGAAGTTTAAAAACCAGCATAAAAAAAAATGGTAAGAAAACAGTGACTGGGAAGCTAACGACACAGGCAATGTCACATCACAAAATATGTGATTTTATAGTTCACACACAATGGTGTGACTACTAAAAATTCCTCACATTACCACTGCAAGGTATTTGCCTTGCCAAGGGACTTTCAATTCTAACACTTCCATTGAAAATTATGCCTACCCACTGACAGATAAAGAATAAAAATGTCTGACTCCTCTATTTCAATAATTGGAATAGTCCATCTCAAACATTGTTACTGGTGCACCCTATCCTTGACGCCACCTCTGCTTCCATGAATGTTTTCACCTGCCCTAGTAGTTTTAGTCACAGTTCATACAAATAATCTAACTCTCCTGGGATTTAGTCTTAAATACTCCAATTTTTTTTTCCAGTTAGAGTTGACATTTAGTACTATTTTATATTAGTTTCAGGTGTACAGCATTGTGGTTAAACATTTATATAATTTATGAAGTGATCCCCCCGATTAGTCTGGTACTCACCTGACACTATGCACAATTATCACAATATTATTGACTATATTCCCTTTGCTGTACTTCACATCTCCGTGACTATTTTGTAACTACTTTGTAACTACAAATTTGTACTTCTTAACTCTTCACCTTTTTCATTCAACTCCCACACCCCCTCCCATCTGTCAATCATCCGTTTGTTCTCTGTATCTATGAGTCTGTTTTTATTATTTTTGTTTATTTTGTTCCTTAAATTCCATATATAAGTGAAAACATTTGATATTTGTCTTTCTCTGTGTCTCTTATTTCACTTAGCATAAACCCTCTAGGTCCATCCATGTTGTTACAAATAATAAGATTTTATTCTTTTTAATGGCTGAGTAATATTCCATATTACTCATTGTACCACTTCTTTAGCCAATCATCTACTGATGGGCACTTAGGCTGCTTCCATATCCTGAAAATTGTAAATAGTGTTGCAGTGAACATAGAGTTGCATATATCTGTTTGAATTAGTGTTTTGGTTTTCTTCAGGTAAATATCCAAATGTCAAATTGCTAGGTAATAAGGTAGTTCTATTTTTAATTTTTTGAGTAAACTCTAAACTGTTTTCCATAGTGGCTGTAACAATTTTTAATCCTACCAACTGTGCACAAGGGTCTCCTTTTCTCCACATCCTCACCAACATTTGCTTGTTGATATATTGATGATAGCCATTCTGACAGGTATGAGGTAATATCTCACTGAGAATTTAATTCTCACTTCTATGATTATCAGTAACATTGAACATCTTTTTATGTCTATCAGCATTCTGTATGTCCTCTTTAAAGAAATGCCTATTCAGGTCCTCTGCCCATTTTTTAATAGAATCGTTTGTGTTTTTGGTGCTGAATTATATAAGTTCTTTATAAATTTTGAATATTAAATTTTTGATGTATAATTGGCAAATATATTCTATTCAGTAGGTTATATTTTTGTTTTGTTGATGGTTTTCTTTGCTGTGCAAAAATTTTTTAGTTTGATGTGGTTCCATTTGTTTATTTTGTTTGATTGTTTCTCTTGCCCTAGGAGGTATATCAGAAAAAAATATTACTAAGAGCAATGTCAGAGAGTTGAGTGCCTATGTTTTCTTCTAGAAGTTTTATGGTTTTGGATCTTACATTTAAGTCTTTAATCCATTTTGAGCATATTCTTGTATAGGATATAAGAAGGTGGTCAGTTGCAGTTTTCCCACTACCATTTATTGAATAGACTATCTTTATCCCAGTGTATATTTTTCCTCCTTTGTCATAGCTCGATTGTCATAGGCATGATTTCTGGGCTTTCTATTCTATTCTATAAACACGTGAATCTGTTTATATGACATTACCATGCTGTTTTGTTTACTATAGATGTGTAATATAGTTTGATATTAGGTAGTATGTTGCCTCATCTTTGTTCTTTATCAAGATTGCTGTGGCTATTCTGGCTCTTTTATGATTCCTTATAAATTTTAGGATTATTTGTTTTAGTTCTGTAAAAAATGTCTTTGATATTTTGATGAGGATTGCATTAAATCTATAGATTGTTTTGTGAAGTATAGACATTTTAATGATGTTAATTCTTCCTGTCCATGAGCACAGTATATGCTTTTATTTATCTCTTCTTCAATTTCTTTCTTTAATGACATAATTTTTTCAATTCAGGCATTTTACTTTCTTGGTTAAATTTATTCGTAGGTATTTTACTGTTTTCAATGCAATTGTAAATGGGCTTTATTTTTAAATTTTCATGATGAAAGTTCATCACTGCTGTACAAAAATGTAACCAACTTCTGAATATTAATTTTGTATCCTGCTGCTTTACTCAATTAGTTTATCAGTTGTAACTATTTTTAGTAGAATCTTTAGGTTTTTCTATATATAGAATCATGTTATCTGAAAATATTGACTGTTTTACTTCTTTCTAATTTGGATGCCTTTTATTTCTCTTTCTTGTGTGATTGTTGTGGCTAGGAGTTCCATTACTGTGTTAATTAAAAGTGGTGAAAGTGGACTTCCTTGTCTTGTTCCTGATCTTAGCTTTCCTCTGTTGAGTATGATCTTAGCTGTGGGTTTGTCATATATGGCCTTTATTATATTGAGGTATGTTCCCTCTATTCCCACTTTGCTGTGAGTTTTCATTGTAAATCGCTGAATTTTGTCAAATGCTTTTTCTGTATCTATTGATATACTCATAGATATTTTATCTTCAATTTGTTAATGTGGCATGTCACATTAATTGATTGGCATGTATTGAACCTAATTTATATACTAGGAATAAATCTAACTTGATCATGGTGTACAATCTTTTTAATATATGGCTAATTTTGGTTTGCTAATATTTTGTTGAAGATTTTTGCATTAATGTTCATCAGGGATATTGGCCTATAATTTTTGTGGGGGAGGGAGAGTAATGTGTTTGTCAGGTTTTGTAATCATGGTAATTGTGACTTTGTAAAATGACCCTAGGAGACTTCTCTCTTCTTGAATATTTTGGACTAGTTTGAGAAGAATAGGTGTTAATTCTTCTTTGAATGTTTGGTCAAATTCCCCTGTGAAGCCATCCAGTCCAGGACTTTTGTTTGTTGGAGGTCTTTTGATTACTGATATCATTTTGTTAGTAGTATTCAGTTAGTTCAGATTTTTTATTTCTTCTTAGTTCAGTCTTGGAAGACTGTATATTCTAGGAATTTATACATTTCTTACAGATTGTCCAATTTGTTGACATAATTGATCATAGTATTTTTTATAATACTTTGTATTTCTGTGAAGTCAGTTGTCATTTCTCCTCTTTTATTTCTGATTTTATTTGAGTTCTCTATCTTTTTATTTTCTTAATGAGTCTGTTTATCTTTTTAAAGAACAAGCTTATGGTTTTATTGATCTTTTGCATTTTTTAGCTATGTTTGTTTCAGCTATGTTCTTTTATTATTTCCTTCATTCTACTCACTTTGGCCTTTGTATGCTCTTCTTTTTCTAGTTCCTTGTGGTGTGAAGTTAGATTATTTATTTGAGACTTTTCTTGTTACTTGAGGTAGGCCTATATTGATATAAATTTCCTCTTAGCACTGCTTTCACTATGACCCACAGATTTTGGGTCATTGCGTTTTAATTTTTATTCATCTCAAGATATGTCTGATTTTTTTCTTGATCTCATTGTTAACGCATTCATTGTTCAGTAGCATGTTATTTAGCTTTTATGTATTTGTGTATTTTTCAGGTTTTTTTTCTTGTAATTGATTTCTAGTTTCATACCATAATGGTCAGAGAAGATGCCTGATATGATTTCAATCTTAAATTTGTTGAGATTTGTTTTGTGACCTTACATATGATCTGTTTTAGAAAATGTTCCATTTGCTCTTTTTTTTTATTTTGTTTTGTTTTTCCAGATTTCTCACTTCTTTTTTAAAAAATTATTTATTTAAATTAGTTTCAAGTTTATAGTACATTGGTTAGACATAGTTCTATATAGTTCATAAAACGATTCCCCCCAATTGTTCCCTACCTTCTCCTAGCTATCATATGAATGCTATTGCATTTCTTCTGTTGTGCTCTCCATCCCCATGACCAACTATCAACTACTAATTGGTACTCATCCTTCCAACCCCCTTCCCTCTGTCCATCACCAAATTGTCCACTATATTTGTGAGTCTTTTTTTAAATTAGTTTGTTCATTTTGTTCCTTAGATTCCACATATAAGTGAAATCATGTGGTATTTATCTCTGTCTGACTTATTTTACTCAACATAATAACCTCTAGGTCCACCCATCTCATTGCAAATGGTAGAATTTCATTTTTTAAATGTCTGAATTATGGTACATATGAACCATAATTTTTTTATCCAGTCATCTGATGATGGACATTTAGGTTGCCTCCATATCTTGGCTATTGCAAAGTGTGTTGCCATGAATATTGGAATGCATAGATCTTTACGAATTATTGTTTTGGGTTTTTTTTTTTTTGGATAAATACCCCAAAGTGCAATTGCTGGGTCAAAGGGTATATCCCTTTTTAATTTTTTGAGAAACCTCCATACTGTTTCCATAGCAGCTGTACCAATCTGCAATCCCACCAATGGTGTATGAGGATTCCCTTTTCTCTGCATCCTTGCCAACACATATTGTTTTTTGATTTACTGATGATAGCCATTCTGACAGGTGTGAGGTGATATCAAATTGTGGTTTTAATTTGCATTTCTCTAATGGTTAGCAACCTTGAGAATCTTTGCATATGTCTATTAGTCATCTGTATTCCTCTTTGGAGAAGTATCTGTTCAGGTCTTCTGTTCATTTTTTAATTAGATTGTTTGTTTTCTTTTGTTGTTGAGTGGTATAAATTCTTTATAAATTTTGTATATTAACCTCTTATCAGATGTATCATTAGCGAATATTTCCTTCCAGTTGATTGTCTTTTTATTTTGCTGATGGTTTCCTCTGCTGTATAAACACGTTTTAGTTTGATGTAGTCCCATTTGTTTATTTTTTTCTTTTGGTTCCCTTGCCCAAAGAAATATATCTGAAAAAAAATTTCTGTTAGTAATATCAGAGAGTTTACTGCCTATGTTTTCTTCAAGAAGTTTTATGGTTTAGAGTTTTACATTAAAGTCTTTAATCCATTTTAAGTTTATTCTTGTGTATGGTATAAGAAGCTTCTTTTTTTTTTTTTTTTTTGCATGTATCTGTCCAATTTTCCCAACACCATTTATTAAAGAGACTTTCTTTACCCCATTGTATATTCTTACCTCTTTTGTCATATCTTAATTGAGCATGTAAGAGTGGATTTTTTTCTGGGCTCTCTATTCTGTTCCATTGATCAATGTATCTGTTTTTATGCCAGTATCATGCTGTTTTGATTACAGTAGCCTTGCATGTGCTCTTAAGAAGAATATATGTTCTACTCCTTTGGGGTGAAATGCTCCAAAGTAGAGCACAGATAGTCTGTCTCAAAGATGTGTCCACTGATATCAATAGGGTGTTAAAGTCCCCTACTATGACTGTGTTACTGTTGATTTCTCCTATTATATCAGTTAATATTTACTTTATATGTATAGGTGTTCCTGTGTTAGATGCATAAATGTTTACTGAAGTTGGATTGATCTCTTTATATTATGTAATGCCACTTTTTGCCTTTTATTATAGCCTTAGTTGTAAAATCCATTTTGTCTGGTATATATATTGCTACCCCAGCTTTTTTGTTTGTTTGTTTCTATTTTCATGAAATATCATTTTTTGTCTTTTTACTTTCAGTCTGTGTATGTTTTTTTATCTCAAATGGGTCTGTTGTAGATGGCATATATATGGGTCTTACTTTCTTATTTATGCAGCCACAGTGTCTTTTCATTGGAGCACTCAATCTATTTATGTTTAAGGTGATTATTAATAGGTACATAGTTATTGTCATTTTATTATTCATATTTATGTTCTACATTATCCCACCCCCTCTTCTTCTTAAAGACATTCTTTTAACATTTCTTATAATACTGGTTTGGTGGTAATGAATTCTTTCAGCTTTTTTTTTTTCTGAGAAGCTCTTTATTTCATCTTCAATTTTAATTAATAACCTTGTTCAATAGAGTAGTTTTGGTCATAGATCCTTACTTTTCATCATTTGACTATTTTACGCCAATGCCTTCTGACCTGCAAAGTTTCTGTTGAGAAATCAGCTAAAATTCTTATGGGAGTACCCTTTTAAGTAACTAGCTGCCTTTCTCCTGATGCTTTTAGAATTCTCTGTCTTTTTTTGGCATTTTACTTATGATCTATCTCAGTATGGGTGTGTTTGGATTATCTTGTTTAGGACTCTGTGCTCCCTGGATTTGTATATTTATGTCCTTCATCAAGTCAGGGAAGTGTTTAGTCATTAATTTCCTCAAATATGTTCTCCATTCCTTGCTTCTAATCTTTGCCTTCTGGTACCCCTATGATGCAAATGTTATGCTTGATGCTGTCCTGAGGTTTCTTTTCATTTAAATTTTTTTTTTTCTTTTTGGTTTTGGCCCAGCAGGCTCATGTACCTGTTGAGACCACCTCTGGGTGTGCCGCTTGTATGTCTAATCAGATAATGCTCTGTTGAGGTCTAGTACCAGTCTCTGGCTATGTTGATTTTGGAGCCCTTTGGGAGTGATTCTTGTGCAGGATAAGTTTAGCCACTGCCCAGAGCTTCCTGGTAGGAGCTACAAAGCTATACATGGTTGATTGTTGCCTGTGCTGGACCTGGAGGCATGTGGGAGAGGCCATGTGGTGAACCAAGGCTAGCTGCCACCAGTACCAGGCCTGTAGCTCTCAGCAGAAATCCCAGAGCACCCAAAGGCCTGAGGTACCTGTTTGTTGCCCATAAGGCTCAGCAGCTGAAAGAGCCTCAGGTGGTAGGAGAGTTGGGTGGGGCAAGGACTCAGGGAGTCACAGGGTAGAGCAGATACAGCTTTGGCAGTGTAGGGTGCTAAATATAGGCAAGGTGCTACCCACCTATGGGCTTCACAGGATGAGGGCTCAACAAGGGGATAATGGTGACTGTCCCTCCAGCCCTTGACCTGAAGTCATACAACTTAGTCTTTTCCTGTATGTCTTTGGCACCTCCCAAACTACTTTCCCTTCACCAGAGCCCAGGGTGAATGCCTGCAAGCTAGTGTCTGTGCCTGAGCCCTTTAAGGAAATGGGGTTGGGTCCCTCGCTCTTTTGGGGAACTTCTGCAGCCAGGATATTCCTCTCGATGCTCAACTACCCAATATGAATGTGAGACTAGACCATTTTGAATCTTTGCCCCTTCTACCAGTCTTGATGTGACCACCTTTTTATACCCCCAGTTATATGAGTTCTATTCAGCTAGTCTTCAGATGGTTGGCCAGGTTAACTGTTTCATAATTACAGTTTTTATGCAGTCACAGGAGGATGCATACACAGCATCTAGATACTCTATAGTCTTAACCAGAACTTTTCAATTTTCTTTGGTAATTATATTCATTAATTTTCTTTATCTTAAATGCTCTTTTCCCTTACCATCTTGAGCTCTTCACATATCTAAATTCTTCCTGTTTTCTACAATATCCAAAAGCTAGCTAGAACATCACATTGCCCCTGAATCACTTTCTTAAAAATCATCCCTCCATACTCAGGATGCTATTTAGTACTTTATCAATATCCTAATATTTATATCCTATGTAAGACTAAGTCTCTTCTAGGCATTTAATGGCTTAACACAATACTTTGAAAACAATTTAAGTATAATAACATTTGTCAAATAAATTAGAGGAAGAGATGCAGGAATATTAGGAGAGGGATTTGGTAGACTCAACAGGATTTAGCAACTGATTAAATATGAAGGGTTAAGAAAAGAAAGTTTCTATGTTTGTTTCTTGGAATTGAAGCTTGAGTGTCTAGGTACAAATAATGTCATTAAGATATTTAAAGAAAATAGAAGTAATAAGCTTGATAATTGAAATGTCTAACAACTATTAGTTGTGGACATACTGAGTTTGGAATTCTCAATGTCCTTTAAGATTGATAAGTCTAGTACAGATTCAGAAAAAAATAGTCTAAAACTCAAGTGAGAGATAAGGGACAAAATTTTAGATTTAAGTCTTTTCAGAATATGAGTGATAATAGAAGCCATATGAGTACATGAGACCACTCAGGGGGAGAATGCATAGAACAAGAAGGGAAAAGAAGTATTTTGATGAAGAGCCTTATAAAATGCCATTTGGAAATCAAGAGAAGAAAATAAGAGTAGAGAAAAAGCAGGATAGAATTGAGATTAGAAAACCATGAGTTCTAAAGAGTGCAAAGAAGAAAGGTATTTTAGAAGAAATCATCCTTTTGGCTGTTGGAAGCTGTGTGGTCCCAGTTCTTCATCCTTTTTGGCATTGATGTCAAGATAATGGAGAAATTGTTCAAGGTTACATACTGTTATTTTGAATGCATAACTCAGGAAATAAGACTCCACATATACACTTAGTCATTTAAACCCTAGTAATTAATGGAGAAAAGTTCAGGTCAGTGAGACAACCGATTTTGGTTAGGTAAGTTTGAACAGTACTGCTTCAATCATGTTGTATAGAAAAGGTAGTCTGAGAAATTATCAGATAAATATAAATTCACTTTTAGCAGAAGAAAACTATCAGGATCTTACCTTAGTGATAGCAACTTTGTAAATTGGAAACATCACCTAAATAGATGAAACATGATTCACGTGAATGCTAGGAAGAACACTAAATGTTGTCAATTTGGCAAATTAATCTATATGCAAATTAGTAATGTTTTAAATAAAGAAAACACATCAAAGGGCATGCCTGTTCATTTATTTTGATATTTTATAATTTAGTCTAATTATTTGTGAAACTGTAACCCATTAAGTCGGCCTTTAGTATAGTTTTGTGAAAAATAATGACATTTTAGTCAAAGAAGCACTTACTTTTGCTTTCTCAGGCAAGGTACTTAATAAAGTAATTGATGAAAACTAAAATGTCAGGTCTTACTCACATCTCTGTACATTAGCCAAAGATACATACAGACTAGAATTCAGATCATTCAAAATGGGTCCTTAGTTTAATATGCATTTCTAGAGAAAAATCTGTGGAATTAATTCTCTGAACAATGTATGAGCTACATATTGAGTTTGATTATTTACCTTACATATCAAATATACTTTCATTCAGACTAACACGTATAATTTTGATACTTTACCAGGTTTTTAAAACTTTGTATAATCTTGCATTTCAATGTCCTGCACCTATCTTTTTTTATGTCATTTTGTCCCTGAAAAGACCCGAAGTATTGATGTAGAGGATTTTTAGCTGTATTTTAGACCAGTCTTGTATTAATGTTATACTATACAGAAAATTATTTTAAGAACAAGTAGATGGATTTTTCTTAAATTTAAGATGGTTCCATTTTTATATAATTTACTTCATATGGAGTAATTCCTAATTTTTCAAGGCTCCAAATTCTTAGATTTGTTAAGGCTTACTGCAAATTAGCAAGACCACATACAAGACCACATACAGCATTTCCTTCAATTTGGTTTTCTAAGTAAACAAAGCCTACAGCATAGTCTTCTGTTAATAAGGGATGAATCTGAGTCTTTTCTGATAAATCAAGGGGCTGTGTTGATTTAACAAAGATGATGTTATTGATTCAAAGGGAATGTTCTTTAAGCAGTTTTTTCTAATTGTTTGTGCTGATCCATCTACATTTTACATTTTACTTCCCATTTTAGCCACACATTTTATAAAATACCCAGCCAAGATTAGAGGTTTATTATAGGCATGATATGATACAATAATCACTGACCAATGAATAATAGACCCCCTGACCTTCTCATTATTAATGACAAGTTGGGCTAAATGCCTTATAGGCACCTTAATCCTAGTGTCAACATCAAGAAGATTTTTTTGTTTGAGGCAATATGAATTATATATGTACAATTAAAAGCAGAACCCAGAAATATAAATACTTGTAAATAAACTTTTTTTCATCTTTCCTCAGTGCAAATACTTTTTTTGTGTAAATAAAAAAATAATAATATTGATCAACCTTGGAAAAAACAGCAGCCCATGAGATAATTATCCTGAGCTTGTAGTCCTTTTTAATGGCATGAGCAACAGTAACTAATAAGACAGAAAAGTGTCATAGAATTTTGCTCATTTTCTTTGTACAGAATGTATTCCTAAATTAATAGAAGTTCTGCTGTGATGCCTGGTAGATTAAGCATGAAACAATTCCTTGGCAAGATGTTAAAATTTTAATTCACAAAGATCATCTATCATTTTGGTAAATGCACCATGTAAACCTGAAAATAGTCTAAATTTTATTATTGTTGAATGTAGGGCACACAGTATATGACAATTAGTTCTGCTAATTGTGTTAATTTTATGTAGGGCACACTATATGACAATTAGGTCTGTTAATTAGGTCAAATTTGTTAATTGTATTGTTCATATTTTTATATTCTTACTGATTTTTTTCTAACTGCAATTATTGTTAACTTTTGAAGTTTTTAGAAAGGTAACTTTATATATATGTTGAATCTACATATTAATTTGATTAAAATTTAGAATAGTCATATTTTCTAACTGATTTACCTCTTTATCATTATGAATGTTTACTCTTTGATTCTAGCAATACTCTTACCTTAAAATTGTTTTAGTATTAATATAGCCACAGACATTTTATTTTGCACTATATTTGCATGATTGTATCTTTTATTCAATTCTTTAGATTTCAATCATTTTATATATTCTAATTATATATGCTAAGAATTTAGAATATAGCAAAATATTTTTAGACTGAGTAGCATATAGTTGAGATTTTTAAAACTCAAACAATCTTATTCTTTATGTGAAATATTTTGTTCATTTGCATTAAATGTAATTGAAGATATATTTTACTTCATATATGTCATCTAATTACTTGTTTTCTATTTGGCTAACCAGCTTTGTTCTCATAAATCTATCTTTTGGATTGATCAGTTGTTTTTTGTTTTGTTTTATTGGTTTAACTATTCTATTTTTCTTCTATTAACTTGTTAGTTATAACTTCTCTTCCTGTTCTTTTACTAACTACTGTAGAATATACAACTTTCTACCTTTCACATTACTGTTTTCACGCATTTGAACTATATATATACATATATATATGCACGACTGCACAGAATATTATTTTATTTTGTTCAGTAAATATTTATCTGTATAGTTCTTTACTTTGTTGAACATTTCTTCATGTACTTATATATGTTGGGATTATTTTTCTACTACCTAAATTAATTCCCTTATAATTATTTTTAGTGCAGGTTTGATGGCAATACATTCTGTATGTGTTTTATCTGTTTAAAAATATTTTAGTTAATTTTTATTTTTAAATTTGTATTTGTATTTTTAATTTTATAAATGTTTTATATTTCTATATTTTATCTATAATTATCTTATAATTTTTATTATTTTAATTTTCAAAAACTTCACTGGGTAGATAAATCTTCGTTCATTTGATGTTAATATTACTTCTTTTTTTAAAAGTAATGTGTGTACTCCTTTGGGCTATGTTTAATACTTTCTTTTTCTCTTTAGCTTTTAATGATTTTATTATGGTATGACTAAGTGTGCTATTTTTGTGTTTACTACTCTTGGGGCTCAGAGATTCTCTAACTTGTATATTTCATTGGTTCTGAAAAATTCCAGCTATTATTGTTCTGTCAATTATTGTTTCTGTCCCAATCTTTCTCTCTTCTCTTTTTTTAAACTTCAATTCTACATGTACATTATACCTTTCATTGTATGTGATATGCTTCTTGTGCTCTTTTGATACTTTTCTTTTTCTGCAATGCTTTACTTTGGATATGTGCTATTGACACGTGTGGCAGTTCACAAATATCTTCTGCTTGTCTATTTTCCTGTTAAATCCATCTATTGATTTATTTTATTCAATTTTCAGTTCTAGAATTCCTCTTTAAATCTCTTTCTTAGATACTTTCTCTGAATGAAATTTTCTATCTTTTTACCTATTCTTCCATGATTTTACACATTTTACTTAGTAATCATAGTTATTTAAAGCATTTTTTATTAATTTCAATATTAAGATCAACAACGTCTCTTTTTAATTGTTTTTCTATTGGATGTTGGCATCTCTAATAATTTTTTAATTGAATGCTAAACATTATATATTTAAAAATATCTAGTGTTATTTTTCCTTAGGAATGATTTTCCTCTTCCCTTTGCTAGATAGATAATGACTGGTGACTATAATCCAGTCAGATATTGAGCTGGGTAGTGATTATCATAAAGCTTTGGTACCCCAGTTCATAGTTATTTCTAAGATGAAGAACCTCCAGAACTTTTAGCTGAAAGGGACTTTCTTTGGTAAATTCTAAACTGTGTTTAAAGACAGAATAATGAGACAGCAGAGAACTGTGTTATCTTTTTCAAATATTTCTGCTTAGCTTTTCAACCCCCAACTTTTAGCAGCATCTGAACTAAGTAAAATAATTGAAGGGGGAAACCAGCTGTGTGTCAGCTTCTGTTTTCTCTTCCTTTCCCACAAAAAGCTTGGTTCTTTATGTCTCCAACTTTTTTTTTTGAGTTTTAGATCTTTTTAAGGGATCTATTGGTATCACTATTCCCAGAAGTTGCTCTCTACCCAGACAAAGACTGAATTCTTCAACTAATATACTGAACCTAGAATCACAAACGATTTCAGAGAAATGCAGAAAGTCACCTCACTTTGCCTTCGTTCTCTCCTTTCCAGAATCTTGGCCTTTTAGTTTTGTTTTGTTTTGTTTTTTTACCTCACTACCATTCTCATGCAGTTAAATAAATAATTTTTAATTTTTATTGAGTTTTTCTAAATGTTCTCCAGATAAAATCTTTCTGTAGTAATAGACTTTATTCAATTCATAAAAAGAGATCACTTTTTTTGTCCTAATTTGCCATTTCTAAGACTATCACCCTAGCCAAAGAGAAAATTTAAACTATTTTGCTTGTCTGTTTGCTTGTTATTACAACCGGATCCTTCTGTTATTTATACTTAAATTGTTAAGGATGAATTTCTTTTATTTAATTTTTAGAATGACCTGGAATTTAAGCTTTATTAAATATTACTATTATAGATTTGACTTATATGTCTGTTTTTGCAAGCATACTTACAGATTGTCTCAATATATAAAGAAATACAACTAGATGAGTTTCTAAACTGTGTTACTCTGATCAGGTACCAAGTTCTGTTGATTTTTAGACAAAAAAACTATTTGAGAAATAAAATTTAGAAATACTCAACACTATATTGACTTCAACCCACATATAAAGCTTAATTTAAGCTGAAAATTGTCATATTTTCGGCTTTGGAATTATTAGAAATTATTCAGTTATTTAGGATGTCGTCTCATGTTCTATGCACTCAAAGAAACATGTTTAGGCTAACGACATATTCTGTTCAAAACATGCCATTACTTTGGATAAGTAATATACAGTAGCTATGCTCTCTGCATCAAAATCAATAACTTTCTAATGAGGTACCAAGTCTTTGCAGATATTAAGATGAGAGTTAAAAAATAATACATTCTTTGGTTTTCTTTCTGTCAATTTACTCTAACCTGGGCTAGCTTTCAAAAATTAACAAAATTAAATATTTTTTTCAAAATAGTCTGTCACCCAATAATTTATTTTAGTTTGGCTTTCAAAGAGTTCATGTGTTACACGAGCTTCTTAACATTTATAACTTATTTTCACTTGCTTACTCACTTACTAGTTTCAGATTGGAATATATTTGTATTTGTAAAACTGTGTATAAAGCAGTATGTTTCATAGGTAAGAACAGTACAGGCAATGAAAGAATGGCTTCTTACAAATTATGTCATTGAAGAAGATGGAATATGTAGATAAATATGCAGACCTAATTTTCCAGTAGTGCATATAAATTGATATATATATGTTCTACTATATAAAACAAACCAAAACATTTGCTTGATGCCTTATGAGTCTCAACACATTTGATTAACCAGCATGTCAAATACCATCACTTCTTCTCTGAGCACCTGGTGTATTCTTATATAAAATAATTATTTTAATTATTATTTTATTATCAAATTCAATTTTAATAAAAAGTAACCAATCTTTAGTTTTACAGTATTTGCTGAATTCAGAAATAAATATGTAACAATGTTAAAATTAAAGTCAAATGAGGACCTCCAATTAAAATTGTTATGGAATGTCAAGATCAAATAACCATATAGAAATTTTCCAAGAAAATGGGAAAACCTGTTCCATGATTCTTGAATCCTTTTATGCATTTTGAAAATATGAAGAGTAAGAGATAGAGAGGCGTCTATGTGAAGATGTTAATGAAGAAATGCATTTAGAGGGAACTCTTTCCATGCTATCAGACCATTGTCTCACACTTTGAGGAAAAAGGGAAGTATGGCAGATGGCCATAAAAATATACCTTCCAAACCTCCAACCATAGAGAGTATAATTGGCCAAGGGTCCCAGTTGCAGGGAGGAGGGCAGATTTAGATTTTGTACAAAATCAGGCTTACAGTTATGATTGTTATTTGAGTCAACAAATGAAATTTGATACATTTAGTATGTTCAAACACAAATATTAAAAAATTATCCATTTGCTAAGCAAAAGCAGAAAAGGCATGGGAAGACTGTAGAGCTTTTATAAAATGGCAGAAGTTTTTTCCTCAAATAAAAATTGAATGCTATGAGTCAGGTTTGTCCAAGCTTTGGTCACGCCTATTAATCTTCATGAAAGATTAGTAAAAATATAATAAAAGTATAGTTTGTTGCATAACATAATTAATGTCAACAATTAGCATAAAAGTTCATAATTTGAATCCCATACGGTGATTATCTGAAGTAATTTATTAATATCTTTCATGTAGCTTGGGAAACTATAAATTCCCCATTGATATTACTGTCATGAAAATAGTTGCAATTGTCTATATGTAGTTTATGTAAATATACTTGTAAATACATGTAATATATGATTTTGAATTGTTACCAAATAAGCATGATCAAAAACATTAAAACTATTTATTTTATAATGCTCCTATATTTTATTATAAAAAAACTAGAAGAATGAAAACTAGGCCACAATGGCATCATCAGAGAAAAGAAGACATCTCTATATTATTTAGCATCAAATGAAATGAAATAATAAAACTGAAAGATTTTGTCCTGACTATTTAGCAAAAAACATGAGTTATGGACACTTTGAACATGTCTCTTTCTGAACAACTATGTATCTATAACCCAAAATACAGACAATGAATACAAACTGGATCTTAATGAGCAGCAAGAATACAAGAGATGAAAAACAAACAAAAGGCCATGAGAACCACTAATGATGTTACAATTGCTGCTATGAGTTTTTCTCATTTGGATAACAAAAGCATGATTCATGAGCAAGCTAACCAAGTTTCATTTTTTCCATCATCCAATTAAAGCTTTTTGCTAATTTTTTATAACCTCAATCCATTAATTTTGTTTTGAATCTTCATTTCCAGTCTTCACCAAATCAAGATGCTGAGGCTAAATATGAGTCAGACTTCAACTTTTTGCCTGCAAAGCTAACACACTGTTCTAATAGATAATTTATTTTAAAAAAAAGAAAAAGGAGAAGAAAAACCAAAATGATTTATGGTTTACTAGTCAAACCAAACACCAAAATTATGGAAAAACTGTGGTCTTTTCCTTAAATACTTTGAATTTTACAAGGCTGTTGACTCTTCATGTGTACATTTTCACTTTGTTGAGTTTGTAATTTTGCTTTCTATTACCATTATAATAGAGCAGTAAGTTAATGAGTATTTAGTTATATTTGAGCATGTCTATTTGTGGATATAGCTATATTTAAGGAAGACACATAAAAAAATGTTTCATTTTAAAAAATTGCAGACAAATCCAAATATTTTAGTTACCTCATCTATGCAAATAAAATGTTATGTTGAAATATGGTTAACAGACTATTACACATAGTAATATCCACTTTGGACTAATTTGAATCATCTGATTCCAGTTAGCATATACTTGAAAATAGTCTAAAAAGATATTTCCTTCACCCGATTTTTCATGTTCATTAATAATAACATAACTGACATTGACATACTTGTGGGTGGGAATAGGTTGAGGTAAAAGATGGTTATAGGAAATGAAAAACATTCACTTGATCACCCAGCCTCCTTCCCTTAATGCTGCTTAGTCTGCAATGTTAGAATGCAACACTTTAGCTTAAGATCCTGATCTGAACATTTCTCTCCCTTTTCAAAGTAGTGACAAAGTTCAAAAAGAATAAAATTTGTAACCCCAGATTTCTATAATCAGATAAGGTAAAAGGAACATTTGGTGAAGAGACAAAATGCACTTTAAAATTTATGGGAATTGTGTATAAAATGTATGTCTAATGTTCTCTACCAAAAAAAAAAAAAAAACCTTTAAGAAATAATGCTTCCTGAGATAAAATTATTGTAAGAAATTTACTTCAGCATTAAAAAAATATTCATATAGCTAGAATAAATAATGTAATAAAACAAAGTGTAAGTATTATAACTATTGAACTAAAAATTAATTGAAAGAAGTAATGATTCAACTTGATTGACACTGGCTCAAAATCCTAGAACATACTAGCAAAAATGAGAGACATTTACATAGTTGCAAACTTAAGTTCAATAATTTTTTTATCTAGGAGAATTCAATAGATAAGTTTTCATTTCTATAACAGATAACTTTTCTTTCCTATTTTGGAACTATAAATTTACCTTAGGTATTTATATTTAATTTTATGTTAACATGGGTAGAGTCAATGCTCATCATTTTTAAGCCTTTCATTCTAATTGCTCACAATTAATGAGATATTTTTATTTAAAATATAAATTTCAGTAAATGAGTAAGAGTTCCAAGAGTGTATTACTTTTATTTTTTACAGAGAATATTTTATTTTAAATAAATTTTGGTTTTAATGGCTGGATTTCATCTTCAGATAGATTTTCCAAGACTTACTATTTACATTCCTTCTTATTGCTTTCTCCATGATGCATTGCTTTGCCTTTAGTCCTGAATTACACTCGGTTGTACATGGAATTATTTACTTTTTAACTCTATAGACATGACAATTTTTAATTCTGACATCTAAGTGTTACCCAATCTTAAATTAGCTTAATTTTTTACAGGTTACTTATTTATACTAATAGCAATTACTCTATAGAGTCCTGCACAGATATTTTGTGAACATACAAGAATAGCTGTGTCAATACTCTGTTTTTAATTAATACAAATCAGAGAACACCATAAACACATTTCTGAACTTTCTTCAAAAAAAAAAAATTCTGGGCAGTAGTATCTGAGACCTCCTATTTGTCCATAGCTTCACCAACACAGTGTTTTCAATCCATGATTTTTGCCAATTAACAGTTGAAAGTAATTTTCTCATAGTTTTAATTTGTATTTTATTTCTCTGATTATGCATGTGGTATATTGTTATATATTTATATGACTTTCATGCTGTTTTCTGTAAAATCTTTCTTATTTTTTTTGCTCTTTGTCTGACAGGTTACCATTTTATTGCCATATATAGTTTATTAATTTTATATATATAATAAAAGTTCCAAATAATTTTTCCAAGGATTTAAATTTATCTGCCTACTCAGATGTCCCAATATCTTTTACTAAATAACTAATTTTTTCCTAAAAAATTATATTAGCACTTCTATCCTTTACCAAATTCTAATTCATATGGACTCTAATAGTGTGCTGAATGAAATGGTTTGTAATTGATGTACCAATGTCTACTTTTTAAATAACTAATTTATTGAATATTTCAATATTAGTTTAGAATTCATCTTTATCTCTTTTTCTAAAATGTCTCTATTTTTTATTTTGTATCTTTATGAATTTTAAAATAAGTTGGTCAAGATTCAAAAATATTTTGGTAATTTTACTGGTATTGTATTACATGTAAAGATTAATATAGGGAGAATTAAAATTTTTTCTACATGGTTTCCTTTTCCAAAATCAAAGTATGCCTCTATAGTTGTTTACTTTTGTGTCCTTCAAAAGCATTTTAAAGTTTTATTCACATATTTATCTTCTTCATTCCATGTGAAATACATTTTAAGTATGTTATCTTTCTTGTTACGATTACAAATTGTTTCATCTGACAATTTTATTGTATTTTCTTGCTATAGGCATTATCTTACAGCCTGAAAATGTATATCTTACATTATTTTCAAACATAATAGATAGATATTATTTTACCTTTTCATTTCTTTTGTAATTTCATTTTCCATGTTCTCTTCTTCAGAAATAACAGTTATCTGTCTGTTGGTTCTCAATTGCTTTGTCTCTAAAGCACATAATCACTTTTATATTTCCACTATATGAACAGTAATTTTTCTCGTCTTTCTTCTTTTGATTTGTGTTACTCTTTCTACTATTGTTTTATTATAATTTTTTAATTTTATTTCATAGATCTGTATTTTTATTACATTTTTTCTGTTTTCTCAAAAACAAGAAAGATAGATACTTCTTGACTCCTCTTTTTATTTGAACATTCTTTGAAAGTTCTTAAAATGTGAGCTTTAATATTAAATATTGACTTGTTATATTATTCATTAATTTTTGGAGGTATTAAGGAGGAAATTAGTGGCATGGGCTGTCTTAGTTAAGAAATATTTTTTCTATAAGTTTAATCTCTGAATAAGTTGCATGGCCATATCTGTGGGTGTCTCAGTAGATTGGCAGTGCAAACTATCCCACTGAACGGTGACTTTTTTAGAGTAATTTGGGTAATTAGATAAGAGGAAGAGTTTGTGAGAAATTTTATGAACCTCAGACTTTGTGGCATAAACAGCCAACTACATTTTGGCCATCACTGGTATTCAACGGCTTCTAGGAAGTTCTTCCTCGTGTTCTTTCTAACATGGTCTGAGGCTGTGTGTGACTTTCTACTACTTTTTATGCTACACATTTCCAGTTCCATTAATTTTGCTAAATTGGTAAATGGGGTGTTTTAAAGATGGTTTTACCATAATTTTCTCTATCTTTTTTGTATAACACACTCTGCCAAAAAGAAGTGTTATAAATTTATTACCAGTACTTTTCAGTTTTATTTTGTTTTATTCAGTCAATATTTAAAATATGCTGTATTATGTTTAAATTTTTCCCAGATGTGATTACTGATATAATATTACATAGAACAAAGAGTAAATGTATTGATAAAGAACTGTATCTAAAATGTAAATATAAATTAAGCACTTTTCGTAATTGGTAGTACATATTAGTGCTTGAAAATTGAAAAAATTGAATGGAGTTAATAAATACACATCAAACTTTATACACTATAATTATCAACTAGACCTTATTTTTATTTTTGTTATTTGTATGGCAGGTGCTTTTTGAGCAAGACACAGTCATTTTTAAAAAGGCCACATACGATTGACAAATTGGTCCAAATGTAGCTCATCAGAGAAGAAATCTATGTAGATACCATTTCTATTTTTATACTCAATTTGAATTTCAGTAGATGAGTAAGAGTTCCAAGAGTGTATTACTTTTATTTTTACAGAGAATATTTTATTTTAAATAAATTATTTTGAAAAATGTATTTTAATATTAATGTATGAATGAATAATACAATATTTTGCAGTAAAAAGATTATACATGATTTCTATTTTCTACTAATTTCTTTTTAATCATTAGAAATTAATCCTTATTTTAAAATATTTAATCATTAGTAGTATTCCATTCATTCTGGAAAATTTATTAAATGCATTTATTACACCATGGATTTTGCTTTACGTGCCTTGCTTCTTCTCATCCTTACAACCAATCAACATTCCATTTTTAATATCAGGAAATCTAAAACTGAGTACAGACATACTTCAGAAATATTGTAGGTTTGGTTTCAGAACATCTAAATATAGTGAATATTGCAATGAAGCAAATCCGATTTTTTTTTTGGTCTGTATTAAAGTATACTATATTGCAGTCTACTAAATGTACAATAGCATTATGTCTGGAAAAACAATGTACTTACTTTAATTAAAAAAATAATTTATGGCTAAAAAAACGATAATAATTTTCTGAATCCTTAGCGAGTTGTAATCTTTTTGCTTGTGAAAGGTTTTGCCTCAATGTTGATGGCAAATTCTGACTGGTCAGAATTTCGTAGCATGCCATGCTGTTAATAGCATTTACATACGGAACTTCTTTTGAAATTGGAGTCAATTTTCTCAAATCCTGCAGCTGCTTTATCAACTAAGCTTATGTAATATTCTAAACTTTTTATTGTCATTTCAACAATCTTGACAACATCTTCACCAGAAGTTTCCATTGGGAGCAGGGGGGAACATTTTCTTTATTCATCCAAAAGGAGCAACTCCTCATTCATTCACGTTTTATCATAAAATTGCAGCAATTCATTTGTAATTCTAGTTATCTGGCTATTTCCACCAAACATATCTATATTTACTTCCTCCACTAAAGTCTGAACCCCTCAAAGTCATCCGTGAGGATTGGAATCAACTTCTTAAAAACACCTATTAATGTTGATATATTGGCCTCTTCCCATGAATCAGAAATGTTCTTAATGGCATGTAAGATTGTAAATCCTTTCCAGAGGCTTTCACTTACTTTGCCCAGATCCATCAGAAGAATCGTTATGGTAGCTATAGCCTTACAAAATATATTTCTTAAATAATAAGACTTAAAAATCAAACTTACTCTTCAAACTATGGGCTGCAGAATGGATGTTGTGTCAGCAGACATGAAAACAACATTAATCTCATTGTACATCTCCATCAAAGCTTTTGAGTGCCTAGTTGCATTGTCAATGAGCAGTAATATTTTGAAATAAATCTTTTTTTCTGAAGGTCTCACAGTAGGCTAAATCATTAATTAAACCATGTTGTAAACAAATATGTTTTCATCTGAGTTTTGTTTCTCCATTTATAGAGCACAAGCAGAGAAAATTTAGTATAATTTACAAAGGCCCTAGGATTTTAAGAATGGTAAATGAGCATCAGCTTCAAATTAAAGACATCAGCTGCATTAGCTACCTAACACAAGACTCTGCCTATCATTTGAGTCTTTGAAGGCAGCCGTTGACTTCTCTCTAGCTATGAAAGTCCTAAATGCATCTTCTTCCAATATAAGTTTGTTTTGTCTACTTTGAAAATTTTGTTTGGTGTAGTCATCTTCCTTAGTTATCTTAGCTAGATCTTCTGACTTACTTGCTTCAGCTCCTACACCAGCACTTGCTGCTTCACCTTATACTTTTATATTATAAAAACTACTTCTTTCCTTAAATATCATGAACCAACCTCTTCTAGCTTCATCTCTTCTTCGGTAGTTTCCTCACCTCTCTTAGCCTTCATAGAACTGAAGAGAGTTAAGACCTGACTCTGGATTAGGTTTTGGCTTAAAGGAATGTTGTGGCAGGTTTGAGCTATCCAGACCACTAAAACTTTCTCTATATCAGTAATAAGGCTGTTTCAATTTCTATCATTCATGTGTTCACTGGAGTAGCAGTTTTCATTTTCTTCAAGAACTTTTTCTTTGCATTCACAACTTGGCTAATTGGCACAAGAGTTCTAATTTTCAGCCTATCTCAGCTTTCAACATGCCTTCCTCACTAAGCTCAATTGTTTCTAGCTTTTAATTTAAAGCAAGAGATACTTGAACACTTAGAGAACAATATTAATTAGCCTAATTTCAATATTTTGTGTCTCAGGCAATAAATAGGCCAAGAGGAAAAAGAGAGATGGGTAAATGATTGCGGCAGTGAAGCTGTCAGAACATACACAACATTTATCAATTAAATTCACCAGTCATATGGGCATGGTTTGTGGCACCCCAAAATAATTATAATAGTAAGATCAAAAATCACTGATCACAGATCACCACAACAAATAATAATGAAAAGTTTGAAATATTTCAAGAGTTACCAAAATCTGACACAGAGACACTAAGTAAGCAAATGCTGCTGAGAAATGGCATGTATAAACTTGCTCAACAAAAGTTTTTTTGTAAAGTAAATGCAATTATCTGCAAAACTCAACAAAGTAAAATTCAATAAAATTAAGTATGCCAGTAAATTGACTAATTGGTTACCATGTCTAGAATGATTATTTGAACTAATTTCACTCTGAAGGTCATGCTTTGAACTTTTATGATTTGTTATCAAATTTTAATTATAAAACATGATTGTATATTAGTATCAGTTAAAGATATAAAAACAAACGGACTCAAATGCTTAGGTCACATTTCATACCTATAGAATCAGAAGTTTTATGTGTTTGGAGTTTGGATGAATAAGGTATCTCTTCTCAAAAAAAATAACAATAACATACTCGGTGCACTCACAAAAATGCAACAGATATGTAATTGCTGATCTATTTCAAATGTCAAGACCCTTGATTTAAAATCTATGCAACCATTTCATTAATATTATAGGAAAATGTGGAGTTTTCATTATTATCAATAATATTTAACCTGTTTATATTATTGTGTTGTGTTATTCTCAAAAAATCACAAAATTGCAGTATTGAATGACCAGGATAATTATAGGAACGTTAGCAGGTATGTTGTCTCATTCCTGCCAATTCTTTTGTATTATGTATAAAGTTAACAGTTTGTAAGGATTCAGGATTTTAGTTTAGATTTTTACCAGCCTCGAACTGTCATAACATTTCAAAGATCATATCCAAGGTAATCTCTTTGCTCCTTTTGCACTTTCTCAGCGCAAGAACACCTTGGCACCTTTCCAGATGTAACTGCGCACTGACTCCTGCACAATCTGCTGCGATCATATTGGGTAGGAGGAGATCTCAGCTTATGAGGTTAAGGACTAAAGTGCCACCTTCTCACATATTTTCCAAGCTCTGCCTGGCTTGTCTTCAAGCCCTAAATCTCTTCCCAGGTTTTAGAGCCTTTGACTTTTCATTTTTGGTCACATAGCCTTGCCCTTAGGCTCTAGTAAAATTTCAACCTTAAAAAGCATAGACTTCCAGAGGTCAAGTACCAGCTTTTATCATTCAGAATCAAGACACACCCCACACTTATCCCACTCTAGTTCTGAAACTTTTCTAAGGTATGAACCTTAGACTTTTCCCCAACTCATACTGATCTACTATCATTGCTATTGTGGGGACTAAAAAAATAATAATAATAATAGTTTTCCTCTCACCTACTAAGTTCTTCTAGGTGAGCTAATAAATTAACAGACAGGTTAACAAGAGCCAATCAGATTTTAATACGTGCACATGGGGATTTATATAAACATAAAAATTCCAAAGACAGTGAGACATCATTAGGCATATAAGACATTTTGGACAAAGAAAAGGATAAGGGATATATTAGATTTTAGAAGGGAGAATGGGCAATTTACAGGTAGTTGAGGATAAAGGTAACATATATGGCAGGAAAATTCTTGTTGGGCAGCTGAGAAACAATGGGACATGGGTATCCAGCTAACAGGCTTGTGTCTTCCTAACCAATGCTAGGGTGAAGGTTCTTCAGGGGATTAAGCCAGGAATTTCTTTTTAAAGCAGGTTTTTCTATCTGAATCTCTTGGATTGGAAAGATGGGAGAGTCAAAGGTTTCTTCTGAGTCTTATTTCTTAATGAACAGCTTAAAATCAATATACCAAAAAGTAGCTTCAGGGTGGCAAAATTTTGGTTCCCTTCACTTTTGCAACTTCTTCTCGTTCTGATCATCTTTTACCCATTTAATACTCAAGATCTCTTAAAGCTAAAGAACAATATTATTATATAGTCTGGTTTAATTGCATATTTAAGAATCACAAAGCCAGAATATTGGAATTCAATGGAAAAAGAAAAAAAAAAGTCTGCCCCTCTCTCTCTGTTGATATTTTTAACAAGTTATAGTACTTTGATTTTCTGGGAGACTTCCTTTTCAATGACTTTGTTGATTATGGGTGTAATGGCAGTAAAGCCTCTGGGACACTGGTTGGTGGCTTGGCTCTCATGTCGGCTGCTTGCTCAGGAGCTGCCTTAAATTAAATATGTTCTCAAAAAAAAAAATCAGAAAAAGTCAGAAGAGTCATTCAACACTCTAATCCTGACCACATCTCAGTAATTTCTAAATATCTACTGCTCTAAAATCAGAAGTCAAAATTAATTGATTCCTGAGATGAGAGGACTTTATCTTATTCATCTATGGCCCCAAACTTATTATTTTTCATAAAGCTATACCTTTTTAAAGTTGCTATATCAAAGGTCAAGACTTTCTCACTGATTTTTTTTAGTTGCCTACAATGCATTAATGTGTTTGACATTTTCTCTCATTTTTTTTTCTAAAGGCAAAATAATGCCAAAAAGAACGTAGTAACTTTTGTACAGACTGATTTTCATTTTTGGCTTATGCATTAATATTTTTAATTAAGATATTTATTAAAGTTAGGCAAAATTTTGGCCTACGATTTTTAAAGCAGCTTCATATTGATTGTTCTCATAAAGATAATTAACTTGGTGGTTCCTTCAAAGCATTTACAATTGACAGATAAGCACATTTTGAAGAGTGAACAATAAATCTTAAGCTAATCAACACTATGTATAATCATGTACAAGTTTCAGTCTGCAAAACTGACATATTAATACTTTTATCTTTCATAGTTAAAACTAATCTCTAAAATTAAAAACCATAGAATATTGCTCACTTTGGACCATGTCCATTTTACAATTATTCTATCCAATGAAAGGCACCCATGTTGTGCTATTTGGCAAGATGAGTCAAGAAATGTCATTCGGTTCCCGATACTTCATCTTAGAGAAATTTATAAGCCTACCTAAATAAGTATATCCAAATACCAAAATTATTTATCAGAATGAAAGAAAAATCGGAAAAGTGTACAAAAATTATTTTTCAAAAGCTGTGCATTTTTTTTTCTATAGGCCTTGATTAATGTAAGCAATCTTGCAAGGGCACTTCACCATTGCTCCTTTGATGACTCTGATCACCAGGCTTAACACTGAGAAATAAGTACTGAGTAATGCATGTATAATAATCTCATATCTTGATATTGTAATTTATTTATATGAGAATTTTTACTTGGAAAATTCATTATTTATATGGGAATTTTTACTTGTAAAATCTACTATTTCCAAGGGTTCTAAATTTTGTATACATAAATTTGGAAACAATTCCATATATTCTTTCTACCATATGATTAACAGAAGCTAATTAAAACCAGTAAAAAATCTAAAAGTTATGTAAAACAGAAATCCAAAGAAAATTTCTAAAGCAGATAAGAAGACATAGGTTGCTTTACAGGATTGATGGCCACTAGGTGAGTTATAGAATCAATAAACTAGTTTAATGGTGGGGAAATTATGGACTTAAGCATAAACATACATAAATGCTGGCTTTCTAACTTATTTCCTTGGTGAAGTTAGGGATATTGATTCAATTTTATGGATCCTCATCTTTTCTCATCTGTAAAATGGATATAAAAATTTCTACTTTGTATTTATTCATTCATTCATTTTACAAATATAAACTCAGTGGATACTATATGGTATATGACTAAAAGCCAAAAAGCAATTTGGATGCTTACATTTTTAAAATTAAAGCATTAGAAATGCTTGTTTCTGTGGCCTAAATTTTTTGAAAGCTAAATTGTGTCTGAAAAAATGAAGGTCACCTACTTTCTTTGGGGAATTTATTTCTCTTTATTTTTTGGGATTTAGACACTATTTCTAACTTTATTCCTTTGCACTATATTATTTAGAAAGAGTCCACTAAACAAACATATAAGAGAAATTCACTCTATTGTGGCAGTTTCCTAGCAGTCAGACCTCTAAGCAACTGTGTGTCCAACTGTGCATTTATGCCAATTTTTCTGATATGTAGTAGAAGCTGAATCCAATGTTTAGGTGCCATGCCCTCATCTTTCTATGCCACAATGCCTCTTTGTGGCTCAAAAGAGCAAGGGAACATTTTTTGCTCATTATTATTGCTGGTTCATATCTCATTTTCTCTGCCCTATCACCCAGAAATTTATTTTGACCCTGTTTTCTTAGGTCTGTCCCACCCCCTAAATAGCTGCATTAGGTTGTTTCCTCCCCTTGTGTAATGATTTACATTTTTACAACTTAAATCTTGGTTTTATCATTTCCTTAGCATACTTCTAAGGCTTCCAGGTTCTTTATTAAAATTATTCCCCTGTCCTCTTTAGTGTATGCATCATCCAAGTTAGTACCAGCCACAAATAAAAATGTTTGCTTACTATTTTTTTCCTGAACATTCACAAATATGTTGAATATAAATGAACTTGAAAATTCTAACTTTGAAACACCTTCATTTATTTCTAAGAACCCCAACCATTGTTGGTGTTGTTTTTATTTATTTAAGATTGTAAAGCCAATGTAAACATATTTAACTGGCCATATTTAGGGTAATTGGAAAATGTTGCATTAAATTATATTTCACTTCAAGGTAGATGCCTTAAGACATGATAAATTTTCTTTTATGCCCCCTGTCTTTTACTCAATATACCCTTTTGTTGGTATTGAAACTTAACTGAACAAATTCTAATAGATTAAATTTTTATTTCTTTTCCAACATAATGTATACGTTTAAAGAAAAATGTCCTTAAAGGTTGATTTGCTTTCCTGGATCATAATATTGACTTTCAGTAATTTTTTATGATGATTCTCTGAGGAAATTTTAAACTAACTACATTCAAGAACAATTTGTATATGATTCAGAATTTGGAGTGGTAGTGAAATAGTTTGTCTTTGATAAATTGCAGTTAACTTTCAATATGCCAGAAATAAAAATGCATTCATTGAAACGTTTAAAAAATCACCTCTACCACCAGTTAGTTTTACCTCAGGAAATGATGTGTAGGTAGAGAAAGCACATTTTGCGATCTGACTTGTCTCCTGAATACAACCTCTGTCTCTGTAAGTGGAAAATCCACAAAGGGGAATACATATTATGAATGCTGTAAGTGAGTTTAAAATCATCTAGTGTAACATCAATCCCTTAATTTCAGAGATGAAGGAAAAGAAGCCCAGAGAGCTTAATGGAGATCAAGGTCACATTGAGGAAATGCCTGTTTCATATTAATGTTGTGGACACTACCTGAATCCTTCAGGATAACTTTGTTTCTTTCAGGCCTGACGCATATGCTTCTCACATTTTCTACAAAGACATTCCTTTATGATAAATGTTCCTTAAAGTTACTGAATTAAAACCAATGTAATATTGTATGCCTTAAAATTTATTTCTATGTTTACATAAAATTTTAGATCCATTTAACTTAAATTTAGTAGGTAACATTCTAATTTTATTGCTTAAATTTGTAAACATAATTTTTTAAAGAGATACCTAAATCTATTTTTAAATCTTTGTTACTTGGCACAAATCAACTAGAATCTCTAGAAATAAATATTGATATTATCTATTCCATACCTTTCTACATCAATATCTCAATGAATGTCTCATTTAGAAAATAGAGAGAATGACTATGAAGGAAAGTGATTCCAATTCTCTAAATCCTAGATAAACACTATTATCAAGAAAGGTATGTAGATAGAACATTGGGTTCTCTTCCCTAAAAAAGAAATATGTTCAAATAGAAATGGATATGCAGTTTGAAAGAGAGAGACTCCAACATTTTCTGAAGAATAGCAACCATCTTGGTTACTCTGGAGGACAGAGAAAAACAGAGAAATCAAGTGTTTTCCAAAATAAGACTCTGAGCAGATAATTATATTTACCTTTATAAAAATATCCACTTACATCTTTTTGTATGGAGGAAAAATAAGATAAAAATCAACACAAGGCCCTAAAGAATTTAGTTTTTCTTCTCCTAGAATTTTCACTCCTTATCGTTATATCAATATTGTTAGATAATTATATGCAATTCTCATAGACACACAAAGCCTTGGGGGTCATAGTAAAGGCAAATATTAAGTATGAACAGTTTTTAAATATTTGGTATTAAGCAATACTATAACTCCTTGAAACTCAGATATCTATATAGCTGAAAAAATCTTACTGATTAAAATTCTTAATTGGCAAACAGCCTCAATTCTTTTAATTTAGCATAACTAATATCTTTACTAGCTAATCAAGCATTATTGCTTAAACAAGGGCAACATTGTTGAACCTAAATATTCCCCTTTGCATTCAGTGCGTTTCCTTGTTTCAATTTGGATGTCAATCAATTTGTAATTTGAATATGTATTTTTAAAAATTAATAAAATCTAGATGTGAAAGTGTATATAAAAATATTGCTAGGCCACATATTACAACTATAATATATTAATTCTAACATATCTTTTGCAAATGAACTTAAAAGAGAATTATTCTTATGAAATTAGAAATGTTTTTTTCCTGAGGTATACAAGACACATAAATATGCGATTCAATAAAAACAGTTGAACAATCAATTTGTATAAAGCATGACAAATTAAAGTGTTGTCCCTTGCATCAAAGGGCTTGCTTTCTAGATGGGAAGGCAAATTATTATTTATCTTAGATTTTACCACCTAGGGAATTAGAGAAGTATATGAGAGAATTTACTTAAAGTAACTATATAACAAATAAATTTATCAAAAATAAAAAAGCAAAATGTGTTTATAATAAACATTGCACCAAACTTCTAATTTTTTATATACTGTGTAAAGTATCTGCATGTGGCACTAAAAGTAATATTACATGACAGCTGTATGAATTATGAATAATTATAAAACTATAACAAGTTCTTGAAGAGATAATTAATTGTGTTACCCATCACATAATTCATACTTTAGTTTTAAAGCATTCTTTGCTTCTCATTCAATCAGCTCTATTTGAAAACAGTCATTTTATTTCCATCTTGACTAGTATTGAATACTCATTTGTTAGTGCTCTTGGTATTGTAATCTTAGCATACTTAGAGAATATGTGTGTGCTGTTAGCAGCTAAACTAATATAATAAACCAACTCCTTTCAGCAATAGAGGCCTAATTGGAGTTGTAACCAAAGTAACACAAATCATGTCTGCAAAATGTCAATAATAAGACAACTGGGAGAAAGAATACATCATCCACAAGTATGTGTGTGTGCATGCATTTATAAACTAGAAAAAACTGCCAAGCCCTGTGAAAAAGGATTCCTTTTAAATGAAATAGAGTACAGACATTTCTAATTTTACAACTTGCCTCCTGGAGCTGCTCAACCAAGACATCATCTCTCACATCATCTTATAACACCTTTATTCCCTGGATGGAGTTCATTTTGGCCTTCAATATTCTAAAACAAAACAAAACAAAACAAAACATCACTACCTAAGAAAAAGAAATGCATAAACTGAGTTGCATAGCTAGCATTAATCCAAACAGAGACAGAGAAGACTTGTCAGGTTTCTCTCATTCTCATTCTTTATAGGTATGAAACTACTTAGCCTGAGTTACCTCAAAGCCCCACACTTGACTTCAAATTAATAATTGTCACCCCTCCTTATGCCCTCTCCAAACAGGAGTACATGTCTTTCTACTGCTCTTTCAGGAATTCAGAGATATGTTTCTGTCTACTTCTTAATTTGGCTTTTAAACAATCTTCATTTTTACCATCTTCATTTTTGAATATGCTATAAAATTCTGTTTATAGAAAATGTAGAATTAACAACAAATTATTTCTCCTGCCATGACGTTTACTAAGGGAGTTATAAACAGATATAATTTAGGCATTTCACTCCCTGTTTGAAAAAAATCACAATAGATTTTAGGAAAGTGAAAAAAGTTGAAACTGCTCTTCTGATATGCATGAGACTTTCTCATTTCTCAGGAGCATTACGAAACTATTACATGCCAGGCAATTTCTACACTCTATGATAGCAGATATAAATAGAGACACAAGTTGTTTTTGTGAACTCTATGGACAGTGTACCATGGCATCAAAGATAGAGCTTTTGGATTCAGACAGATCCGAATTCAAATTAGAAATTAGCCATGGCAGTGTGATTGTAGTTAAGTTACTTCACTTCTTTATGTAACACCTTACTTATACTGACAGCATCGAGAAAGGCTCATAGGAACAATCTGAAAGAAAATAATTTAACTCTTAGAGAATTAAAAATACGGCCAAGGGCCAAAAAGAAGTCTCCAACAATAGCCCCAAGCAGAGTTCTTACTGGATGAACACTCCAGAATTCTTTCTCCATCTAAATTCCCTCCCGCAGTCCACCTGTCCTGCCCTAAGACTCACTTATCAATCAAGTGTAGGCAACATCCCAGAGAAATGTTCAGCTTTGGAGGCCCTACAGGAGATTACTTTAAATGCTTCTAATTTCTTCTGTGCAGGGTACCTACAACGCTTACTTACTATTTTGTTGCTGCTGTGGCCCAAATCTCATAGCCTGACTACGAAAGTTTTATTTTGCTACTGATGCCTTTGTCTCTTGATTCTATCAACAAACAGCCTCTTTTCCAGGGTTGGAGTCAAGGCTGGAGGGGAAAAAGAGAAGCAGTTTTGGGAAAACAAAATCCTGCATTGCTATACTTTGATAGTCTGTAAAATGGATAAAATAATAGCACTTTTCCAAGGACTGTTTAAAGAGGATCTATAAAACAGGTGGCACAGTGTGAAATATTAGGTAAATTATAGTTATCTTTAATTATTATCATTGCTCCCAAATAAAACTCTAGAAAGTTACAGAATTTATGCTTTTTTATCTTCTCATTCATTTGTAATGCCAATATTATATTCTGAAAACTTTTTTACATTATCGTACAATATGCTGTATCTATAGATATTCATAGACACAATACATATATATACATAGACAAAACACATATGCATATATAATCTACATGATTATGTTCCTAAATACCAACTTCAGAAATAAATCTTTAACCATAGTAACTAATGGGTATTTCTTTTCTAATCAAGAACAGGATACAGAAATTCTATTGAATTTCCTATCTTGTTTCTTTTCCCCACCCCATTTCCCTTCTTTTGCACATCCTCAGTCTTTCTGTCAAGAATGGTGGAATACACACCCTAGTCAAAGTAAGACACTGCAGAGGCAGCAAGATATACTGGGAAGATTAGAATGGAATAGAAACGACTCCAGAATAGTCCACTGATAAGGGTAAACTTGAGAACAAACATTTTGGACAGGTACAAATGTAAGAGAATTCACATAGGAATGTCTCAAAGCCTGTCACTACTAGGAAAAGCCCGCACTAGAAGAGATAAAGACTCTTTTCCTTGTTATCTTTACATTTGTATGCATTACTAGTCCCTGTCTACAGCACATTAAATTGATTAGTACTTTTTAATGACATAATAGTTGTGGGCCTGGACATATGTTGGTATACATTAAATCACTTATTAATAGGAATTATTACATTTTAGCTGCCACAAGTGCTTACAAAGAAAAATCTTCACAATGTTTTCTTCATTACTTGAGCATTATGACAAATTTTACATTTGTAGAATGATTCTTCTGTCTCCTTGAAGCTGTTAGAAGATTTAAATCTAATAGTTGTTATATTCTTTTTTATAAATTAAAAGAGAAAAGAGAAAAATAACAAGTTTCAAGAAAAACCTTATGCTATTTTAAGTCAGAAGTTTAACCAGAAAAGACAGGTGTTTAGATTTGTGTTTTATTTCTTAGAAATATAAATGTATATAGGGTTTAAATGTAGTAATTTCTATAAGTATTTTTATTCTTTTTTGGAATAAGCTATTGCCAGATTTCAAAAGTTTATTATTTATAGCAAAGCATAAAGCAGGTTAAAAAAAAGTGTTCTTTTACTAGTATAAAGTTTCCCTAGTGAACTGTTCAACAATTTGAAAAGACATTATTTACTAGTCTTTCTTGTCTTGAATGCTCTGTCTGCAAGATCATAATCCAAGAAATAAAATAATGGAGGAATCTGTTTGTAGTCCAGAAATTTAGAAAATCAGGATGAAATTTTTATCCCTTTCCTTTTAGTGGCCAGTCACTTTATAATGAATTTTAGTAAAACTATATTACTAAAGGGAAAAGAAAATTGTTAATGTAATGTCCTGACATAGATAGGTACTCAAATAACATTGAGTTCTTATTACCAGGCTGCTTCTTTACCAGGTCCAGGATGGCCAAATCACATGTGGTAGAGTAGATTACTTGACATAGTGTCAAGTGCTTACAGGATTCTGGATGACCAAGCATCTTTATTTAAACGCCATGCTGCTAACCCCAAATGAGAAAGGGCTTGAAAAGGTTAATATAAACCGTGTATTCTTCTTTCAAACTGCATCAGAATACCACATCTGGTGGGTCACCTAACCATGAAGTCAAAACTCAAAGGACATTTGCTTTGTGAATGTCAGGATAGCTTTATAAGAACCAGACACCAGGCAACTGATGTGGGACTCAGAGAAAAAGGCAGATTGTTGCATGTGAACTGTTTGGATTATTTTTAAAAAGGCAGAGTAGGACCCAATACAGTAGTTATTGAAGCTTCCAGACAAATGACATCTATGCTATGCCTAACATCAAATGGCTGGGAACCTCTGTAGTAATGAGATTTCAGAGCACAGTGACTCCATATGAGTGAAAGTCATGGATCAGACAATTCGGTCACATCTGATTAGTCTTGTGATGAGAATAAACACAGTATGAGACATATAACAAAAACAACAGAAACAAAAACTGCCTTTATCTGTAGGCTAAAATTTTATTGTATGCTTATTTTATTTATTGATTCAAGTTACTGATACTCAGTTTGCCTCTTACCCTGTCCCTAAACCCACCACAAATAATGCTGCACTCACTAAGCTTCTTGAACTTTCCCACTAATAAACTTATATAGGCTCCACACACATGTACGCACACATTCACAAGTCAAAAGGTGTGTGTATACTAAAATTGTATGAGTATTGCCAAATTACTCACCTATCACACCTATCACAAATATTCTATAATGAAAATACATCACCTTTGTAATTAGGTAAAATACTGTTAAATATATTTTTTTTCTTTCCCCTACCAATTCCTTCCCTTATTTATATGTAAGAGCACCATCAGCTATTCACTCATACAACATAAGAGTTTATTTAATCTTTGACTTTTACTTGTTTTATGTTGCAATTTCTAATAATCACCAAATTTTATAGAATCTATAGTATCTACAGTATAGGTAGTATTGACAGTAAATTCTACAATTTTCTGTAATCCTCTCCGCTAATCCATTAGTATTCTTACCAATTCATTAGCCTTAATTCCTTCTGCCTTAATTGGATCCTTCATGATTTCTTGATATCACAAACATTCTTAAAGACTTAAAAATATATCACCTCTCCTATATACCCATATAGTTTACAAAAATATTTTTAATAGAGTTTTCTCCATTTTATTGCAATTATCTGTTAATATCCATATCTCATGTCACAAATTCCTCAAAGAAGGAATTATGTTGTGTTTGTATCTCCAGTTCCACAAATGTTAGTTGCATGGGCTTTTTTTATTATTATTCCCTAGGCTCTTATCTCCTCTTTTCAAAGTACAGCTAATTATCTGCCAAAATAATCCTACATTAAGATGTTAATATGCAATTATACTCCCTTTAATAAGTTAAAAAAATAAGCAAAACCACACAACATATTTTAAGCATTTATATATATATATATATGTTTGATAGGAAATATTGAAGAAAAACAAGATAATGATAAACAAATTTCTGGATATATGATATTTCAGTGTAAGGGGTGAAAGAATGTGGAGAAAAGTACATAGATAAATATAAAACTTTAGAATATTTGAGTTCTTACAATGCATGGTACATTATAGGTGTTAATTATCTTACTAATAAATATTTAAATAAATATAATCAGAGAGAGTCATGTATGGATCAAAATGTCAGTATTCTATGAATAACAAATCATGATTAATGCAATTCGGTTACCTGGTTCCAAAGAAGAAGAAGGAAAAAATATTTTAAAAAGTGTGTGTGTGTGTGTGTGTGTGTGTGTGTGTGTATGTTTGGAGTATTTCTTTTTCAGAGAAACCTGAATTTTATGATTTTATAACAGGGGAATTATAGAGAAACAATTTCTTAATTCAAAAAATATGAAATGCTACCATTGTTGTGATTAAAGGCAAAAGACTGCCTTCCAATTGTTTCAGTTGATAAAATATCTGGTTCTAACACTAAAGTATCTTTCAGTAGTGAAGTTTATAATTTTGTGAACAGACCACCTTGTGTTGTTTGACACCTAAGAATTTTTTCACCATGTTTCAGCTTGTGGCATCCAGGCTGCTTCTTGTACTAGGCATGCGATACACAGTCTACTTGAGAAATTATGGAAAATGTGGATTTATGATCTTTGAAATCCCTAAAGCAAATACTCAAAACTTGAAAAAGTTTGTTTCTGAACCCTGACAAGAAGCTAAATTATTCACACCATAGGTAGTAGAAGGGCAGGAACACACATAAAAGACCACTGAGTCCAGGATATTTCTTATAATGCTCCATGAAATAATCTCAACTACTTGATGAAGAAGAAACTTCTTGTTCTTTTTATTTGAGAATTTCCACACTTTCCTTGATGTAGTTTTCTGAGCCTAGGATACCTATTTAGATTCAATTTTTAAATGCCTTTGTAGTGTTTAAGGAGTAGCCCAAGTGCCTTTTCTTTGAAGACTATTTTTTACTTCTCAAGTAAAATCAAGCCCCTTTCTATCTACAATCTAATCTGAAAGTCCATTTAACTCATTTAATTCTAACTGACACTATAGCTAGCTTTTGCATATCTATTTCCTTTTTATTGAAAGCATCTGATAGAGCTTAGGAAAAAAAGTTTGTTGAATAAATTATTGAATGTTTAATCAGTTGTGCACACACATGGTATAGCATGAAGAGCCTAAACCAGGAAAAGACAGCAAATGGCTAGGGTTTAAGAAAAGCATGAAGTCAGATGGAGTGTAGGTAAGTTTCTTGGACTCTTGTTACAGCTCCTCATGGCTCTGTCTCCTAGCCAGTCACCATCATCTAGTGAAATGTATTTTTTGAAGAAATCAGAAGATATGAGAAAATATCTAATCATAGATGGCAACAAAATATGGGAAAAAGTTCACTTTTCAACTGATAACTGAAAACAAGACACTCTCTAGGTCTTTTATTATTTCTAAAATAGAATATTAAACATTAGTAATCTCTGAAGTTTTCCATGTAGACATACTATGATTCTATACATGAAGAAATTTAATGAGATTTAATGAAATTTAATAGAACAAATGAGTTTCTACTTTTCTATACACAGTATTAATTCATCATTTTTTATAGTTTATTTTATTCAGATATTTTCAGAAATCAAAAAATACAAGAGAAACCCACCAACTACCCATCTATGAGCCAATAAAGGAGTTAAAATAAGAATAAAAACAGCCTATTTTACATGTTAAAAAATAGACTATTAATTTTTTTCTTTATGATATTGAGTACAAATGAGTGCTACAAGGACATATTTTACAACAGATGGTCATTGAAGAGTGTATATAAAATCACATCTTTTGAACACAAGATATTTGAATTTCTAAAATGTAAGATCATATTGGGACTAATTCTTGATTGGCCTTTGTATTTGTATAGATTGGGGAGAAAAAAACTTTAGAGTTTTAAATGTGTCCCCTTTTTTTAAAAGAAAAAAAAAGGAGAGATAAAAAAAGTATTTTCAAAAAGTTTTATAAGTTTGAATTTTGTGTTAAAATTCTATGTAATCTAAACAGAATTGGAAATCAAGTGAGTGTTGCTTAGTATAGAAAAAAATACTTATTTAAAAGTTAAGTATTGTACTATATTATATCTCTACACACAATCTCATCCTAGATTGGATTAAATCAACAAAGTGCAATAAGATTTAGCCACAAAAATTCTGTTTGTTTGTATTTTATGTCTCTACTTATTTGAATATCCTTTGAGGTGGAAGACAAATTGAAATACTTGCTAAGTATCTAACACTAAATAGAAATAAGAGAAAGATACACACTTAGTTCTCACATTCAGCAAATATGTGGAAAGAGAAGTCCTGTTAAACATATGATATCCAAGGCAGAAGAAAAAACCATTATAGTGAGTCCTTTAAAAAGATCTTAAAAGAAGGCTTATTTTTTTGTGTGTTAAAAGAGATTATCTACCCAACTGCAAAGAAGATAAAACAGGAGACTGAGTATCTAACCCACCAGAAAAAGTTTTGAGAAGTGGACTTCTCTGGAGATTTATTAGGGATTATTTCCTAATTCACAACCTAATGTCTATGAAGTGCACTGATCCCCCTTAAGACATTACTGTAGCAATAGTAGATTATTTTTTGATTGCCAACCTAAATTTCTATGAAATGCACTAATATCCCTCAGGGTACTATTGTAACAATACCTCTTCATACATTCTGCTTTTGACTGCAATTCCACCTTAAATATTAATTTTAGAGGAGGTTTTACTTGCAATTAACTGTGTGATTATATGGTATTCATATTGAATCCCATACTCTGAAATGAATTTAGCATAATCTGGACCTAAAGAAGCAATAAAGTTAACACCCACTGAGTTTACTAGGAAGTCAATCTAGCATCTTCACTAATTAAAAACAAAAATATAAACTGAAATGTGAGAAGTTTTCTAAAACGGTAAAAGGAAATACAGAACTGTACAAATAAAAATATATACAACCTTACCTGTTTATATGACCAATTAGACTATGTATCAAATGAAGTTGAAAATCAATTCGGTTTCTTCTGAGAATTGGTAATGATAGTGCAAAAATGGGTTGTGTGAATTTGACCCAATAAAAATATGAAGTGATGGAGAGGAGGAATAGATCTGTAAACCTATTGCAAAAGGCAACAGCACATCTAATAGAATACTCATTATCAAAAACATTGATATTATTACCCATTAGTGACTTGCGAAAATTTTTAAGGCACTTGCAGCCTAGAATCCTAACCTTTATATCTCAATTTCACAGTTGAAAACTGAGATTCTTAACTGTTTAGATATTAAAATGAAGGAGAATTATAGAAAAGAACTTATGGCTTTACCTTCACTGATTAATATAGATATGTGTATAAGTATACTTGAAAACATGCACAGACAAAAATAAACAGATATATATGGATATAGTTCTACAAAGTAATATCCATAACTCAGAGTTTGATAAGTCAAATTTTTAGATTAAAATCTTATGTAATCTAATTATTACTTGTAATAATGTTCTTGGTGATCAGTATGGGAAGCATCAAAGCACTATCTTATGTATTTATTTATGTGTATATTTGTTTGTTTGTTTGTTTCAAGTATATAGTACATTGGTTAGACATTTATATAGTTTATAAAAAAATCCCCCTAATTGCTCTTGCTCTCCTTTGGCTCTCTATCTAGCCATTACATTAATGATAACTGCATTTCCTATGTCATGCTCCTCATTCTCATGACCAACTTATCAACTAATAATTTGTACTTCTTTAACCCTTCACCCCATTCTCCCAGAACCTAATCACCCTCCCTTCCGGCCTCACCAGATTGTCTTCTATATTTGTGAGCCTGTTTTTGATTAGTTTTTTCTTTTCTTTCTTAGATTTTGCACGTAGGTGAAATTATATGGTAGTTATCTTTCTGTCTGACTCTTTTCACTCAGCATAAGAATCTCTAGGTCCATCCATGTCGTTGCAAATGGTAGGATATCATTTTTTTAATGGCTGAGTAATATTGTATATATGAACTATAATTTCTTTATCCACTTGTTTGTTGATGTGCATTTATGTTGCTTCCATATCTTGTCTATTGTAAATTGTGCTGCCATAAACATAGGAGTGCATAGATCTTTACAAATTATTGTTTCAGTTTGCTTTGGATAAATAACTAGAAGTGCAAATGCTGGGTCAAAAGGCATATCCATTTTTAATTTTTTGAGAAACCTTCAGACTGTTTTCCATAGTGGCTATACCAATTTGCAATCCTACCCACTGCATATAAGAGTTCCCCATTCTCCACATCCTCATCAAGACTTCTTGTTCTTTGAATTATTGATGACAGCCATTCAAATAGGTGAGAGGTGATATCTCATTGTAGTTTTAATTTGCATTTCTCTGATGATTAATGACCTTTATTTTATTTATTTTAATCATCAGACCAGCCCTATGATGTAGTATCATTCCATTTTTAGAAATAAACTTAAATTGATAAAATTTATTACAGGTAAAAAATTTTAGTAAATTGATAAAAATTTAGTAAGAAAATAAACAGCTACTAAATAACAGAACTAGACTCAATCCAAGAATCCTAACTCAGTGTATCCATAATATATCATGCTGAAAAAAAAATCCATAAATTTTATGCATTTTAGTATAGAAACAATACATATGAATACAGAAACTATGTATATATTTACAAATACATAAAAATATAATGCAGAAATTAAAGTCATTTATTATCCTACCCTTTAGCAAAAAATATTATTGTTATTTTGTTATATATCTTTTCAGTACTCTTTCTTTGGTACTTTGTTTCTTTGGTGCTCTCTATACATCTATTTAAAGTTAATGTACTGACTATAACAGATTATCTCTTGCTTTGTCTTTATTTAATGTCATGCTGCATTTTCTTAAGCCAATGAATGTGTTTGTTATTGTTATAGTCTTCCTAAAAAAATGTAATTTAGATTGTTAACTTCAAGTGTCATCAAGTGATAGACACTTTGTCTCTTGGAATCATGTGTATTTTTAATATAAAAGTTAAATTATACTCTTATGCATGAACCACATTTTTTAAGTTCCCTCTTTGAGACAGATTCAGAATTAAACTAAAATGACTGCATCAAAGAAAGAATATAGCTACTTATTTAGCTTTTCATATATATTATCAAATTTTTTTCAAAAAGTTTTTACAACACTGGTGCCAGTACCAAGTATTATAAATATTGTTATTTTTCATTAAGTTTATAGGTTTTAGATAATTATGTAATTGCCAGTTTATGTTCTATTGACTAGGGATTACTAGATGATTTTTTTTCATGTTCATATTCTAAATATAATTCTTCTAGAATTGATAATATAAAATTCTTGACTGCATGCTTGTGATGACACAATTATTATTACTGATTTCCAAGTACCATCTCTGTTTGAGGGTTATTTATTTATTTATTTATTTATTTATTGGAAAGACTTAACTTATCTTGTGATTTCCATTTTAATTATTCTCGTGATATGAATTTTTAATTTTTAGTGGAACTAAAACAATAAATATTTTCTAATTGTTTTCATTATTTTTTCTCAGATAGTTTACTTCTCCAGAGATTTATTAAATAAAAATCTATATTTCTTATGTACTTTACTTTGATATGGCAGAAATTAGATCTAAATCTTGTGATTTAGTTGATATATTATATTCCAAAGATTCTAATTATCAATATTTGTTAAAATTATTTTCCTTATTATTTAATGTTCACACATTTTTAACTAAAAATCTAATATATATTCATTGTCAGAAAACTGAAAAATAGAGAAAAATCATAAAGCAAATATTTTATGTTCCATAATCTCTTATGCCATAAAACATATAATAAATGTTTCAGATCAAACTTACTTTTTATATTTTAAGTATTACCATATAAAATATGTTTTAGAATGCTATCGAGCTTTTTCACTCAAGTTTATAACCATAATTATAACCAGTCTTTACACTTCACTCAATTTAGTTGATTGGTTTCAGTGTTCCTCATCAGACATTTACTGCTATGACTTTACCATTTGATTCTTGATTTAGATTTACCTCTCAGTTAAAGTCAGTAAAGTTTATCAACTTGGGAAGAATACTCACATAATACTCTTGGGCAGAGTAAAAGAATGGTATAATTGCTATTTCTTATGTAATTATATAAGTATTATTTTCTTGTGAATTAAGGTTTTGAGTCTTACTAACCTGGAAGGAGATTAATTTTTTTTTCAAAATTTTATTGGTTACTGTGATTTATTTTGGATAGGTCACACCAGACTGATTTTTATTTCTTTTTATATAAACTATTTTCTCTGCTTTTGTATATTACGCTTTCCTATTTAATATTTCTTCACTTCAGAAAAATTTCTTTTCTTGTATGTTTGATTATTCCTTTATGTGCAATAAAATTATTTTCATATTTTACTCATAGCACTAAATGATGAACTGGATATGTCTATCGCCTAGATAAAATACTTATTTTTAATTTGATTTCATGATAAATTTCTCAAAATTGTTCTTCACACTACTGAAAAAATTTCTGCTGTAACAGGTGTTTTCTGCCTCAAAAGGGTAAATTAATTTAGTTATTGGATATTAGGCATCTTTTTTTCTCATTATAGCGATCTAAGTGTCCATCTCTTAAAGTTATGGTAGACTTTTATTGTGTGTGTGTGTGTATGCGACTTCTAGCCTATATATAGTTCCCTTTGCTTCTTGAAGCACATTCATTTATCTTATATGTCATTTTTAATACTCTTTCTCTAATTCTGTAGATTATTTGTCCACTTTTTGTTGTTTATTGTTTCAATTATTATGTGCCATGTTTTGTTTAGATTCTTTTTATCAATCATTAAATTAAAAAGATATATGCCAACACTCAGTACTTAACATGTGGTAAAAAAAAAAAAAAAAGAGCCATTAGTATCCCTATTTAATATCAGCTTCTATGCTGATAGGCAACTCCTTTTTTAATATACATGAAGATCATCACAAGTCCTAAATCACCATGCAAAGTCTAATACGCATTGATTTAATGAGAATCCATTTCTGTGAAGTACAATGTCTCTTTGCTTAGGTTCTTTGCCTCAAATAGAGGCTCCAGTAGAGAGTGTAGTAAGTATTAAATTAAGTAACACTTGAGAAAGTACATCACTCAGTTCTCTACTCATCTCCTAGATTTAAGATAATTTTCTATAGGAAAAAATTAAGACAAAATTTAAAAAAAAACATATAAATAGCTGATTTCCTGATTTTGATTTGGGAAGAACTTAAATGAAAGATGGAAATAATATCAAAACAAAAATAGATTTTATTTCATAACATAAACTCCTTGATGTTAAAATTACTATGTACAAAAAAAATTTGAAAATAATTTATAAAGAAATATTTTCAATACATATGATGGTTAAAGTATAGATAATTCTATAAAATAAAAATATTTTTTTATTTGGGGTTAAGATATGTTCTATGTTTCTACTAGATCCTTTAAATATGTTTAAACTTAACATATTTAAATTAAAATATAATTTAATTCAGTTCTTTTCATAATCTTTTTATTCATAAATTCAACATCAGAATTTTAAAGGTTGTTTTAATGGGGGCAGAAAGCTTGAAATGGAGTTTTCAGGTTTTGAATCCAATGTGTATGGTTCTAAAATTTGTCTTTGTCCCACTATTCCAAGCTGTAGGTAACTTTTAAGAAATGTAAATGAACACAGTATTTGACTCAATAATTTCACTTCTATATATAAACCATTATTTATAATAAATAATTAGAAAATATATCAATACCAAACAATAAAGAGCTGGTTAAATATTTTATAAAATGACTCTGTGATGAAATACAATATTTAGTAACATAGAAACATAGATAAAATACATTCTTAATTTTTAAAAGCTTGATGCAGAAGTATATTTATTCATGCTATAATCTGTTTTACATCCTATTTATCTATTAATTTCTCTATAGGTATTGTCTTGATATTGGAGTAATGATTGTTTTTACTTTGTAGTGTTTACTATTTTCCAGATTTTAGTCAATGATTGTGTATTACTTTAATACTTGGGTGTATAAGCCAAGAACACAAAAATGAGATATGTTAGAATAACATGCATTTTAAACATTCAGAATGATATAAATTAGGTCCACAAAGCTTCTAGAATCCGTCAATGTGTTAATATTTAAATGGTATTTCTGGTAATTCAGCTCTGAAAGCCTACCATATTAGTAAAATTAAAAATGAAGTTAAAATAACAAAAAAATTTGACTCATATTTACCCACTTCCCAAAGTAATTTCAAAAATTGATCTCAAAAAGGTCAGGGTATAACTTGACCTCTAAAGGAAAGCTACACTAAAAATAATAAGAACCTATCAACCTTACCATTATTTTTTCTAAGAGAGATAGCAAATTATGTGTCAAAATGGGAAAAAAATGTATTTCTAACATTCTCTGCAGAAATAAGTCTTGATGAAGTTTAGATCTTTAACTTGTGCTGTGAGTCAAGCATCATAGTTAAGTATTTCTGCACCTTTTCCAAAAATGGCAGCCTCAAGATAGTCTTAAGCCTTTTTCTTATCTCTTCAGGACACCACCCACTGACTTCACCCCCACCCAGAGACTAACCCCTGCCTCTTTGACAAAACACCTAAGAGAGTCTGTCTGCGTTATTTCTCTGAAATTTTGTCTCTCATATACCCAAACACTTCATATTCAACAACAAATAAAGAGAAAGCAAAATGAAGTAGAGAATCTTTATACAACTGCCCTGTTTTCCTATAGTTCCCAGAATTCTCCAGGTAGCTCAAGGTTTTCTTTAGAAACAGAAAGTGCACACAAAAATTTGTTCAAAGAAGAACTTTGTCCATGGCAGATAGACAGAAGACGAACTTGTCATAAGCAGCAGATGGTTCCTTTTTTTTCTTTTGGCACTTTCTTCTCTTACAAACTTTTTAAATAGACCAAATTTGTGATATTTATTTTGCTCTTCTGTAAAATATTTTTATGCTATATTTAAGTTATAGTGTTCTTCTAATTGATCTCTGAAAGCTTTTTATGACATTGAATATATTACATTTATATATTCAAGTTACTTTTTCTATCTGTATCTATCCAAATATGCATATGTATGCAAATCTCCCTTTCTCTTTCATATCTATAACATTTATATGTTTGTTTATTTGTTTGTTTATAGGTATGTGCTACTATGTTTTATATAGCCTTTTTAACCCAATAGTTTAAAAAGATTATGTGACTTTTAGTATTAGATGTATCTTTTGTAGATATGATGATTTCATTTTTTAAATACAGTTAAGATTCCCTCTAATTAAAAAACAATTGAGAAAAGTTGTTCTAAGTATTATAATTCTTGCTTATGTCATTTCATTTTTATCCTGTGAGGTATGTTCTCTCCTTTTATTTATATGTATTTTCTAGTGAACATTAAGTTCTAATTCTCTTAAATTTGTTTGTAATTTAATGTATAATTATTATGCAATATTTTATAACAGTATAATTAAGCTGAGATTTAATTTGCTTTTCATCGTTTGCTAATAAAATGAAATGAAGTGTAATTTCATAGTAAATGTTTAGCCTCATTGGGTCTTTATTTTCCATCACAACTTGTTCTTTTTAAATAAAATTTGAACATATTTATTAAAAATAAAAGTGTCTTTCTTGGGTTAAACTTCTT
This sequence comes from Macroglossus sobrinus, assembly GCA_004027375.1. Classification (NCBI taxonomy): domain Eukaryota; kingdom Metazoa; phylum Chordata; class Mammalia; order Chiroptera; family Pteropodidae; genus Macroglossus; species Macroglossus sobrinus. The sequence continues at coordinate 121,829 of PVKZ01001544.1, read as the reverse complement.
GCCTGACTGACTTTTTAGTTATACTTTGTAGATGAAAACTCTGAATTTCTATCTTCTGCCTTTCCATTTTTCACTATGATAACTTCCTATATTATTCTACTTCATTCCATTAATTTTGTCTCACATTTTTCTAATCTATATTTTTAAATCATCTTTTATGTGTCCTAAATTACTCATTTTTACTTCTATTCTATTTTGCTATGGTGAGATCATTTGAAAAACAGTTTTTTTGTTATTTAGGTCTTAATAATTAATTTGAAAAGAAAGGGTCAACTTGATAGAGTATTTAATAGATTTTCTAGAAACATCCAGGAGGAGAATGCTTCAAAACATTTTCGTCACTACATCTCCTGCTTTCCTGGAAGTTTGTAAAATTTTCTCTTTGTTCTTAAAGTTTTAAAACAAGTAGAGGCATGGAAATGTGTGCACATGCATGTGTGTATGTATGTGCATTAGTGTGTCTCTGTGTGTATGCATGTTTCTACTAAAAGAGATACTGTTGCCTTTGTATTCATGCTGAGGAAGCAGAAAGGCTAAAATAAAATAAAAGTTAGCCACCTAATTTATTAAGCTCCCTTCCCCTCCAAAAAAAAAGCAATAGGTGATCATTATTTGCCAGGCATTTGGCTAAGTACTTTATATAAATGATCGCATTTAAGTATCTCAAAAATTCTATGACAGAGCTATAATGGCTTATTTCTAATGAGGTATCCAAGCTCTAAAAAGATTAAATAGCAGGATCAGAGAACTAAGATATGACAGAATTGGGATTAAAATGCATGTACCGCTAACCTTAAAGCCCAGTTTTAATTCCTTACAGATTTGGCCTCCTCTATTTGCACTAATAATAACTATTTCTGTATCTGTCTCAACAGGCTTTAGATTCTCTTGTACTTAATTACATGTTTCTGCAAGTTTTCTTGATTTGAAATATTGGCTTTTTATACTGGAGTATCAATTCTCTTATCTTCCATCAATGTTTTCACTTTGTTTTACATTTTCAACCTCAGTATTATCTTCCTAATATCACGGCATATTTTTTTTTTTTTTAAAATGGGTACTTCTTTTATTTTCTATTGTTAATATTTTTGAGATATAGCTTATATTAAAAGTCACATGAGAGCCTCTTATTCCTTTCTCATTTGCTACCACTACATTAGATAAACATTTTTGTTTTGTTTTGAGATTTGTTCCTTGCTTCTCAAGCCTAACTTGTTGGGCCTTTATTGCTTTGCTAATCTTTTTTTTATCTTGTTACATTTTGTTGTTATTATTTTTATTATAAGGCTTTCTAAAATATACTAAATATCAGATTAAAAATAAATATTATGAATGTTCTTCTGCCAATGTAATGTTTACTTATAAGTGTTTGAACATCATTTTTTTATGAGTTGCATAATCATAGAAAGGATCATAAATACAAACTCTGAAATTCCTGTGATTACTCAGTCAGGGAAGAGAGGGACTCAAACCAAATGAGGGCTCTTGATTCTTTCTCAAAGGCATTTTTTTCTCTATTATGTTTCATATTGAACCCTTTCATATAGAATCACTTGGTTAAGGACCTTAGTTTTCCATCAAAATCAATCCGTTTGAAGAATAACTTGTTTTGTTCTGGTACAGACAGGATAGCAATATATTACATCTATTTCAGGTATTATAATTTTTTCTTGTAAAGTGGCACAGATTTTTATTAATTTAAATAGAGATTATATTACTTGATATAAAAGTAAGGATGAATATTAAAATATAAAACAAGAAAAATAGAGCAAATATGTTTTCCTATATCTGTGTAAAGACATTTCGGAGATACTTTTCAGTTTAACAAATTATAAGAATTTCAAAGTGAGATCTGTATGAATTACATACTCAAAGAAAATGACTGTGTTTCATGACCATTATGAATATTCTCAATAATAAAAAAAAGAAATTGCCAAGATAAATTAAAACTCTATCTCCCCAAAGAGTAAGCTTAAAATTTGTCACAGAAGAATCTTAATGCGTCTTCTTTACAATGATTTCCAGGTGTTTATATTGCATAATGAGTAACTTAAAGCAAAAAAAAAAAAAAAGTTAAATATTTCAAAAGCTAGTTTAAAAAACCTCAAAAGATACAAATATTATTTAAATATATTCTTTTATTTTACTGCTAAAGGAAACAGAATTTTAAAAAATTCAATATTTGAACATATGGAATTAATACTATTTTAGAATCATATCAAAATTTAGCTTTCCAACTTCTATTAATCAAAAAAAGTCAAAGTTCTTAATTTACAGAAAATATTGTAATGTGAAAATAGCTCATGCTTTAATATTTTCTAAAATAGTCTCAAAATCTGCATCAAAGTATTTAATGATATTAATATTATTTTATAAATTTATAATAAGTATACTTATAAGATTAAATATTTATGGAGCATACCTAAGAAGTAAGCTCTCAACAGATTTCTGTAAGTAAAGATGCTAATACATGTATTCATTTGATTTTTTAATGGGTAATCAGAAATTTTATTCTCAATAAAATCTATACACTTTGAGGTATCTAATAATATGTAAGAAGCTTGTTTACACAAAATACTATTTTACATCTGTTAGAATAGCTATAATCAATGGGAAAAGTAATAACAAATGTTGGAGAACATGGAGAGAAAAAGAAACTCTCAATCACTGCTGGTGGAACTGCAAGTTTGTACAGCCACTATGGAAAACAGTATGGAGGTTCTTCAAAAAACTAACAATTGATCTACCATATGATCCAGCAATCCCACTACTGGGTATTTACCCCAAAGACTTGAAACCCCATATCCAAAAAGATATTTGCACACCGATGTTCATAGTAGCATTATTCATGGTGGTGATTTTCACATGATATCACTTATATGTGGGATATAAACCTAAAAGCAACCAATGAACAGGACAAACAGACAAAGGGACATGGACAATAGATTAGTGGTTACTAGGCGATAGGGGGTGGGGGAGAAGGGGAAAGATAGATAGGGTACAGGGGGTCAAATATAGAGAGGGAGGATAAAGTGGGTAAAGGAGATCAAATATATGGTAGCTGAAGGAAACTAGAGTTTGATGGTAATCACACAATAGACTATATAGTTGTCAAATTATAATGTATACCTGAAAATTATATAATTGTATTAACCAATGTTACCCCAATAAACTTAATTTTAAAAAAAGAAGCTTGTTTAACAGTGTATTTTATAAAAACAATTAAAGGACTTTTTTTAAAAGAGTGATTGTATATTCTCTATTAATAACAATGTATTTTTTATCATATAAACTTGCACACATGAATTACAAGTATTCTAAGTGATTCCAAACTACACTTCTAGGTTCTCTTCACTAACGTTTGCTTGAATCAATCCTCTGGATCGATCCAGATTTATGTTCATCATTCTAGAATACTATTGCCTTAAATGAAGATTTTTAATTCTTGATTCAAGTTGTTCATTACTATGATCCTACATTTCTCTGTTATTACATATTAATTTGGTCAAAATTATGAGTAAGGTATGGAGTCTTACAGTTGCAACTTTCTATATTTCAAACTCAGCTTTTTGACATTTTATATTTCTGCTTATCTCTCTGTTAAGATTAATATTCTGTTTGATAAAAGAGGACTGATTTTAACATTGTCTTTTATTGAAAATTTTATTTTCTTCTCAAAATCAGAACTGAAAATGGGTACTACTATTGGACATTACCATAAATGGATATTCTATTGGACGATACCATAACATTTTCTGTGTATCATACAAGCTTCCTCCCTTGGTTAAAACATCTAAACAGAATGTTTTCTTAATTAACCTGTGGATATATTATAACATGAATTAAAGATATGTGTAAGGGGTGAGTATATTACCCATAGTTAAATGATTATGTAACCAACAAACACTATTTATTGAATAATCTTAGTACTCAGCATTATAACATCAAGTATTTTGAGACCTTTTTACTACCTAAAGATAAAAAAATATTGTTTTATTTATTAAGGTAATACACACTCCTCTACTGAAATGGGAAACATTTTCCAACATATAAAATTTAACACAGTTCTCAAAACTACCCAAAGTCCCTCTACAGGTTCTCCTATTCTTTATTCTTTTCATTACAGTAAGAGGTAGGCCAAGAATTTTCATACTTTTTTATGGCAAATTGAAGATTCGTTAATTTTTTTTAAAGTTCATATTTTTCTTCTATTTATCTTTAAGTTTGCATTTGTATTTACAATGATTCTCTTACTTAAATAAAATATATTTTTTGTGAAAAACTGAATCAATAGTTTATGTGTCTGTGATAACACATAATAAGGACTAAATATTGCTTTTAATTTTTAAACTAACATAAAAAGCTAACTAACATTTTTCTTCAGCTAAGTCTTCAAAAATATTATATACACATATAGAGTAGCCAATGTGATTATAGATAATGTATCTTGACTCAAGTAAACCTTCCATCAAGGACTAACCAAAGGATATGCTTAATGACTGGCTTTCTTGTGTCATTTTGTCTGTAGTTATCAGCAAAGATTTAGGTAATAACTAGTGAATATTCTACCTGCATTTGGAAGTGGTGTAGAAGGCCACTAGGGACCTTTAATCATCTCCTTTAGTGACAATCTTCCCTATTAAAGTTATATGGCCAAGGAAAAGATCTGACAAACTTGTTTACTACTGATGTACTCTAAACAACAATAGTTAGGTAGATGAAACATCTGTGCTAAATGTGAGTTTTATAAGGATAGGCTTTTCGCTTTAGAAAATGGTAGCTATGCCCTCATTTCAAACATACACGTGCAAATTATTATTTTTGTCTGAAACTGACATACCCTGGGATTTCTGTCTGCTTTAGACAGAAATAAGCTGGGCTGCAGATACATTGATTTAGAGAAAATGTAAGCAGCTTTAATTTGGGTGCCAGTAGACCAGAATTCTCTACTCGGGTCTGTCATTGACTTCTTTTTAGGCATTTATTAATCCTTCTTGTGATTCAGTTTTCCTATCATGAAGTAGGATGAGGAAAAAATATATATGTATAGAATTACATATAAGATTTCCTATATATAATTCACAATTACTCTACAAGGAAAATGGAAAAATAAAGATATTATGTGAATGTGAGCATTTAGTCACAGTAATCTTAGAAATACTAACAATTGAATACTTAGTTTCAAAATTTTATATTTATTTTTTTCTCCAATCTCTATTTCGAAACCGTGAGTGCCTTTTGAATTTAAGAAATCATTTACAAATTTCTGAGAAATAAATATTTAATTTTCATCTATGCTAGAATCTTCCAAATAATCTTTTACAAAGAAAGACAAACTAACTTGTAATTCCTCTTGAAGGTATTCTTGGTTAGGCAGCAGAAGAGCTATATGTTGAAACATGGTGCAATTGAAAGATAGGTATATTCAGGTCCTTATTTGCATAGTTTCTCTCCTGTTCAATGTCACCCAGGAAGTACTAAGCTTAAAAGAACCAGCATAACTGCTGGCAACTATATTTACAATCTTCCCTTTGCTCTCAACAACATAATCTAAATCAAGGGTTGGCAAACTATGGCCCATTAGTGAAATTTAACTCATGACACTGCCTGTTGCTGTAAATTAAAGAGTTATTGAAATGCATCTGCTCATATTCATGTATATGTTGTCTATGGTAGCTCTTGCACTACAACTCACAGTTTAGTGTCTATGAAAGACACTATATGAACCACATTGCCCAAAGTGTTTACTATCTGTCCCTGTACATATAAAATTTGTTTATGCCAAGTCTAAATCATCATTTTCTTCTTTTACAAAGATATGAAGAGGCAGCATGTTGTAATAGTGAAAATGTTAAAAGTTCTCTTTATGTCTTAAACCTCAATTTCTTCATATACAAAATGATGATACATTAGCCTTGTCCTTTCTTTAAATACAAAATACCTCAGAATCTGAGAAGTTGAATCTTGTGTCTCTTGAACGTGGGGTATTTAGATATTTAGGCTCTTTACCAATCGATGAATTTACATAACTGTGAGATAGAATATATGCTTATTTCTTTAGCACAGACTACTGCATAAGAATCCTGAAATAGATTATGTGGAAAAGAAAATGATAGAGAAATAAAGCTCTATTTCATCAGCTATACCATTTGGGAAAATTTAAAACTTTTGAAATATGAGTCATATAGTGTTACTCCTCTGCTTAAGACTGTAAAGTTTCTTATTTCACTGAAAAGTTCCTTAGAATAGCCTGATAGATGTGACAATCTGAACTACCCTTAGCTGCATTCTTTCATCTCGTGCTGCTCTCTCTTTCAGTAATCCAGAGCAGTCATATCTGTCATATCCTTTGCAATCCCTGAAAGTTTTCACATGCTGCATGGCTGTCTCCCTAACCTACTTCAGGTTGTTATTACATATCACCTTCTTTTTGATGCCTCTCTTTACTGCATCCTAAAATTGAAACTCATTTTTCCTAATGCACTTTCCAAATCACTCTTTGCTTGTTCTATTTTTCTTTTTATAGTATTTATCATCTTCTAGAATACTATATAACTAACTTATTTTGTTTTCTGTTCATTGCTTTCTTTTTTAAGCTTTACAAGAGCATAGATTTTGTCTGTTGTCCTCTGATATATCCTAAGTATCTAGAAGAGGGCTTGGTACATAGTAGAAAGTCCTCAAACTATATTTTATGAATGAATAAATAAATTAATAAATTGAAATCTCAAAGTAATAATGAATGCATATGAATACTTAATTTGTGTTGAGCCTTTTGCACTTTCCCTAGAATATATATATATATATATATATATATATATATATATATATATATATATATGTAAATAAGGTACAGTATCTGTCTTTAACAAGTGCACAGCTTAATTAGGAACAAAAGATATCCTAGTCATTAATCAAAATACATCTTATAAGTAAATAAGCCAATGAAAACAAAACTTGCCTCTGTTAACCTTGTTTCAGTAGATATACTCTAAACATTTTTCTTTTACAATCTCTGACTATTTTCCTTCTCATTCCATTTTATCTTCTCTCTTTCTTTATAGAGTTGCCTACTATTATTTATCATAATTTTATTCTTTTGATTCTATTATCTTAATTTTTCATAACTTTCTCTAGTTACCCACCTATAGAATTTTACTAATAAATGCTTCATAAGCTTTTTTTGATAATCAAGGAAAATAACTGCATGTAAAAAATTAACCACATTGTCAATCATATTAAAAGAATTCTATAAAACAAACAAAAGAACAAACAAAAAGCTTTGAGATACTCCAAACACAGACAGGATGATGATGTGATTACAGGTGATATTAATTAACTGATAAAAAAATTAAAGTACTGTCTTAGATGCTATAATAAAAATACCATAGATTGGTAGCTTATGAACAACCCAAAGTTATTTCCCACAGTTCTGGATGCTGGAAAGTCCAAAGTTGAGATGCTAACAAATTCAGTGTCTAGTGAGAACCCACATTCTAGTTCATAAATGGCACCTTCTAGCTTTCATCTCGCAAATCAGAAAGACGGGACTAGAGAGCTCTGAGGAGTGTCTTTTATAAGACCACTAATTCTCATTCATGAGGGCTTCACTTTCATGACTTAATCTCCTCCCAAATGTTCCACCTCCTAATACCATCACATTGACAATAAGTTTCAACATATAAATTTGGGAGAAACACATATATTTAGGTGGTAGCAAATATATCTCAGAAATGATGAACAACATGAATGATAAGATATTAAGAATATACAAAAGAACCAAATAAAATTGTATAAGTGAAAAAACTCAATTATCAAGAATGAATTCAATTTGGGGAGTTAACAACAGATTGACACCGCAGACTAATGAATCAATAAACTTAAAATGAATTAAAACTAAAACAAGAGAAAAGGAAGTCTCTGATCTTTGGGAAAATGTCAAATGGTCTGCATAATTATAATCCAGAAAGGAGAGGGGAGAGATAATAGGTGAAAAGAATTATGTAAAGATAAAATGGCTGAAGGTTTTCAAAAATTAATTAGAAGACATCAATCTATAAACCTAGAAATATCATCAAACACCTTAGGTAAATAAATTTTTAGAAAAAATTACTAGGCACATCATAGTCAATCTGCTGAAAACTGAAGATAAAAGGCAAGTCTCAAAAGTAGCTAGGGGATAAAAGACATTAAATACAGTAAAAGGGGGTCCTTTTAACAAAAACGTTGGGAAGGTAGAACACAATCTGATAACATCTTTACATTGTTAAAAGAAAATAGAATATATACATAAGATTGTATACCCAGTGAAAATATTCTCCCCAAATGAAAACAAAATATAAAGATGTTTTGAACAAAAAAAAGATAAAAAAGAATATCTCCAGGAGACCTATAAGTTCTTCAGCCTGAAAGGAAATGATCGTAAATGGAATCCTGATATCTTAAGAAATGAGGATAAGTAGAAAGGGTAAATATATAGGGGGAAAAGATGGATAGGTAGATGATAAATAGGTAGATGATGATGATGATGATGATGATGATGATGATGATGATGATAGATGACAGATAGATACTTAAATTTCTTTAAAAAATTATAAACTGTTACAAATAATTTTTAAGGATGTATTATGGGGTTTATATCATATGTAGCAAAGGAAAGGATATACTGTTGTAAAGTATTTAACTGTGAAATAGTATAATATTATATGAAAGGAAGCTGAAAACAACATTGTTAGGAAAAACACTAGTAGTAATAACACAAAGTGGTATAAATAAAAAGTCAATACAGCAGATAAAATTGAAAGCTAAGAAAAGAAGCACTCCACACAGAAAAGGTCAGAAAAGGAAGCACAGAGGCAAAAGAACATGTGAGATAAATATACCAAAAGCCTCTAACATGATAAAAGAATTAAACCCAAGCATAGTAATAATTAAATTTAATGGAATAGACTAAACCTAAGTCCAAAATTTCCATACTGGTTAAAAATCAAGACACTACACACTTTAAATAAAAATAGAGGCTAGTTGAAAATAAAAATACTGAGAAAAAATATATACCAACTTCCAGTTTCAGTTCTGAGAGAGAAAGAGTTTAGAAACTGTCAGTCCAATTCTTATACTCTTAGCAAAAGCTGGACAAATTGAAACTTAGTTATTTTTCTTGGACTCATCAGAGCACTGAGGTTGCAGGACAAACACACACCAAAATCTGGAGAGTCTGGAGCATCTCAGGAGACAAGTTAAGATCTGCTTACCTGAACAGAAATGTTAGCGCCATAATATACAGGCTGGAACATTTACATGGTAATTTTGACAAATTGCTAGAGGCTATGTGTCGAAGATTAAAGTAGTATAAAATAAATATCCAGGAGTCCATACTGACACAAATAAATGACTGAATAAATATACAAATAGAAGAAACGAATCTCTCATGCAGGAAATTCCAAATAATGTATATGAGTACTCTGCTCTAAAGGAGGTAGAGAATACCTTTCTATTCCAAAAGTATGGATTGCATATAGAGGACAGATGGAAAGGGTAGAGAAAGAAGAAAAATAGAAACTTTATAGTGGAAAAACCTGACACATAACACATCATGCAGGTGCTGAAGATCAAAATTAATAGTGATAAATTATGTGATAGTATGTACTTTTGATATAATAAAAAATGGCACATTTTTTCTGTAGTTTTTCTGCCAAACAGCCATAACTACAGCCTAATCATAAGAAAAACTTTAGACAAATCCCAAGTGAGGGACAGTCTACAAAATAACTGACCAGTAATCCTCAAAATTACTGGTCATCAAACCGAGAAAAGTATGAGACAGTGTCACAACCAAAAGGAGCCTAAGAAGATGTGACTTAAATTTACAGATACTTTGCAAAGATAGTATAGAGAGTTACCATAAAACCATCACCCAGTTTCCCCTATCTTTATTATTATTATTTTTTTTTTACTATGGTACATCTAACGATTCAAAATTAAAATTTTATTTAAATACAAAAAAAAAAAAGAAGAAAGTGAATTTCAGAATGTCCTTATTGAGTAGGAGAAGACACTGCTGTTAGGAGAGAAATGATGAATTAACAGGCCAAAGGTATTAGGTGAGGTCTGTAGAAAGATTTTTCCCTCTGTTTTCCCAAACAAGCACGATTTAAGGGCTTTTAACTTTACCCTAGAATTTTGATCAAGAATGATCTGTTTAATCTTCATAAAGTTGGCACTCTCAGTGGTATCTAGCAAACTAGATGAGATGCTTATGGAATGGTGGGCAACTTGCACAGGAATAGACAAGACACCATGGGTGAGGAAGGTGCTCTTACATCATAGGGAGGGACATGGTGGGAAGAATCATAAACCCAAGACCCAACCTTAGGAGGACAAAAATCCTAAACCTTCAAAAAGACGGTAAAGAAAATTCTTTCTCTTAAACAGAATACCTCTTTTTAAACAGCCAGGGGACATATTTCTTATAGCCTCAGTGGGGATACATAATCAGCCCATATTAAATTTTATTGCAACGATATGCCACAACTATAATGTATGAAAAACAAAAATCACTTTCATTATTCAACACGTAAATCCTAAACTCAAGAAAAATGTCATAAGATCATTAAAAAAAAGTACCTTAAAAAAAAAGTACCTTCAAAGAATATGTTAGTAATAAAGTAGACTATTTTCTAATGATAAAAAACCAATTCACCAATAAGATATTAAAATTCTAAGTGGTATGCCCCTAGTGCCTTAGAAAATTATATTTTCTAGAAAATATACAGAACTTTAAAATACACATTGCAAAAACATTATAAAATTAAAGAAAAAAATAGATAAATCCACAATCATAGTTGCTGAAATTGACATTTCTCTTTCAGTATTTGGTAGAATATTAAACGAAAAAAATGTTAGTAATGACAGGTTTGTATAGCACTATTTATCAACTTATTACAATTCACATTTAATTTACATGACATCCAAAAAATAAAAAATGCACTTCTTTTTCAAGTACAATAGAACATTCAACAGGTTATATCTTAACCTGGTACATGAAACAAGTCTCAGTAAATATCAAAGGACTGAAATAAAGTTAAATATGTTAACTTACACTAACAAATTTTATTAGAAATTAATGTTTGTCATACTTTTTAAAAACCTCCAAACATGAGAGAGAGACAGAGACAGAGAAAGAGAGGAGGAGGGTGGGAGGAGACAGGCAGGAAAGGATCACAAGGCAAATTAGAAAGCACTTCAAAATAGCTGATAAAATATTAACAAAATATATATTGTACTGAGTCAAAGCAGTTCTTAGAGGGATATACGAAGATTTAGATTTTTTTTTTTAAGTTCTTTAATCATCTCTCTAGACTTCAGGGAGGAAAATAGGGAAGGGAAGAGAAATAAGAGATGAGAGTGTTCTTATTTTTTTTTTCCACAGCAATATTATTTGAAAATTCTCTTTTTGCTGGTGTTATATGTGTGTGTTTCTATCATTCTCTTTTTTGTTTGTTTTTGTTTTTAGTCGAGGAAACCCTTGGTTGATCTCACAGATTGTATGATGAATTGTATGATTGAATATAAAATGATTTTATATTCATATATATCATTTTTAAAGATATAGGAAGGATAATTACCATCAAAAAGTATTATATACGTCTTTTCAATTTAGTTCCTCTAATTCCCACTCCAGACAGAATTAATATTGGCATTTGTCCTGTTCACTAATATTTGTTTTTATTACATATTTATAAATCCATTAATATTTTTTAAATATTCAGTTTTAATCTTCACATAAATGGTAATATTGAATATATCATTTTTGAGGTTGCCCCTTTTTTGCTCAAGATATTGTTTGTGAGATTTCACATATTCATTCAGAAATATGGCCACATGTGTGAGTTTCTCTAAAAGGTATAGCTGGGCCATCGATTATGTTAATATCCACTTTGAAGTTGTCAAAAATGTCTTCGGTTTCTTTACTACTCTGCATAATTTGAAGATCCCACATATCTACTCCTGACCAAGGATGCTCTTGCCAGACTGTTTATTTCTATTCTGATAGATGTGAAACGATTATTCATTGTTGCATTAAGTTGCAGTTTTCTGATTACTAATATATTTGGCATTTTCCATGTTTTATTGGCCATCCTAATTTTCTTTTCTGTGAATATTTTTTGCATATCTCTTGTATTTTTTTTTTCCTAATAGATCCTATGTCTTTTTTTATTGATTTGTTGGAGTGCACATGTCTTTCAAACAATGATTATATTCCTTGGAAATCATATCTTCTAATGTGAAGCTTGTCTTTCCCTTTGTTTATGGTGTTTAAAAAACATAAGTATTTCATTATATTCTTTATGTCTAGGTTTTTAAATTTATTTTCTAAGAAATCTCTTCCTAAACTAAGGTTTTAGTAATATTTTTCTCAAAGTTTTAAGGATTTGCTTTTGACATTTGTTTTAGTCAAGAAGACATTTTATTTTTTTGTTGTTTGAGAAAGGGCTTTAAATTTATGTTCTTATATAAATCTTTATTTATTATCATCATAAATTATTAACTACTCCATAATTTTTTTATTCATTTGCAATGCTATCTCTGTATCTATTACCTCTGTAATATCTTATTTCAATATATGTGCAAATTTTTTCTCTATTCTATTTTGTGAATCTGTTAACTCCTGTCACTATTAGTACACATTATATTAATTACTAAAGCTGCAAATGAATCTTGATATCTGGTAGGAGATATCTTTCACATATTGTTCTTCTTCAAAACTATCTTACTTGTTTTATGTTTCCCAGAGAAATTTTAGAATCATTTTAAAAGATTCCAAAGAACAATTTCAGTTTTGACTGAAAATCAAATTGATAGATTAATTAAGGGAAAAATATGTATTTTCATGGTATCAATTGGACTTCTTATCTATATTATTTTTGATATTTAGGTATCTTCATATATTTGTTATTAGTTTGTAACAGTTGGTTATATTATTGCTTGGTTCCTTTCTACATATTTCATAGTTTGTTATTATTAATAATAGGAATATTTTCTATTATATTTTTTGAATGAGTTATTAGTTTTGTATAGAAATGCAATTGACTTTTATATTGACTCGTGTTCAAGAGTAGTGCTAATTTCTCTTTTTGTTCTATTACTTTCTATGTAAAATTGAGGGAGGGTTCAATGTAGATATTTTTGTTGAAAAATATAAACAGTTTGGTTGGTTACTTTCCTATTTCTATGCCTTTTACTTATTTATTCAACAATGCACTGGATTTTAAGTAAAGAGTATGTTTAAATCATGGTGCCATCTTTCTTGATTAGCAGCCCAAGTAAAAAATAAGACCCAAGGGTGACTGCGTGTTTTATAAACAGATTACATTTCTTTAAATTTTAAATTCAAACGGTAGTTATCCTTAAACATTTTCTCAAGGTAAGAGGAGAATGCTGAAGATGAGCTTTCTATATCTTTTCATTCTCTCCCTAAGGAGGTAAGAAAATTATTATAGGTCGACTTGATTTCTTAAAAAGTGATTTTACTCATCTTAATAACTTATGTAATATTTCATCATAATGTATAGCAAGAGACAATAGGGGCCTTGAACCTGGGTGACATTTCTTCAAATTCACACAGTCAGAGCACTTGGTTTAGTTTTCTTCGGTAAACAGTTGCCCAATTTAAAAATGCTTATCTCACCTTCTCTTGAAAATCAGGAGATGAGGCAACATTAGGTAGGTACGTATTACCATAAGGCAGTATTCTAGTGGATTTAAATAGTATTTCCTCTTCAAATGGCATTCTCTTGTTTGCCATTATCTCAATTACTGCTTTGATTTCTTTCATACTGAGACAATGTGTCACTTGACAATTTTTATCCCAGCTCCTCACTCGCCCACCCGCCCTCCTGTGCGCTCTCTCTCTCTCTCTCTCTCTCTCTCTCTCCCTCTCCCACACACAGACACACTTTTTATTATGACAGAGTCAAGAAAATCAGCTTCTTTCATTTGTGCTTCACATCTGCTATATGCATTGAATGTTCTAACCCTCTTGTAAGATTTTCTTATACAAAACACTTCTCTCTTACCAAACCTCCTCCTTTCTGAACACAGAGAACCCAGTTCAGTGGCAGCATGTACCTTTTTAGAATCCATCCAATTCTGGTAGAACATACCCTCCGGCTATCCAACAACACACATTTCCCCAGGTTCTCAGTCTCTATGCCATTCTGGTTTAATGAGTTTCTCGAGTAACTAACTTTTTAGTAGCTCTGCCCTTGTGCAACTGACCAGAAACCCTGATTTGTTTTTGCTTATGTGCTCTGGTTACTGGTGGTGAGCTGGCAAATCCCATTCATTCAAACAACAGCTGCAGTTTAACTGAAGTGCATAAGGCTTATGGACCTACTCTTTTAAATTTGAAATTCTTTCGTTTTCATCCAAGTTATCTCCTAGAATGTGAATTCATAGGAAGCTCGAGTATGAGGTAGCTTTTCTCATAAGGTTATATATTTTGCCTGTTATATATTTCACACAAAGGGATTCTCACACACATAACACTCACCTTAAATTTAATTTCATCCCATTGACCTCTTTAAATATGTTCAGTAATTAGTCTTGCCACTTGTTATTTATCTGTAGACCAGTGTCATTTTCTAACTTAGTTGTTCCTTAGAACTTGCAAAAATAATTTGTACCTTTAATCTTGCTGTATATATCACTTCTTCCATCCTCTTTCTCATAATCTTATCCATTGTTCTTCTCTGAAGTTCCTGTATGTCTACATAGCTCTTAGATAATGAGGTGCTGAGGCTGACATGGTGACCCAGAGTCATTCTAAACAGCTATCTGAGAGGGCCCATTTCATCCCAGCTCTGTGATGTAGGGCTTTTTATTTTCCCTTCCAAGTAATAACAGATTTTTTTTCTCTTTCCCAGTCTCTCTATATTATTTTAAATCACTTACTAAACAAGTTTCACACTAGATAGCTTTCTTCTTTCCTTTTTTGTTCAATTATACTTTCTGACATTTATAAGTCAGAAAATATTTTTATTTTGTCATCTCATATTTCCTCACATGCTGAATAAGCCTTATGTATTTTATATTATTCACTTACTATAAATGTATTTGCTAGTATTATATGGTCTTTTTTGGACACCGGGAAACTTATTTTGTTAAATAGGTTTTTACCTCAAGACACCTACAGACTGTGCAAAAATACTCTTTCTATAAGATTATAAATATTAGAAAGGGTAATATTTACTAGAATCCATACTCTGAATTTATATATTTTTGAATAATTTTGTAATATGATAAAATGGTGTTTTAGTTTTATAGCTCTTAGGCCTTATTCAAATTTGAAAGGCTAAAATAAATAGCAACTAACTTGAAAAAATTTAAATAATATTTGAAATTATTTTTTTTAATTTTTCAATTATAATGATATTTAATACTATATTAGTTTCAAGTGTACAGCATAGTGGTTAGACATAAAACTTAAGAAGTGATTTCACCAATAAATCTAGTATTCGCCTGGTATATTTCCTATGCTGTACTTTATATTTTGTAAATGTCAATTTGTGAATAATTAAATCTTTAATGTATTACATCTTGATATTAATTTTAATCATATTTTCTGTTCCTAAGCAATACTCCAGTTGAAACATTTCCTCCTCCTTCATTATAAATATCCTAAAATACTATATGAGAATTTGTGGGCCTCTGTTAGGTTTACACACTCTAATACAATCTTTAAGATCTTTCTTTTGAATTCTAAAACATTTCAATACAAAATTAAGTTAAAACAATGATGACTGGCATGCAATAACTAAATGGATTATAACTGATTTTTCTATTTAATGTCTAAATCAAATTACTTAGATTATTTTCATCTCTAATGTAAGCACTTTTTAAGTTATTATCATGTAATATTTGCTTATATTAGAGTCCTGCTTTTGCCTCTTTGTGAAATGTCTTCATTATTCAATTTTTAACATCTAATTTTCCCTTCCTAAGATCTAAAAAATATTTTCAAGAAATCCACAAAAATGTTAGAGTTAACTTTAACAAATTAGTGTGTAGGTTCAAATTATTTCATGTAAAAACATGTTGAGAAGAAAGAAATTCTGTTAAGAATTATAGTGGCTGTATTTGGGTAGAAAGCAGATATGAATTTTATAATGGAAGAAATAATAAATAAGATCTCTGTGTTACTCCTTCCCAAGCTCAGTGACAAAGGGCACTGTCACAAACACATAAAGTAATTTTGGGAAACAAGGAGAAGGGACCAGATCAGCAATGTATCTTTTCCTATACCTGTTATTTGCAGTCTCTGGCTATTCCATGTTCTCCCAGACATAAACTTCCTACTTCCTCCACCCCAGTGTGACAGGTCCATTTGTTATCAGTGACCTTAGTGAGCATCCAGTCTAGGTCAGAGATTTTCCACTTAAGGAACTATAAATTCTACAGGAGCACCAGATGAACATTTTTCTTTTTTGCTGGAGAATGAAGAAATATTTGTTGCTAGGGATCACAAAAGCTTTACTAGAAAACTATTTTTCTTTTCCTTCGAAAACAATATGAAATTCAAACCTTATAACTTAATATGATTAATTGATTATTTTGGGCTAGTATTATAAGTTAATTAGCTAATAAAAAATTCAACATTATTAATGGGTAAATAACATTTTTTGGAGTCAGCCTGGAATTATTTTCACATTCCACTTTACTAGCTTCCATGTCTAAGTTTCTTCATTGTTGGGAGCCATTCTTGCTGAATGCCCTTCAGACAGGGTTAAAGTTGCCTGCAGGCTAGAAGTTTGCAGAGCAGGTGGACTCTATGCAAAAGGAGGAAGTTTGGCTTAATGGAAAACAGGAACAAGGATGTTTCCAGAGAATTTAGGTAAATGTCAACAATTGTTAGCATATCTGTAGGTTTTGTTTCTCATGCATTTCCAAGGGTATAAATATGCTGTGCTTAATATACTCCCGGAGCAGTATTTACTGTTAGCCCTCCTGACTTTATCTTTTGTCTCTCTCTCTTTGTCTCTCTTTTTCCTTTCTGTTCTCAATCCTCACTCCTTGTCTCAGGAACTGTTGGAACTTAGCCCGCAGGCTCAGGGCTCCAGCACTTTATCTCAAAATAAGCAAAGTAGAGTTTCCACCCTAAGGCTATTTTAAAAATTAAATGAGATAGTGCTTATAAAGTGCTTAACACAGTGTCTGCAACATTGTAACCTTTCAATACATGTTAATTTATTACAGTTGTTATTATTACTTCAGAATTTTTTTTTTTTATGTATTCACTAAAGAGCATTTTAAGATTGCACTGTGATATGTTAGCATTTGTTTTCTTCCTGGGTATATTATCTCATATGTAACAATAGTAAACATAAACTAACTGCAGGTAAAGATTAATTATAAATAGCAAAACAAAGGTAACCATATTTCACAATTATTAATGGAATACTAAAATTGATGACAGAATAGAGCTCAGTACAAACATATAGGTTCTTCACAAATGTTGCAGACTTTCTGGGTAAAGAGCAGTCAAAATAATAGTTACAGGCTATTGGGTAGTTAGCTCGGAAATCAAAAACAGTAGGAAGTATCCACAATCCTCCTTTCAAACATGCTTCAAGCAACGTAGACATTTTAATTAAACTAAAAGATTTAATGACTTTTCTAAAATAGGAAGGAAGATGCTAGAAAGTGTCATTATTATGTTATGTCAGTATGCTGAAATTCTCCAAACAATGCCTAATGATCATTTGTTGATTAAAGATTAATAACCCTGGATGAAAAAAAAGTCTATTAAACTTTGATAGTTATGACTTTTTTATAAAATTATTCTTTTTAGTGAAATATTTTACAAAAATATTTCAATTATCAGGGTAAGAAGAAGAAATTGCACAAACTTTGGCTTTTAGACCAAGATTCTAAAAGAAAGTAGACAATATCTCAATTTATTATGAAACTATCATTTACTTGAGGTCTGTATAAAAAGAAGACATTCTTGCTCATAGCAATATTATCCCAGGATCACAAAGAGGGACCTGCCATTTATTATGTTAAATGTACCAATTGTTGAAGAGATTGAATAAAATATATATCTCTCTCCAGACAAGTATAACAATAAGAAATTTGATCATGCCATATTTGCAGGGATAACAACATGTTAGGATAGGTAAAGGAGTAATATGAGAGGTAATTTGATTTGGTGAACTTGAAATGACTTGGGAAACTGCACATGAAATTTTGATGAGTATTCACAGCTAGGATGGAAAAGCCAAAGGTCAGGCTCCATACTTCTGGCTGCTTGCTTTTCTTTTTCCTTCCCTAATGCCATCAAAGATGCATTCAGTCCCTTTAAAAGAAAAGTCTCATTGAAGTGAAACAATATATTAAATAATGTAATACCACTGTTTATAAGCTCACATTTGTCAGCTTTAATTTGTCTTTCTTCTATATGTCGAAAAGATATACTCATTATCTCTGTTCTTTACAAAACAAGTTTAAATTTCTATGAGGTCAGCAAGTTGAATAAGAATAAGTAATATGAAGTATGAGATACTTCTTTTAAAAAGCAAATTAAAAAATTAAATAAATGGTAAATTAACAACATAATATAAAGGGAGCCAAAGAAGAGTCTTTTCAAAACTCTAATCATAGAAGCAGTATAATTTAATTAGTCAAGAAAGTCATACTTATAGAAATAATACATAAAATACTCTTTTATGCAATTAAGATAGCCAATGATCCCCACCTGTCTACAAAACTAAATCTAAATTCCTCACAATAGTCTAAATTTACCTACCTGTTACCATTTCCCCAAACACTTTATCAAAGAAAACTGTTTAATGCATTATCCCTGAAAATATTTGTGTGTGTTCTGATTTTACTATTTGGTCACACTTTATGTCTTTTTAAATGTCTGTCATTTGTCTCCATGCTCAGCTAAAATCTGCCTTTTCCTCACAGTATAGATCAACTCATTTCATCTTTAAGATTTCTTCTATCATCTCATCCCATGGAATTTTATCCCTCTTTTTATTTACCCCAGCACTTATTAAGATCTACATCATTAACCTGGAACAAGCTCTAGACAAGGATCTTGAAGAGCTTGTCTTTAGAGTACTGACATTTAGTATTATGCTTTTGCATATCTAGATATATAGATATCTAAATATATGTAATAATCATATTATAAGTAAGGATGCTGTTGATAAAAATAAAGTGTAATAAAATTTTATGTCCAGACATTCTACTTTTAGGACATTCTTCAAAGAGTACTCCTTGGCAAGCCTAGAGAATTCTAAAGTGAACTATATGTGGGTAGTATTTTTTTTACTCTAAATCCTACTGTAAGAAGAAGGCCATGTTTTTTTAGAAGATAGAGAGAGAAAATTGTAGAAAATAAATTGAATTTGTATATTGACTTGTAAAGCATCTAATGAGAGATTATTATGTGCTAGGCACCAAGCTATGACCTATTTGAGGGGTGGAAAAACCAGCAAATACAGAAAATTTAACTATCCTTTTCCTTCAAAATGGCTTTGTCATCATTTATTTTTTGTCCCATTCTATGTTATCAATCCTACAAATAGAGAATAAACAGATTATAAGAATGCATAGACTTTCTGACCATGATATAGGCTATGTTCTTCAGTGTCTGTACATAACTTTAGCTCTAAAGGATATATATAGTGTGTGTATGGTTGCTGATTCTTACAAATTAAATAAATATAAAATAATTTAAATAATCATATTTTGTATCATATGTGAAGTGAATAATTTCCCACAAAATACTTAATGAGGAAACCTGCAGAACAATAAGTAAGTACTGAGCTAGCAGCAGAGAGAATAGAGGTAAATGAAAGACAAAAGAAAATATTTAATGATATTCAATGAAAAGTGTATGGCTTATACTTATGTAATTGTTTCATAGCCAGAAACAAGTGCCATTTTCAGATGACAAGAAGAGACTCATTTTGCCACATAAAAATTTAACCCTCCTCCCATCACTAGAGCGAGGGTAATATTTATGTCTGCAGCATAAAACAGCACAAGATGCAAGTGAAGCAGAGACGGCAAAAATCCATGTGAATACAGAGGACTCCTTTAGTTGGCCATAATGCATTCATTCAATCAGATGGCTTTGAAGGTCAAATATCCAAAATAAAAAATCGTACTCTGAATTATATAAGGTACATTACAGTCACAAATAATTTTTTTAAATACATTAAATAATTAAATTTTTGTAGTTAGGGTTGTTAATAGAGGATATGGCACTGAGACAACTCAAAGCTTCCATCACAAAATTTTTTCTATGTTTAAATGGACATATTTTAAATGAAATAAACTTTCTGATCATCCAAATTATAAATATGCTAATGATATATTGTATAGATAAATCATTTGTCATTACTAGAAACATAAAGTCACTATAGCTACTTTTAAATAAAAGGGGAGTTTTTAGCTCATGAATTCCTGGAAAGTCAAGAGAAACATCTTTAGAAGTTGTAAGATCAGGAGTAAAACCCATATTATACTAGCATAACCCCAGTAGTAACCTATTTCCCTGACATTTCACACCCTCCAAAGCAAAGCAGTGTTTGCTACATTTATAATATGCCACCAATTCCTTTCTTAGAATACCTAGGTATATGTGCTCATGCATGTGTGCATGTGTGTATATATAATTATATATTATATAACCTATATAGAGAGATTATTAAATTCCTATAGGTCTCTCTCAATAGTGAGGGTTATGGTTGTTCTCAATACAGTTTTTGTTTGATGTTTTCATAAAAACCTGAATTAAGAGAACACTCCAGATATTGTTTATATTTATATATTTGAGGTGGGTAAAAATAAGAAAAAAGCAAGTTTATTTGTGGTTTATTTACATGTTATAAGAACCACTTTTGATATCTTCATCACACTCTGCCCTGAAAGTATTTAGATTGCACTTGGATGGAGAAGATTCAGGCAAATTGAGGTATGTGGACTTGGTGGAGGTGTGCAGGGCCTGTGGAGTCCCTTTCCTACCCTTTATTCTTCTAACTTAGGCAAAAATCATTTTGCTATATGTAGAAGAATGTTGTCAAGGATTAAAAGGGAGAAAATACTGAATTAAGGATATAATGTGCAGGCAATTACAAAAATTGAAACTAAAAGAAGTGGGAGACCCAGGAGAGCTAATGTCTTTAAGATTCATGAAACATACTCTGAGATTAAACCCTGATTTCTGAAGAAAAAGGCATTAACTACATTCTAAATTCAACAAAATGTTTTTCTTCCAATTTAAATTTCATTCTATACAGAAAAATATTTTTGCTTTACATCCAAAAATATGTTTATATATAGAAATTCTCTTTTTCAATTATGCAAGTGCTAGCAATTATAAGTGATGGTGTACTTTTTTCCATTCTTATTTCTTTCTAGTACTTGTCTCAAGTAATTCACCCTTCTTGTGATATAATTCTTAAAAGGAAGACATAAGAGACTTTGCTGTGATAATAAATTGTTTTTTATCTTTTTTGTTGCATTTTGTTTTCCTTCTGTTATCAAAGCCTGTTTAAATTTACTATGTATTTTAAGAAGAAAGATTTTGAGAAGTAACATTTTTCAAGTGAAAGTGGTTAAACTGTATTACAAACATCAAAAAATCTACAGCTTAACAAATTCAATTGGTAAATGATGTAAAATATTTTGTTTTTCTGGTAACAATACTACACATTGACAATATTCAATTTAGACAGACTTCTGGCACATCAAAGAGTAAGAGTGGTCTTCATTATTTCAAGTCTTAGACAATATATTTGTTTAAAAATGTTCTACAGAGTATAGTTTTAGAAAATGAAGATGACTATTTAGACAATGAAAAACTTTTTAACAAAAGACAGTGTAATGAAAGATGCGCATCTGTAATTAACTTTTGGCCTAAGTGTGATTGTCACTCTGATAAAAACATAAAGGCAGTTAGATTTACAGATATTGATAACTGAGCAGACAACCCGCCTCCCAACTAAACTGCATTTTGTTCATAGATATTGATATACCTACTCAAGGTGAAAATATCTGGTGAAGTCCTCCTGGTCTGTCTTGGCCAACAACACTACCTACTAAATAAGAAGATAGAACTGGTCCTTAGATATGTCTGACTCGTGTTTCAGCTATAATGGTTATTACCAAATTGTACTATTTTATTATAATATCTTCCTCAAACAAAATTCAAAATGACAGCAATCACAATTATTTAGGCAGAAGAAGAGGGCTCTCTAAGTTACACAGTAGTCTAGCAGACCTCTGAGTTATGAGGGTGTTCTCCCTGGGATGCTATTTCCCCTTATTTCAACTTCTAATACAGGGTAACAGAGGGTAGCCATAACTGTAGAAAACCAATCAGCCCACAGCCAAAAGTAGTACCATAGAGAAAAATATAATATTCTTAAGACAACATAACCGTTTCCTCTACAATTTTATATGTCAAAACTATAGTATAACTTATGGCTTAAAAAATGAGAAAATAATATTAAATGATAGTCAGAAATTATGTCAAGCAATAAACAATAATCATACTGCATGATGACTATAAATAATACCCAAGGGTAACACCAACAAGATATCAGAGATCACCTGCAGCCTAGGAGTGAGCCTTCCCCGTAGATAGATTCTTATCTAAGTTTTAAGTGACCTGGCACAAACTGGACAAGTAGGTTTCCAGTGTGACACAAATCACATAATGCACACATTTTACTATACATAATATATACAGAGAAATATACATAAGAAAAACTTCATATGATTGAGTTAAAAGATATGACAGAGTAAGGTAAATTTAGTGTGAAAATTTTGAGACAATGACAGAGGATTAAATCCTTAAGAGTCTCTCAAGCACCAGGTTCTAAAACAAACTGATGTAAGAGTTATAATGGTAAAATTTCTAAATGCTATGTATAAGTAACACATTAGAATCAGTAGAAAATATATATTTTGGAACCATTAGTTTAAAAAAAAAAGATGGTGAAAACAAGACAAAGACAATGCCCAGAAGCCCATCAAGAATCTTAACTCATATATCTTCAATTCAATATTTTTTGTTTTTTCTTTGACATGTTACCTGATGAAAATTCACATTTACCAGATATCAAAAACATACTGTGTCAACAATTGTCTTTTCAACTGACATGGCAGTAGCTATTTCTTAATAGTGTGTGATAGTAAGATACATTCAAGAAGGCATGTATATATATATATACAATATGGTTCAACTATAAATATCCAGGGAAAAGGAAAGGGCATTGTTCAGTGGTTACAATAAGAAAAAAAAATCTAATGATAGCAGCCAAAAAAGCATTAAGGAAATAAATGGCTTCCCCATAACAGAGTGGTGTTATGGGTTAAATTGGGTCCCTCAAAAAGATATTGTTAAGTCCTAACACCTGGTACCTATGAATTTGATCATATTTGGCAATAGGGTCTTTGCAGGTGTAATAAAGTTAAAATTACATTATACTCAATTAGAGTGGGCCCTAATCCTATGAGACCTGTGTCCTATAAGAATTAAAGAGACACAGATACACAGGGAGATCACCATGTGACAAAGGCAAAGATTGGAGTGATCAGTTTATAGGCCAAGTATTACCAATGAATGCCAGCAAAACCAAAAACTTTTGTTTAAAGCCACCCAGTTTGTGGTACTTTATTACAGCAGCTCTAGGAAATTAATAAAAGGGAAATCTCCCCACCCCTAGTAATTCTATCCAGAAATTACCTTTTCTTCAGAAAGGTCGGTATATTTCTGAAACTCTCCAATTAAAGTAGAAAAAAATAAAACGAAGCACCAGTTAGTGGTACATACATTGGAGAAAAGCTAACATCTAGCTCGATAACCTTGTATATAAAAACAGAAATAGCTAATACAGATGAAATAATAGTGATAACCATTAGAGTATTTTTCAATTAACATATTATTTGATACAAACAAAAAAATGTGTGTTTTATAAAGCATACAAATATAACAAATATTCTTGAAACACCATGGAACACCAAAAGCAATGAATTTACTAATAACTCACATTGCCACGTGCTCCTTCTCATTCCATCCTTCTGCCTGTCTCTCAACACCTTCAACACACACACACACATGCACGCATGCATACTAGCCTAAATTTTTCATTCATCATTTTCTTATTTTTGTTAATAATTTTATTATTTATGTATGTATATCCAATTACTTACACATGTATGCCTACAAAAAGTTAATAAGTTTTAACAACAATATGAATAAAAGATAAATATGTGAATAGAAATGAGACCCAGAGGTGCCTCAGAGAACAGCATAAAAAGAAGGTAATACCACAGAAGTCAACAAGAACTAAAATTAATATTTGCTGAGGACAAAGTTGAAACCAGGACTATCCTATAGTGATACCCACAAATTAAGTTTAATTTCTATATCTACATAAATTGTTCATAGGACATTTTACATTGTAGGCCAACTGAAATTAGGGGAAAAAATGAAAGATGTTCAGCAGCTAGCCATGTGTATATCTGAGGCAAGAACATGTAGGCAGAGGGTGTATTTGAAATCAAACAGATTTTTCTGGCACATTTAAGGAAAAACAACATGACAAAGTGACTAAAATAGAGTGTGTGAAGTAAAAAGTAGTAGAAGATGAGGTCAAGGAGAAAATAGGAAGCCAGACTATACAGGACTTTGAAGCCCATGTTGAAGATATAATCTTTCACTCAAATAAAAAGGCAAGCCATCCTAGGGTTTGATCTAACTTAGATTTTACAACTAAACCCAAAGCTCTGGTGCAGTATTGTGCTTCCATATTGATTGGCCCATATATATACAGTGATATATAGTAATATATATAGTGATATATATAAAGTCATGTATATATTACTTTCATGTATCACTGTTTTTGCAGAAATCTCCAGGAAGAAAGTATAAGACCAACCTGCCACTCTCTTAAGTAAAGCATTATCCTTAAAGAAAGGCAATACCATATACTGCTTGAGACCAAAATCTCTGAAATCAAACTGCATTGATTTCACCATACACTAGTGTCAAAGCTTCAGTATTCTCTTTTTAAAAATTCCAACTTCCTAGGGTAAGGGAAGGTAATGTATATATTAAATGTGAAATTAGATGAGAAGCACATGGTATTCCTGGAACAGAATGAGAAGTCAGTTGTATCCATATAATACCATTGAGTTTAATGAGATGGTCCAAATAAGCATACATAGTAAGCACTTTATAACATATATATTTGCATATCCCTGTTATTGCTGTTGGAAAAAAAACAATTTTTAAAATACATTATTAAATATTATACATTTTAGGCAATAATTTAATAGGAGGCCCATTGTGTTTAGCATGCAGATGAAAATGGCAAGTACAATTACAATTACCATTTTAATCCAATGCAGTTCAACAAAAGATTAGATACTTGTATGAACTCTAATAATGTTTGCAGTATATTCACAACAAAAGAAATTGCAGCCATCTAAAAAAGGGGAAAATATATACTAGGCATTATTAGAGTTTTATTACAAACTCAAATAGATTGCCATCTGGATAAATTTCAATATGGATAATATTTGTCCCTTATAATCAATTTGCAATGAGCAATCTACCATTTTGTCTTTACCTAAAAATTCTAGAGATTTTATCCTTTAATTTAATGTCTAAATTGATTCCATTCTCTTTCCACAACTAATGACAGTATTTGGTTCATTTTCAATAAAACTTAATGACTAAATTAAAAAGGTTAATCAGGTTTAAATAAAGATGAGGGTGACATTTCTTCCATGTTTATCTGGCTCCCAACCTGCTTTTTGCTAACTTGGAATTTTGCCTTCTGTGAAAATTATGCCCTCTAAAAACAAGTGTGAACGGGGCCATATGGGGCAAAATTAAATTTTGGCATCCAAAATGTAAGAATATTTTTAAATAAAAACTTTTTATAACAAATGAGGTAGCCATTTAATTAACATTTTAGGTAGGGGTCATTGCTTTTCATTTGGATAAAGAGAAGCTAAAAAGAACCCCTGGAGAAAATATAACATCAGAACACTTTGCTAAACACTAAAAAATGGGCATGAGACAGTAACATGAGGTCTATACTGAATCCCATTGAAGGCTGTAATTAGCCCATGCTTCAGTATTTTGTACAATACAATGAAGCACTATTGTAACCAATATATCTTAATTAAAAGCAAAAACACAATACAACACAAAGCTACCATCAAAGAGGCGTTACTGGCACTAACATAATACAGAAAATGGGGAAGGATTGTTTTCTTTGTTTGGAAAGAAAATTAAAACTAGGCATTCTTTTTTCCACACAGCTCTCTCAATATAGAAGCATTTGTGTACCAAAAATTACATTTGCACTGTAAATTATATGGATGAAAGCCACAGAGAAAGAGAGAGTTTGTTGTTTTATGATTCAATAGTAGTAATGCTTGGATTTCTTTTCTTCCTCTTTTACAAAGAAAATAATTATTGAAAGCTTGGTTTTTACCACAAGGAGTTAGTTGAATATTCTAATGTACATGTTTTATATTTCTTTTCACTAGAATGCATTAATTATGTAGTAACATTAAAATATACATACACAATAATTTTCTTATCAGCTCAGTTTTGAATTTTAAATATCAAAGAAACCAGAACTGTCTACTGCGGTCTGTTCTTTGTAATTTTCTAATACAAAAAAATAAAAACAATGAAGTAAATTCTAGCCTATAAAAGTTATGAACAAATTCTATCCCCAAATCTAGTCATCTCTATAAGCAATATAGCAAGCAAAAAAAGTGAAATTAAGGTGATTTAAATAGCATCAAAAATCTTCAATGTGACTATTTATACAGAGATTTTAGTTCACTTGAATAAGGCAGTTCTCAATAATTCATATAGAGAAAGACAACCCAATATTTACACTAGAGTCAACCATAAGACAGACCATAAGGAAGACCAATATCTAAAATGGCATTTCTAGAAAATCCTTTCAGGGTTTGTATAAGAGCAATGCCTTGTCAATTGGGGAGCAAAATGAACAAGCCTGTACCAGCTAACTACTCCCACACATATCACTGAATGAGTCTCTCTAAATTGCTATAACCCTAAAACTGAACTGTAAAGGTTGGCTCTTTTTAACTGCTCTTGAAAAATGGAAATAAGGAGGAATCAGGGAACTACAACTCATTGTTAATATAGTCTAGAAAAACTAATTAAAGATGAAGAAGCAGAGAGACAAACTGAGGTTTCCCAAACCAGAAAGATAGTTCCAAAAGGGAAGACCAAAACCCAACACATCTATTTCCCAAGTCCTCTTCTTAGATATCAACCTTACAAAGATAAAATGTTTTTCAATCCAAGTCTACAAAAGATAAACCAAGTGATCAAAACAATCAGTAACTTGTGAACTAGGATTCAGTGCCCTTCTAGCACTTGTATATCATCCTGCTAACAACTTCCTCACATGTTAATCAAATAATGGAAGAACAGATTCCAAAATGTGCCGAGAACAGGAAAAGAATACTGTTCAATGAATAATTCATAATTTTGTTAAATCTGTATCTATTGAAAGAATTATGAGAACTAAGCTAAAACTGAGGAATATGAGAACTTGGGATAAGAAATTTAGATGGACACTGAAGAACTGTAATACTCAAGTTTAATAAGTCTGCCTGAATCTAGGATATATCTATATAGTCTTAATTTTGGCAAAAATAGATTAAATCATCAATTGGGTCTGATAAATGCGCCTGAAAGAAAGGGATAGATATTCACATAAAATCAATTAGTACAATATTTAGGTATATCACAAATACCTCATCAATGAGTATTAGATATTATTACTACTTTTACCATAATGTAATAGAATGCATTTGTAAAGATGTATATTTTAAATGTGTTCAAACCAGGGCAGTCCCTACTGAAGGTCAATATAAGAAATGAGTTGTGTAGAGAAGAAAACAGAGAAGCGGAAATTAGGAGAAAAGTCAAAGGCTGAAGTCTGAGTAGATGGTCCATATAAACCATGTAACGCCATGAAGTAGTCTCCAATGCTACTTACATAAACAAATCTTTCCCCAAGTTACAGGAAAAGAAAAAGAAAGAGTGGTAAAAGGAAAACAAGAGCCATGCTTGTCTGTTCCTCCTAGCTCACCTCTGTGTTTAACATCTATTAATGAATCTATCAGGAAAAGATAATTTCTAGAGGTAGAAAAGCATAATCACATTGGAAAAGTCTTACTCTAGTAACATGTATAGTTTCTTTGCTAGTATTAATAAGAGGCAAAATCATCATGATAGTCTTAAGTTTGTTCGATTTTGGAGCCAATAATAATTATTATACATTATTTTTTTCAGTTAAATGAAATATCTGCTTTCTGATTTTCATAAAAGGCAATATATTCAATTTGGAGTTTAAAACTCGGTTCTTAATTATATCTATCCTAGGTGACCTACTTATTTGTATAAATATATTTGGATCAGAGTGGTAAATAATAACTTTCCAAATTCTAAATGAGAGAAAACTCTGCTTTTTTCTTTAGAAATATATGTAAAATTTGTGTCTCTTCCAAATCTCAGACATAGTAATACAGGCATTCTGGCACTTGAGTTAAAAATTGAATAACTAGAAATTTTAAATTCTATAGAATAAAATTCAAAGATTTCTTGCAGGTATATATTTTCTGTCTAATATTTCTTTAGATAACTTGATTTTATTCTAATTGAGATTGTTGAGATTTCAAACAGGGCTTTTAAGTTTGCTTGTTTGTTTTTAATTACAGAATCTCCCTGTATTCTAAAAATTTTGGCAAATTAATGCAGGATGGTGAACAAATGCAGACTGACTATTGTCTTTAGAAAGTCTCTCTGTGGATCTGTCACCACCATGGCTGCTAAAACATTCAAGTATTTTAGAAACAGTGAGGAAACTAAATGAAATGGTAAATAATTATCCTGTCATCTGAGCACAGGCAAGTGTTTGTAATGAATATGCTCTCTTAGTCTAGTCAGACTACTATAACAAAATACCATCGACTAGGTGGTTTAAAAAGCAGAAATGTATTTTCTTACAGTCCTAGATTCTGGAAAATCCAAGTTCAGGCTGCCAGCACGATCAGTTTATCGCAAGATTTCTCTTCTTGGCTCGCAGACAGCCATCTTCTCACTCTTCTCACATGGTCAAAAAAAAGAGAGACCTCTTTCTCTTCTTCCTACATGGCCTCTAATTACATTTGACTAGTACCCTACCTTTAATTACCTTCTAAAAACTCAACGCTTAAATATAGTCACATTAGGTGTTAGGGCTTCAAATTATGAATTTCAGGGAACACAATGCAGTCCATAGCACTTTCAGGGAACACAGACTAAGAAAGAGGCAAAATCAGAATCCATTTTAAAATAAGTAAAGTTTCTTAAATTGAAATTTTGATGCACCTTGAGCCATTGTTTTTGCAATAATACAGAGGTGACAATGGCAGATATTGGGAAAATGAGATCTCGTAGATACACTTTTTATTATATAAAATTGTTGAAACAAATCAACAGGCATTTTTCTCAATTTTAAATTAGTTTTAATTAGTCTTCAAGTTATCCCTTCTGAAAGATTCTGGGCATCTGAAAATAGCCAATATATTTCTTCCATTTAATTTCCTCATCCTACATTTAGGTGCACTCTAATCCCTTCCTTCAAATGCTGATTGCTGCCCTTAGTACTGCTACACTATAGCACTCATATGATGCTCACTTCAGTGAGAAGCTCTGCATATCTTCCTTTCATTTTCTGTTCTATTTGCTATAAACATAGTTATTTCCATTCTGTTACTTTCAGTCACATATGGCATTTTGAAACAGTTAAATAAAGAGATTATCAATATTAGATCTATCTCAGCTGTAAAACCTACATTTATGGAGAAATATGATCTATTCAATTTCATTTCTGAAAGCCCCAGCATTCAAACGACGGCCATAAATTCACATGATTACCCTAAGCACTAGATTTTGCATTTGGATAACTATTTAACTAGAAAAAGAAATCAAACATTCATGCAAGCAAGGAAGCAGCTCCCTAATAATGACATGTGCTAGGGAACTGCAAAGTATAAATGATTCTGACTAAGGTCATCAATAAAACTTGACACTCAAAGAAAATGATTCTATAGTATCACCTTTTGGGACAGAGAACATGAGAAGAATATTAATATTTTGCCAAATTTTTTAGGAAATCACTTTCTCTTTTATAAATTTGTCAGAAAAGCTGAAATAATAGTAAAAATGAAATATGCTATTGTCTGTAAAAATGCAAAATACCTATTGACCAACATTTAATAGGACATTTTCTGAAAGAACTTCAGTGACATTGATTACTTTAAACATAATATTATTATAATCAAGTCTTGATTCATATCCTAAAGAATTATGTACATAAAACAGTCACTTAACAAAAAAAAAGTTTTTTAAAAAATTATAATTTGAATGACTGCAGAAAATAAACAGGCTTATTTAGAATATTCCTTATATAAAGGAATGATACTTGCACATCTGGAAAATACATAACAAATTAATATTACATTTACTTTTTGTTGTTATCTGTGGAAAATTATGAAAAGTATTTAACTGAAAAAATTAATTCATTTTATTCATCTTTGTTTCTTCAGCCTCCCTCTCTTCACAATAGTCCAACTTAACATGAACAGAAAAAAAAGTTATCAAAGGGAGTACTTTTCTGGCACTTTACTCCATGGTTATTCTAATAGTATATCCCTGAGGAATGTGTGAGAACTAAGACATGTAGATGTTATAATTGAACACCAAACAGGGGCTAATGTCCACCACAGGGGAGATAATTAGAAAAATCATATATTGGGCAACTGTTGTGAGTAGTAATCAAGTAGAGCTATATCATTTGTTTACAAGCTTCATTCAGTGCAGCTCACATTTTCTTGGTCTTAAAGTGATTAAGCAGAAAACCTGCTGAGCTGCTGCGGTGGGGAGAGAGGTAGCAGAAATAGGAGGTATGGTAGGGAGTTGTTTGTTAGCATAGCAAGTGAGTGTTATGATGCTGAAGGAACAGGAATAAATTGAAAAACAGGATTAGCAATAAAGCAGCCAGTCCATATATTACAGATCATTGTCTTGCCATTGGAAGTAATTAATATATTTGATAGTTCAACATTGAACTATGAAATAGTATAAGACAATGGTTATCATAATTACTAGCTGTGCTCATTTTCAAATGCATTCCCACTCTATTAATAAATGAGAATCTCCTTGATTGGATTCTTGGCATTGTTAAAATGTGTCCTAGTAAATTCTGATCTACCTGGTTTGAGAGCTTCTGGAATATGTAAACATAAACACTTTCAAAAAGCAGCACTTGCTTCTCTGAAGCAAGAAGAAATATTTAAGCAAGACATCCAGAGACAAGAGCAACCTGGAACACATAAAATAAGGTCCAGAGCAGATCCAACAAATATAAGACACTTTGTTGTCTACACCCTTAAGTGGGACAGAAATTGATATTAAAATCCACTATATATTCTTCATAGTACATTTAAATGTTGACAGACTTTCTGGCTCATGGATATGAATTAAAGGATGTCTTAAATAATTTGTTTTTGTTTTTCCAAATGGAGATTTTTTTATAATTTATTTAAAGGACTTTCACAGAATTTCTCTGGTACAAGTTTGAGAAGTCATAAAATAAAAGACTAGAAAATCTTTGGAAAATTTCACATCATATACAACTAAGTTCCCTTTGAAATTTCTTCCAGCATATTACAAATCTAAGTCTCATATCTGAATATTTTATTCAATCACCAGAAGGGAAATTTATGCATATTTCCTCCATTTTTAAATCTTTTTAAAGGATGCTCTTGTTGGGTAGGTGAACCATAGTCCATAAAGTGTCATCTATGTGGTGAGTACATTGTCTCTGAAGGTTTTACAATGTACTATCAATTAAAAAATTGGCATCTAATAATCTTTCATACTCGCTTATGTTATCTTCAGAAACCTCAGTTTTAACGCCTTAATTTGTCAATCATTAAGTTAGGGGAGTATATATACTCTATATGGCCATGAAGAATTTTATGAATAAATACAATAAAAATGTAAGGCAACCTAACACTTATGCAAATGATTTGGCCATCAATAGTTATAAAACATAGCACAGATTCAAAGATATGAAACATCTCAAAGCAGTGTGCACTATGGAATCATTTCAGAAAGTGTTCTTTCATAGAGCAAGGCCGTGAGGTAATTTTAATAATAAATATCTGATAATTCTGATTATACAGATTCTTTGGAAAATTTAAGTTTCTTATCTATGCTATGAATAAATGTGTTTCAATAGAGTTAACTTATGTTAGGTACAATTTTTCACTTTGGATATTATAGGAGATAATTCTCTTAAGTTGCTACTGTTCATAGTTTTATATATTATATTTATTTAGAATACTGCTATAGCCTATGTTTATAACATGAATATAAAAATCACACAAAACAATGACATTAAAAAAGATATGTACTCTAATTATATTTTTAATGATAAAGATTTATATATTTTGTTATGACTCTTGAACTTTTCTGAACCGAGATTCAAATTTGAGGCCCCTAATAATTCTGACCTGAATGTCTAAGAAATATTTTAAAATAGAGATCTAGAATATAGGATATCATTATGTATCTATTACATTTAATATCATTTTTAAACTGTATCTTTTTATATATTTTTGGTTACAAATGCATATTTTTATTGAAGAATGCCTTACAAAATAATAAGTATGTTCATGTGTAGGAAAGATATTTAAAATGTTTCTGTCTCCACTCAAAGATGTCATAATCCTCATTTTCATGCTGTGTTCTATAAACTCCATCATTGATTCCTAACAAACATAGTCTTCCCAAATGATAAACCTCCTAAATCTTTAGCTCCTTTACTCCTCTATTTTAATACCACACTTTTTAAACACTACAGTAAGAGTAAAAATAAAATACAGAATTGCTTGGCATATTAAACTACTATTCCCAAAAATGTCCTATAAAATTTTATGTGTGATAATAAATATGTCTTCAAAAAACTTAAATTTATATAAATGTTAAATGAATAAAAAATATTATTAAATGCAGTCTCTCTGTAAAAATTTCCCAATATTTGCATCAAAGTAGATATTGAATTTCATGATAAATATAGTTACCTATATTAGGGTTCTTCAGAGAAATAGAATGAATATACGTATATGAAGTAAGAGTTATTTTAAGGAATCAGCTTACACAATTCTCGGGGATGTCCAGCGGGCTAGAAATTATTACAAGAATTGACACTACAGTCTTTGAGTCTGATAGCAGTCTTCTTCTTTTCTCTTATGGTTTTCAACTGATTAAATGAGGCCAAATCACATTATAGAGGGCAATCTGCTTGATTCAGATTCTACTGATTTAAATGTTTATCACATCAAAAATATCTTCACAGCAATATCTATAGACAGTTATTTTACCAACTAACAATAGCCTGGCCAATTTGACACATAAAATTAACTATCACACTATCTAAATAAGGATATTTCCCCTTG
The DNA here is from genome assembly GCA_004027375.1 of Macroglossus sobrinus. Taxonomy (NCBI): domain Eukaryota; kingdom Metazoa; phylum Chordata; class Mammalia; order Chiroptera; family Pteropodidae; genus Macroglossus; species Macroglossus sobrinus. The sequence continues at coordinate 88,232 of PVKZ01001544.1, read as the reverse complement.
TCTTTCTGAAAATCACACCAAAGCCTCAAGGAAAAGGAACACTACTATCCTGTAACCTCAGTTTTTAGGGATGTTAGGAGATGGCTATAATAAGCTACTTTTATCCTACATGTGAGGACTTCTAGAAGGAGCTTAGATGAATAGAAGACATAAAAGAATAAATCAAGATAAGAAAGCAGAGAGTTCAAGAGGACAGTGGAAGAACAGTTCTCTGACATCATCAAGAAAGGTGAGAGAACCACTCAGAAGTGCAAAAACTACATCTCTTAAATAGGAAAGAACATGACCTCTGGACCTGGCTTGATAAAGAGAAACAAAATATGTGAGATGTTGTAGGAGTACACAAGGGAGTACAAAGGAGCCACATTTGTAGGAGGCAGTCTGTCTCTGTGGAAGCAGGAAGAGAGCTTTTAAGTTTTGAAGTCTGGAATGTTGCTTAGGATCCTCTCACATTCCATTTCTATAAGAACCACATATGAATAGATAGTTTAGAAAAATCAAACTTATTCAGTGATTTGTACTAAAAAAGAATATGGTACAACATCAATATATAAATACTATAAAAATATAGTAAAGATAACCAAATTAAACAAAAGATTAAAACTACACAGCATCTTTTATCTTCCACTCCATATTACATGGCTCCCTCTCCATCTCACGCAAGCAAAACTAAACTTTTAAAAAGCCTACAAGGCACTATATGATCTCACTTCCCATTACTTTTGACTTCTAAACTTCTCTGTCTCCCTGGCCTTCTTTCTTTACTAAGAACATTCTAGGCAAAGTCATCCCTCAAAGCCTTTTTTCTTGCTCTTTCCTAAGCCTGGCATATTCTTCCCGGATATCAATAGGGTTTCCTTTCTAAGCTTCTTCACACTTTAATCAATTGTCACCCCACAAAGGTTGATTATCACAGGTCACATTATTTAAAATTGTGACTAACAGATCAACATTCCTTATTCCTCTTTTTTAAGTTGTATTTTGCTACAGAACACAATTTACAATCTGACATATTATATATTTTCAAATTTTTTTAAATTTTATTGTTTTATTTACTTTTTTCTCAGTGCCTGCTACAGTGTTGAAATTCAAAACACATTGTTAAATATGTAAATAATTGAATTAATGAAAGTATACTCTTCAGAAAATGTTTTCACATAACAAATAAAGAGCATTGCCAAGTATATTACTAAAAATTAAGAAAACTAAACTAAACCATTACTTCTATAAAAGAAATTCAAAAAGGACAAATTTAAGAACTTAGGGCAGAGACAGGAACAATAGGGAAAGATAACACTGATAACTGGAAGATGGAAGACAAGAACAAGTTTTTAAAAAAAGAAAAATATCACATATAGAAAGATGAAATTTGAAGAATCACAAAAGGTAAGAAACACCTCTGAATATCCAATAATGAAAATATAAATAGAAATAAAGCAAGCAAAAAGTAATGGAAATTAACTGTTTACACAGATTACAATAAAGAAAATATGGTATATACCCTTACAATGAAATACCACTAAGTATAAAAAGAAAAAAAAACTATACACTCAATAACAGAAGGTATATCAATTACTTTCCTTATGAATCAAATGAAGATATGCATGAAAGTTAAATAATTTTATCAAGCCTCAGCGAATAAGTGGCAAGTAATGCCCTTTATTGTTATATATCAAAAAAGACACATTATATGCCAAAGCAAACACAGGATGCTCAACAGCTAGACATATGTTAGTAAAGTTACTAGAGTTTAACTACAAAGCAAAACAAGAAAAAATAACCAGATATTTGTAAAAGGAATAATAAGACTGGCTTCAGATCTCCACCTGGTAATAATCCCAGAAGACAATAAAAAACACATAAGATGATAAAAAGACAATTAAAAAAAAAGCCATTTACAAATTTTATAGTCAGTGGAGGTGTCATGATGTCATAAAACTTTAAAAAAAGACAAATTAAGAAAATATTGTTCACAAGAGCTCCTCTTAAAATTAAAAAAAAATTAGCAAACAAATGATAATAGGGGAATTTAGAGTAAAATGTTTGGAGATTTATTAGGATTCTTTAGGGAAACAGTAGTGATAGGATGTGTGTGCTATGTGGGTACACACAACATACACATACACACACACACAGACATATATGGAGAAAGAGATTGATTGATGATTGATTGATTGATTGATTGATTTAAAGTAAGGAATTGACTCACATTATTTTGGAAGTTGGCAAGTCCAACAGGCTAGATATTCAAGAGAGCCAATATTCCAGCTCAAGTGCTATGGCAATGGGCTATACAAGCAGGAGGAGGACTGAAGGCAGTCTGCTAAAGAGCTCTCTCTTGTTTGGGGTAGGTGAGTCTTTTTGTTCTATTTAGGTCTTCAGTTTATTCAATGATTGAATGAGACCCACCCACATTATGGAATACAATGGACTTTACTCAAAGTGTACCAACATAAACATTAATATCACCCAAAACACTCTCAGAGAAACATCCAGAAGGATGTTTGACCACATAGCTGGGCAGTACATAACCCAGTCAGGTTGGTATATAAAATTAACCATCACAGATGGTAGAGACAATATTCTCTGATAAAAATATAGTGAAATTAAATAATTGAATGTAAATGAATGTATCTATAAATCTGGACATAGAAAAAATATTTCTTAAACAACTTAAACACTAATCAAAATTGTAAAACTTCTAAAAAGTAAAGATAATAAACACTCCATATTTGAGCATATGGAATATAGGTTAGTACTTTTCAGAGAAAAATGCACAGTCTTAAATGCTTTTGTCAGTTAAAAAGAAAGATTGTATTAACTGACTCAGTTAGAAATACAAAAATAAATTAAAAGCAAGCTTAAGGAAAGAATTAATAAAAATAAAAGTAAAATTTCATGAGATAAAAATATGTAAACAGTGAATATAATCAATAAACCCAAAAACTGCTTCTTTGAAGAAAAAAAGTAAATGGTAAAACATACAAATCACTAATCAAAATTAGTTTGAAGAAAGCATTTAATAGGAAGGAATAAAGACAAAGTCACAGAAATAGAAGAAATTAGATGACCAATAAGTGTCAACTTAATTCTATGAAAATACATTTGAAACTGGAATAACATAGATACTTCTCCTGAGAAAAGTATTTTGAAAGCCAGAAAATCAGAAAAGGTTAATTTCCATAAAACAATAGATAGAAAAATGGTCAAAGATTAGCCCTCCTAAACAGCACTAGGATCAAAGGGCTTAATAGAAGAATTCCAACAAATATTTAACAACCAGACTGTTGAAATGCTATTAAACTGCTCCAGACATAAAAAAGAAACAAGTTTATAGAAAAAATATGAAATTGATTCTAAAGCCTTGTAAAAACTGTACTTTGAAAATAAACTATAGAATAGTCTCACATTAATACAAAAATCTTAATTACTGAAAAAGAAAATACAGCAAAATTCAAAAATAATTTTACCATGACTAAGTTTTATTACATATGTAAATTTAACATTATGAAATCTATTAACATAAGCAATATAAATCACTACCATAAACGATAAGAAGCATTTAAAAAACAACTTTCATATATGTAAATGACAACCAGTTAGAAAATATAGTGTAAGAAAAACAACTCTATATACAATACCAAGTTTAAATAGAAAAGAATAACAATTACAAAGATGAAAAGAACTCTTTGAAGAAAACTTTAAGTCAGCACTGAAGAACATGACCAAATGTAACAACATATGCCATTGGATAGGAATGCTCAATATCATAAAGATTTTAATTCTCTCTTAGTTACTCTATAAATTTGGTACAACCTAAATAAAAATGTGTTAATTAGACAAATAAATCATAATTAATTATAATGTTTAAATAGAAAAATAAATGGAAAAAATTTCTAGCAAAATCCTAAATAGGGAAGACAATAAAGACCAGTCTTATGAAGTAATAATTTATTTATGATATATTTATAAAAAAAATTAGTAAAATTTCAACATTATAACAGTGAAGTATTAGCTCATGAATAAATTAATGTCCCAGAATACAGCATCTAAACTCTATACAAATAAATATAAAAATTTGAAAGATAATAAAGTGCTTGCTATTTTAAGACATTAAGTTTTGGGGTAGTTTCTTATATAGCAATATATAACAGGAATAATAAATATAGGAAAAATATTAATGGAACCACAGTTATAGTTGATATATTTTTAAGTGAAAAATGTTTAAATCGTTTTGACTTTCCATCTTCAAACAAGCAAAACCCCTTTTTAACAAAATGCAGTTTAACTAAGTTCAATTTTTATCTCACTGAGTGTGTCACTATTCAACCAACATACAGTTAAGCTAGTACATCTCATATCAATTAAATATTGTATTTTCACAATGCAGAAAAACTAGAAATTTTAATAATTGAGAAATATTCCTGATGTTTGAATAATTATTCACATTATGAAAATAACAAAGACTCACAATGAATATATTTTATGAGATATCAACGACCTCAATAATAATAATTTTTCAATTATTCTAGTCCCTTTTCATTTTTCAGCCTATAAATTCAGCATTCCTAAGACTGATGGTTTGGCAGGCCTCTGGCAGCCTGACTAGAACCTTTAATAACTTCTACTTGCTAAGAACAGCAATGCTGACATGGATCTGCCTAGAGAAGTCCTGTTTAATATTAGCTTTGCATCTCAGTTCAGAGGTGTGACCGAGACTCAGCTACATTGCTCTAGGCCTGCTGGCAAGAGAAAACCTGTTTAATTACCTGCCCCAGCTGTACTTACTAAGTGGAATGATTATTAAATCTGTCTCTCTATTTCACAGTTTCAGTATACTATTAGAATCTATGCCAAGAAGAATAGAGGACATAGATTCTGTAGGAGCAGACAGGACTAAAATCCTCATCATGGCAAGTGTCTTGAGAGTTTTGTTGCCTAGGGCTCAGCCAACCCTCTGTCCTCTAATACAAAAATGGAAGGTTCTTAGATGCTCTGCCAACTTTGTAACTGAATGTACCCTGTCATCATTTATCCACATTATTGTACAGTTCATGTTGAAAGAAAGATAATTTTTGGACTTTTTCTACTTCTTTACCTGCCAAAGGATAATTTAGGGCCTTTACTCTGAAGTCCAAAGACATGATAAAACCACAAACTTGTGTTGCTCCAATTTGTAAATTCCCTGTTTCTCAGAGTTCATTGCTATTCTACCATTAATAGCAGCGAGAACTGACACATATCCTTGGAGAAGACTAAGTGACCTGCTTTCACTATAATTCCTGCTGTATCATAAAAAAGTCATGCAAGCTTTGATTCTACCTCATAATATATTTATGTTTATAATAATATAAAAATACTGGTTAAATCATTAAAACGTTTTATTAAAATAGGCTCCAAGAACTTGATGTGTTTATTTTGTAATTTACCTTGTACCTTTAAATAGCTTTTGTATATCTCAGATGCACCAAAGTTTGGGAAGTAGAATCTAACTTTCATTCATCCTTTTCTAAAAACATTTTTTCATTCATAAAAGCCATTTGTGTCTAATTGTATAACTTATATCTCTCCTTTTTTTGGTATTACTTATCTATTTTATAATCACTGGTGAATTAAATCTCATTCTTGACTATAGACTTTAATATAGTATTTGTCAAATTCTGCAACCAGAAAAAACCTAGCTCTTAATTTCACTTGCATAGTGATTATGTATCTTAAGTGCTAGTATAAATAATACAGCTAATCTGTTTTAATAATAAGTAATTTAAATTCATTTCACTTTTATAATTTTGTTTGGAATTTTAAAGCAGGAAGTAAGTTAGTGCCATGATGTGGCAATTCTTAATTTAATGAATATAGTAGGCCACAAGAATTGGCCAGAGGAATGATACATTTCCTTCCTGCCATGTATACTAGACAGCATTTAGTGTGACAAATAGTGTCAAATGTAACTGCAAATCATAAGAATAGAGACTTCATTGATAAGCATTTATGAGATTAATAAGGGAAAAACTGCACCCTTTCCTCACCCCACCAAACCTTAACATTTTCAGTACAAAGAATGCATTGTCATTTGGAATATTACTTAAGCCTGCATGGCCAGCCATGTCTTCTTGAGTATGCCACAGAGATTATATCAGTATTCTAATAAATATAATTTAATTATGTCTTTATACTCACTCTTTACTAAGAGGTTTATACCAGTAATTTTGCCCAGCTGCATGAAATCTTACAGAACTTCCATCTAATCTTTGAGATCCAAATCATGGAACATGAGGAATAGTGTGATGTAAGAAAAACACTCTGTATTTAGATTTTATTCTGAGTTTGATTCTTATCTCCGTGGCTCATTTTTTTGCTTTCTGAGGCTCACCATTTCACTCTTTTTAAATTTATTTTGTCTATTTTTGTACAAATCTCTGACAAATAAAAATACTTGGATCTCCTGCTCATATGATGGGTCACTTTTGTCATCAGCCCATTAGCACCTTTAATTTTTTTTAAGTATAATTTAGATATAATGTTATATTAGTTTTAGGTATACAGCATAACAATTTCATATTTGTATATATTATAAAATGATCATCAAAATAATTCTACTTAACATCTGTAACCATTCATAGTTAATTTTTAAAGATCTATTTTTTTAGAAACTTTCAAACATGTGCTACAGACAGTGTTAACTATAGTTGCCATGTACATTACATTCTCATGATTTGTTTATTTTATAACCGGGAGTTTGTACTTTTTCATTTTACTCTTCTTGATGTCAATTTTAGAGCTGTAGAATAAAAATATTGTTCTAGAATTATCATTCAAAAGTTGGTTTCCAAGTTTAAAATTCAAAAAGTCATGGTTTATTGTATTCCTGGATGGTTGTGAGAATTAAATTACTGAATTCTTTTAATATATGCAGGTTTAGCACAGAGCCTGGCACAAAGAAAATTATTACAAAGTGAATACTATGAATGTTTTCATATGGCCATATTATCCTGTCTTATGCTATATAACCTCACACCAGAACAGGTTAACATTACCTTAGGTTTCATTATAATTCACTAGTTATCATCAGTATTTTGTTCTCCTTTCTCTCTAAAGATTATATTTATCAGAATTTTGTGTAAATTTTAAGTTAGATGGTGACACATCATTGGTTCTGACCAATGAAATAGGAGCAGAAAATTATGTACTTCTTGGCTGAGATGAGAAATATCTGTGTACATTTCTCCAGGCTATCCTGCTCCTGGAACATGACTCAGTTGCTGCAGGTACAAAATGGTAGAACCTGTGGCAGTCTGGATCCCTGAGTGCTTGTGTGGAGAAGAGGCACCTCATGATTCACATAATATGCACCATGAGCAAGAAATAAACTTGGTTTTAGGCCATTGGAAGTTTTAATTGTTTTTAAAGCAGCTTAACAGCCTCCCCTAAGTCACATGCTGCATGCCACTAAAATAAATTCACACATATCCTGAAGGGTTTATTTAGCCTTTCCTTTCTCAATGCCACTCAAGGTCATCATTAAACCACAAACCAATTTGGTTAATAATTGATATATTTACCGCATAAATCTGACCTACCTATGCTCCTTTCTCTCCAGTCCTACTATTACTCACTTTGTTTGGGACTTCACCTACCCTCACCAGGTTATTACTATAATCCCCCTGACTGATCTCACTGCCTCAAAATTACCCCCTCCAAATCTCTTTGATTAAATGTAAAATGCTACTTTGCATTATTGGTCTCTATCGGAGCCCGCCGGCTAAGATCGAACAGTTCCTGAGAGCAGGAGTGAGGATTGAGAAAAAAAGAGAAAGAGAGACAAAAGATAGAGTCGGGAGGGCTGACAGTAAATACTGCCACACCGAGTTTATTAAGCACAACATATTTATATCCTAGGATGTGCATGAGAAGCAAAACCCACAGTTACGCAAACAATTGCTGACATTTACATAAGTTCTCTCAAAACATCCTTGTTCCTGTTTTTCTTATCTTATTCCTTGGGTCAAGGAACGTTCAACTCTTTCCATTAAGCCAAACTTCCTCCTTCTGCAAAGACTATCCATTAAGCCAAACTTCCTCCTTCAGTACAACACCCACCTGCTCTGCAAACTTCTAGCTTGCAGGCAACTTTAACCCTGTCTGTAGGGCATTCAGCAAGAATGACTCTCAACAGGTCTCCTTTTAAAAATATTTAAAATGTCAGAAGTCAAAGCCTAGCAGTGTGACATACAAGTCTTACATAACTTAGTGTTCATTCCCTTCTTTTCTTTGCCTGTTAAGATAATGGCAAGTAAATACTGAGTTGCCTGTAGTTTTACAACATACCATGCTGATGCACACCTCTCTGATATTGCTCATGCTATTCTTTTCATCTAGAATGATCTCCCCGCCACCATTTCTCATTCTTCATCTGACTAACTTCTCAAGATTGGTCATAAACATCTTTGTTGAAATCCTAGGCTGTGTTGTACCCTTCTGTGTTGCTACACCTACTCACTGCATACTTCTAAACTTATCATTATACTGTTATACTGAAACTATTTGTTTTTTGTTTTTTGTTTTTTTTGCCTACTAGATTCAGAGCACCTAAAGGCAAGAATATGCATAATATTATCTTTGTAGTTCTCACCTGACTCAGCATTACCTGCTGGTGCTCTGGATATGTGGGTAGAATAGTCCTAGCGATGAGAGTCCCTGTTCTTAATGCCGGAAACTCCCATGCTTCTCCCTGATTCAGCTTTTACTTCCTTCCCTCACCCCCCACTCTTTCACCATCACATTGCCTCCTCACACGGCCATCCTTCTGATTGGGCTTCTGTTTCAGTTTTCCTGCTGAAACAGAAGTCTTGCCACAGACCAAGCCCCCTAGACATGGTCTGGCCTTGTCTTGTTCTTGTCATTACCTCTTTTCAGAGGTAAACTCTGCTCCACATGCACCTTGCTAATAGAAAGGATCTCACCAGGAACAAACTTATCACTTGTGATTCATGATGCAGCCCTCTTTCTCATGTCGAGTCATCTTTCCTTTTCTTAGAAACTTCTGTTCTATTCTACCTGCTGTATTAAACTTTTCATATATATCTGTATCCCAAGTCAGACCCAAATGACCATACTTCTATCTTCTGCTTTTCAAAGCGTCTCACTCCCCTGCAACAGAAATAATTTTTGAGTATCTGCTTTTGCCACTGTACTTTACAAAATACTTTAGCAGGTTATAGCCCAGTTCTAAAAGGTCTTTCTTTCTTTCTTTCTTTCTTGCTTGCTTGCTTTCATTGTTTTGTTTTGGAAGGAGGACAGTTAAATCAAAAATGAAGTTCATATTGAAGTAGGAGGTGACATGGTGATATGGTTCAGAATAAAAAAACACAAAAAAACAAACAAACTAAAAACATAGCTTGAAGCAATAAGATACTACCAGTACTTAGAGAAGCTAGGATCAACTGCAACAGTACCTGCATTGTACCTTTTTAAATAAGAATCTTTTTAATCTGGACAATGTCATGATTTTCAGTTATTTTACACCAAAAATTTTATAAAGATAGAATGAGAATTTTATAATTAACATAATTTTCTAAGTAAAATACATTTATAATTAATTTTGTGATTATGGTTCATGTCACAGAAATTATGCCAATAACAATCAATCACCATTGCCTCTATTCAGAAAGGTCTGGCACATTCCCAAGTATCACCAAACACGAAATATATTGTTGATGGTCAAAGTTTTTGTTTTAGAGCTCACCTGGAACCTTTTTGAAAAGCTAATGCATTCTTCATACCCACTTCAACAGCATCCATTAACAGGAGAGGAAATACAAGTTAACTGTACTGGGTCAATACCCAGGACTGCAAGAGCAGATATAAAAGCCCCAATTTCATAAATGAGTGACCTGCAGGCCTCAAAAGGGCCCCAGTATTTGTTGAATGCTATTGCCAAACTCTCAAAACTCCAAATATTTTTGAACAAGGGAACATTTTCATTTTGCATTGGGACCCACTAATTATGTACCTAATCCTGGCTGAAGTACTGGTTATGTTTCTTGGTAAGGTGCCATTGAGCATTCACAAATATTCTCTAACATGAATCTGAGGGTACATGGGAAAGTGAGAGTTAATTCTCCCTTAACTATATTCCTTCACCTTTCCAAAACTCTCAAGAAATGTGTAAATCTAGACATCAAAATATTATGACCCAGAATACATAGCTGTGCTCATCAGTGTAATCTATGCCAAACATTGAGCTTTACATGGGTTGGAAACAAAAAATATTTTTTTTCTTAACCCTTTAAGTTCTTGCCTGAGACCCCTTTTATAAAAGACAGATTAATAGGAGAGAGAAAAAGAAAACAGAAGTTTAAAAACCTGTATACCTACTGTATATATGAGAAAGACCCAGGAAAACATTATGTCTATAAGATGGCCCAAGCCGCCACCTTACATACCTTCTCCAGCAACAGACAAAAGATATTGGGAGTAAAGGGAGCTACCAGGAAAACACAGTAAACACAGTATGGTGGTTGTGCAGATTTAAGTCCAAGCCTTCTTCACTTGTAAGTTTCTAGAGTTTTGTCATCCTCCTCTGCCTAGTACAGAGAGGAAGATACCCTTACAATGGAGATTTCTTGTATAAATGTAAACATTTTTTTAAAGGCATAATTTTTAATCGGCTTTTAGAGCTTTTCCTATATTTGCTGTTTCTTAAAATAATCGGCCTAAAATAATTCTTATGCCAAAGAGACATGTTTGGAGGACAAGTTTTGATTTCCTTTACGTGCTTTAAACAGAAGATTTAGTTAGAAAAAAAAAAAGATCATTTCTAAGCTCAAAGTCTCTTCCTACTAGGAAAACCTATAGTTGAAAAAGCAAAATATTATTTTAACAATAGTTTATATGTTCCTCTGTATTTGTAATCCAAATTGAAAGAAATGTTAAAATTCTAGTTATTATACCAGCATAAAATTAAATTTGAACTGTTTTCTTTATAGTTCATCAAACTGCAACCCAGTTAAGAATTGTTGCATTGTAAAAAGCTGTACTTAGTTTACAATTAATTCATTGAGCCTTCCTTTTAGTATTCTCAATCAGAACAATTTCATTTGTTATTCATGCTGATTTACATAAATACTCTACAGCTTTTTACTATTAAAGGACCCTTAAAATGAAGGACAACATTTACTTCTCTTCTTTGCAATTCTTTATTTCATGTTTTATTTCAAGAGGGTTGTTATGATCAGCAGACAGGAGCTAGTGGAAACATAATTTTAAGTCTTGAATGGTGATCATTTTCAGTCTTTTAAAGGTTGCTAGCCTTAATTGATTTGTCTACAGTGTGAACTGAATTGTTATGTCTGAGGATAAGCTTCCTTTAATCGCTTATCTAAGCAAAATTAATAACTTCCTTTTAAAAATGATATTACTAACTCATTCATTCATTAATTTATATAGTCACTTACTCAAAAAGTACTAGTTATATATCTGCTATGTGCAAAGCACTGTTCTTTGGCATAGGAGATATAACGATGAGAAAAAACAGACACTATAACCTACAACATAAAGTCTAGTGGAAAAGATCGCATTTAATAAAGTAATCATAAAAAAAAAGGCAGATATAGCACCTGTGACAAATATATGAAAGAGGGGTACATGGAAACATGGAGAAAATCAGATGGATTCTAGTAACGTAATGAGAGTAAAGATCTGAAAAATAAGTAGTGTGCAAAGAGCAATTACATTTATTTATAGGAGAAACAAACATTTAGGAAATACATTTTAAAAGATGTTATCTATAATTGTAGTCAAAATCATGATATACCTAGGAATATATTTTTTAAAAACATATGCAAGAAATATATGGAGAAAATAAACAGTGGATTTAAAGACTTGAAACAAAACTTTTAAAATGTTCATGCACTAAAAATTTAATATCAAAATTATGTCAATTTGCCACAAATTAATCTTTAAATCTATGTGATTTTTATTAAAAGCCAAATAGAGGTTTTCATTGAATTTGATAACCTAACACAAAAATGCATATAGAAGAACAAAGGGCCTAGAATAGCAAAAGAATTATTAAATAAGAAGAAAACTTCCTCTCTCAGATATCAAAACTTATTTTATACAGGTTCTAATATGTTGAGTATTGATTAAAGAATAAATAAAAAACAAATGGAATCAAGTATAGTATTCATGATATAGGACAGATTTGATATAAATCAGTAGGGCAAAGCATAGACTACTTAATAGATGATGCTTAAATATTTGGTTATTTATAATTATAAAAATAAAAGTATATCTTTATTTAATATAATTCATAAACATATTCTAGGAATAATACAACATGAAATCACAATAAACACGGAAAACTAAAAATTTTAGAATAATATGTAAGAGCATTCTTGCAACAGGATAAGTAGAGAGGAGAGATTTCTGGGCAAGAAGTAGAAAAAGCAATCCGTGAGAAAAACTACTAAAGTCAACTGTATTAAAATAAAAATAATTTTTTTATTCACTAAAAGACATCATAAACTAAGTTAAAAGACAGGTGACAAATAAAATCTACTTAAATACATATTATGACAATATTTTAATATCTAGATATAAAGCATTTCAATAAATTAATAATAAAAAAAGACCCGATACAATATTAGACAAAACTGTTGAATAGGCAGTTCACACACACGCACACACAATCAATAAAATGTGAGAAATATTCAACCTCGTTAGTACCTGTGGAATGGGAATAAAAATATATAGTGTATGTTGACATAAATAAGTTTGGGGAAGCAAGTAAAAACATGGGTGCTCCCATATGCTATAGATGTAGGATGAATTCGTCAATCTACATTAGAGAGAATTTTGGCAATATCTTGCAAAATCGACATTGTTCAAGCCCTTATAAACATATATCCTAGGAAAACTCTTATATTTAGGCATATAGAAATAAGTTCATTAAACTATGATTTATAATATAAAAAAGGAAATAATGAGGGATGTGTAATTAAATTAAGGCATAATCACACAAATATATATAGCCATTAAAGTAAATAAACTAAATCAATGTAGATAAGTTCATGAAAAAACAGTCACTAACATGACAGATATTATGTAAAATGAATATATATGTATGTGAATTACAAAAAAATGAAAAAAAACATACACATTCACATATTGATAGGCCCCTCACTATCAAAACTCTTACTATTCAAGCACAAAAACTGATGGATTCAGGTAAATTTTTATATCATCTGTCTAAATTTTCACTACTTGCTATTTCAAATTCCAGAACCAAATATATTCATTTAATTTGCTATTCTTTTGCTATCTAATCCTCTATCCAAATTTATTTTATCCAAATAGATAGATTTTATAATTATATAGAGAGGAGTACTTTAAGTATAAAATCATTAACAGAAATGCACCAGATTCAAAAAATAGTTGAGTTGGGGTTAAGAAGAAAGACATAAAATAACTACACAAGTTACTTGCACTGTTTCTGTAATACACTGAATACTTTTAAAAACTCTAAAATAAATTTGAAAACACATTTAATTTGATAAATAATGTCTAAACAATAATATTCTATCTGTATTTTGTAATGTTTAAAATAATTCAGAATTTGCAAACTGTAAAGAAATTATTAGGATATGAAGTGAGTTAAGAACATGCCAGATGGAATAACATGTGCAAAGACTGGTGGCAGAATAGAACATGACACATGCAAAATGTTAACCAATTCCTGTGTTCTAGAGTGGAAGAACCAAGAAAGACAGAATTGTGTAGGGCCCTGGAGCCTATTAAGATCCGGTGTTTTCATTCCAAGAGCAAGAAGAAACTAATAGAGAATCTCAGATATGTGTGTGTAGAGGGTTAGGATGGTAATATGATTGACATTTTAAAGGATTTAATTTAGTTTACAGTGTGAAAATGAATTGAAGTGGATCTAGTGGGTGTGGGTGGACATTTGGAAGGCATTGCAGTACTCCAGATGATTAAGAAAAATAGTGAGTAAGAAATATGACAACTTTAGCAGAAAAAAATTGAATAAGATACAGATGTCAAGCTTGACACTTACACTAATATATTCATTGGAAGATGGAGAGGACTATGCAAAATTAAATGGGTCTGATCCATACACTTGATGATTCCTGAATCTAAATTAGAAATTATTGCCAAGAATAGCTGCTGGAGAACATTTTCAGTTCCCTAATCCCAAAGGAAAAAGATAATTGTATAGGGTAGTGCCTCCATATATGATTTAAACCAGAAAGTGTCAGCTGATAGTTATTAGTTTCATTTAGATCCCCATGTACTCCAAAATAAATTTTGAATAGTCTGATTTTTACAGAAATTGGATCTCATCATTCAGATCTCAGTTCAAGTATCACCTTAAATTTACACTATGATATATGTCAATTGTTTCTCAATAAAACTAAAAAGAAAAACAATTGAAAAGAAAAAAAATCACCTCCTCTAGGAGATCTTCTTTGATCACTCCCCATGTAACATGAACTTCATAGCAGTTATTCCTCTATGAAATTATCACATGTATTTATCATATTGATTGTCTCTAATGGAGTATAAATTCATAAGAGTATAAATTATGTTTTTTAAATGTTCTGCCTTATCACCTGGACAGCAATATGTGGCACAGACTAGGTACTCAAGAAATAGTTGTTAAATCTATGAGTGAAGAATTTCATAGGCACAAAGGGCGAGAACACAATGGAGAGAAGGTCTTTGTTTCTCTATTGTCCCAAATTTTGAAAAAACAGACACAAAACATAAAATAAAGCCTCAGTAATGACTTAAAATATGTTTATAGATTTTTTTCCTCAAAAGAGTTCAGTCATTTTCATAGATGTCAGCCTTATTATCCATTACACATCATTGTGTATATTGGCATTCAGTATGGAAATTCCATACGCGTGTAGTCCATCTCATAAATTTTGGTGTCATGCTTTACAATTAATAAATATTTACTACCACCATTGTCTACTTCAAATGCTGAGGTGCATATTTAAGGCTCCTGGGAGACATAAATATTTCATGTTAAGCATTCTATGTGACAAGTACAAAATATAACAACAAAATTTAATGGGTGGAGCACATTTCACATAATCAATCATGTCCTAAGACAAGTGTTACAAACGAAATGGATGAGTGCAGCATTTCTGGGTCAAATATAATTGCCACCATGCACTTAAATATTTGATAGCAGTGAAGTGAATAGAAACATTAGTATAAAACATACTTTAAATAAAGATAATGATGTATATAAAGAAATAATATTCAATTACCATAATATGTATATTGAGAACTACTTTTTTTTACAAAGCAGGCTCAATGAAAATAGTATCTAAATAGTTATAAGTATGAACTACAAGTATAAACTTTCTACTGATCAATAAATCCTCAATTTAGCAGATTTCTTGATGTGTTTGCCAGAAAGGACTATGCCACAGTAACAAATACTCCAAAATCTCAATAGATTAAGGCAACAAATTTATTCTTTATACGTATAAAGTCCATCTGAGTCCAATCCACTACCCAGTGCGTCTGTCCACTATTCAGTGACTCAGGCATCCAGGATGCTTTAATCCTGTGATTCTGATCTCTCCACTTATGACATCCACAACTGTGACAGGCAAAAAAAGGAAGACACTCACAGGCTTTTAATTTAATTTAGTGGCACACATCATTTTAACACACATTTTATTGGTCAGAACTAATTGCATGGTCCTACCTAACTGCAAGGTGTTAGAAAATACAATTTATCCAGAAAGAAGAGACAACCACACATAATTTTTTAAACTCTAAAACTCTTTATAAACATATTGTAAATCTATTACAGATTAAGTGAAATAGATATCCCATCTAAATATATATTCTCTATAATCATAATAAATTATCATTCAAGAGTTTACAGAATACAGATGGCAAGAAATAGTCCTAACATCTAATTTGATGTATGATAGAATTTAGTTGGCAGACATGAGAATTACTTTTCAGAACACTTGGTCAGTATCAAATTGTAACCAAATAAGCAGGCTTTT
Organism: Macroglossus sobrinus; assembly: GCA_004027375.1. NCBI lineage: Eukaryota > Metazoa > Chordata > Mammalia > Chiroptera > Pteropodidae > Macroglossus > Macroglossus sobrinus. Next base: position 72,177 of record PVKZ01001544.1, on the reverse strand, counting down.
ACTTTGTAGCACAACTAAATCAATCTTCTAACAAAAATTTTTAACATCATTCACTGAGACCAAAAGAAAATTTCAAGTAAGATATAGAAATATGATTAAAAAAAATTATTTAGTTCAGAGATAGAACTCTGGCTGTCATAGCATTACTCTAAGATACTAAATATTAGGCATATTTCTATTTTTAACATTATTCCCTCTGTCTCTCTGTCTCTGTCTGTCTGTCTCTTTCTCTCTCTCTCTCTCTCTCTCTCTCTCTCTCTCTCTCTCTCTCACACACACACACACACACACACACACACACACACACGTATCAGGTGGTTTATTTTGGAATGCCAGAAAATTGGAGTGAGGAAAGGAGCAAAAAAAACAATATAAGATGGTTATATGACATTGTCTACAGCTAAAGATGGCTCAGATGGCTCAGCACTTGTCACCAAAACTTTCTGAGGTGCCCTATAAAGTAAAAATAATTTTTATAACATAAAAGAACCTCAGAACTACCCACCCAGGGGACAAATGAAAGATGCATTTATCTATCTGTTGGCTCCTATCTCCCATTGATGAAGTGTTTCCCTATGGAGTATTAACTCACACATTTCTAAGTAATGCATTCATGAGAATCAAGCAATTCATGCAGGTTTTCCAACTGGCTTTTTGTATATATACTGTGTCTTCAGAAAAGCCCTAGGGCAGGAATTGTAAGGTACAGAGGATACAAATAAGGCAAGGTACAGTTAGATTAACCTATGCAAAGCTCCCAAAGACTGCACAAAACCATTGCAGCACAGCTGAAATAGAGGTTAAGGGCAAGAGGTTATGAAATTGGCACAAGAGCTGTTAAGAGGCTCAGTATTCTCCAGTGGTTCAGGTGCTCATAGTGAAAATGAATTTTCATTATGTAGTCACTATATCAACATGTCTTTTTCTTCTTCCAAGATGGATGAAGCTGAGCCTTCAACATATCCTACATATATTTAGAATTGTATAACTATAATCTAATAAGTCATTAACTAAAATATTACTTTAATGAAATAAATGGCAATTAAAAGAGAGTTCTAGAATATAAAGTAATTTTTAATTATTTCCTAGCCATTGAAAAATTTGTTCCACTAAGTCAGTAGATAAACTTCTTTCCTATAAAATAATATTAACTAAGCCATGAAAATTGGTTTACTCTCCCACGTAAATATTTTAGGGAGAGTTTCAAAGCATAAAGTAAGAATTTGGCAATTTATCCAAGGATAAATTTATAATTTTATTTTTTTTATTTTTATTTTCTTTTTGACTATTATTTATTTTTCTCACCACCCCACCACCCTACCTCTGGCAACCCCAATTTGTTATATCTATGAGCTTGGTTTCTTTCATTTAATTTTGTTTTGGTTTTTAAATTCCACATATATGAAGGATCATACAGTATTTGTCTTTGTCTGACTTAATTCACTTAGCATCATGTCCTTAAATACCTTTTATGTTGTGGAAAATGGCAAGGTTTCATTTTGTGCATGTGTGTGGCTAATTTAATATTATTTTTGTGTATGTGCATGTGTGTGTATCATAATTTCTTTATCCATTTATCCATTGTTGAACACTTAGATTGTTTCTATATTTTGGTTATTGTAAATAGTGCTGCAATGGACATGAGGGTGAATATATCTTTTTAAATGAGTATTTTTGTTCTCTTTGAATAAATGATATCCAGAAGTGGAATTGCTAGATCATATGATAGTTCTATTTGTAATTTTTTGAGGAACCTACATACTGTTTTCCATAATGGCTGCACCAACTAATATTCCTACCAAAAGTGTACAGGCATTTCTTTTTTTCTGCATCCTCTCCAAAACTTGTTATTTCTTATTGATTGTAGCCATTCTAACAAGTGTGAGATAATATCTCATTGTGGTTTTAATTTGCATTTCCTCAATGATTAATGATGTTGAACATCTTTTCAAGTACCTGTTGGCCACCTGTATGAGTTCTTCAGAAAAATATCTATTCAAATCTTCTGCCCTTGTTTTAATTGAAATTTTTTTTGTTACTGTGTTAAATAAGTTCTTCATGTATTTTGAATACTAACCCCTTATCAGATATATGATTTGAAAATATTTTCTCCCATTCAGTAGTTTGCCTTTTAATTTTGTTGATGGTTTCCTTTGCTTTAGGAAGATTTTTAGTTTTTTGTAGTCCCACTTGTTTATTTTTGTTATGGTTGCTTTTACTTATGGTGTCTATTTTAAAAATTATTCCCAAGACCTATGTCTACGAACTTATCTCCTATACTTTCTTCTAGGAGTTTTATAGTTTCAAGTATTACATTCAAATCTTTAGCCCATTTTTAGTTAATATTTTTGTACAGTGTAAGATAGTGTGGTCCAGTTTTATTCTTTTGCACATTACTATCTATTTTCTCCAACACCATCTCGTTGCTTTAAGATTCTAAAGGTTAGGCATACTTCTATTATCAGTATTATTCTCACATTTTAAAATGTTATTCTCTCTTTAAATATGCTCTGGAATTCTTGAAATGGGTAATTCTTGGAATTGGTAATAATTTTCTGTATCAGAAAAAATAAATTCTTGTGAAATATTTAAAAATTTTTGAGCTGAAAATACTAAATGTGAAAATATATGTAGAAAATAAGACAAATATTTATTTAACTTTTATATTTTAATTTTGAATTTTGATTTTAATAAATTCCAAAATATGCATATTATTTTAATTATTCACAAATATGAATTGTTTTTTAGGGCAGAATACAATATATTAATTTTGCAATTTTCTATTTTAAATGTATTTTTATCTTATAATTTTTTAAATACTGTCTTTTCTGGATATTTATACCAATTGAATTTATCTCATTATTATTTTAACATTTATGGCATTAATTACAACTTTTGGCTTTTCTGCATTTTCTAACATTTATTGTCTGAATTTTGCTTTATACTACATTCTCAATAGACATATGAGAATAACTATTCTTAAAAGTAGGTAGTTTGAATAATGTTGCTTAAAAGAGATTTATTATATAAGAAAAAATAAGAAAAAAAACATTTATAGGGGTTTTAAATCCATATAATCAACCAAATAAAGATTAAATATATAGATAAACAAATACAAAAACAAAAAGTAATATTGATAGTGAAGTTCAATTGATAATAATGTACATATACATCCTAGAACACACAAATTTTTCAGTTATATTAAACTTTTTCTAATTCATGATTATTGATAAAATCAAAAACACAGTGGATCCAAAAAATATAAAACATGGAACCACATTTTTATACCATGATGCAGAAAATCCAGAAGTTAATATACACAAATTAAATGAACTTAATAACACAAATTAAGAAAACCAAACTATAAAATTATTTAACCAACTTAATTTATTTAAGTAACTAATTAGTGATATAATAAATGTATATATTTACATACTATTTATAAATATGATAAGTTTAACACCTTTTTAAAAGAACATATTAAAATAAGAAATGAGAATTGGAGATTTTTAAAGTTATGAAATGTTAGTGTCCATAAACTTATGTTATATTTTATTTCTGAATCTAATAAATTTCCTGAAAAAATTAGAATTAGCATAATCATTCCAAGAATTAGAAAATTAAATGAGACCAATGATAATAGAACCAGAAAAATCTAAAAATAATTATCTAAAATAATAGCTCAGTTCATACCACTTTACTGAAGAATTCACACAATATTAAACATTGAATAATTCTCACTCTTTATAATCTCTTTCATAATGTATAGTTCAATTAAATGTTATGTATTTACCCAATATTAAAAAAATAGACATAGGTAGCAAAAAGAAAAATTATACAAGAAAACATAAATCATATGAAATAAAGCCAAATAAAACGTTGTGAATTGAATTCAATAATTTATTGAAAATTAATTCATAAGGGCCAAGTGGAGTTTTTCCCAAAAATGCAAATATATTTTTTTATAAATCATAGCACAAATAGACTCTAGATGAAAAACTATTTGATCATCTCAAAAGATGCCCAAGAGATATTTTATGAAACTTGACTAACATCCTGAGTCTTAGTAAAATAACAACAGATGAATACTCCCCTAAATATTTTATAGAATATCTGCCTTAATTGAACCAATACATGCATATTAATTGGCAAGCATTACTTTTCCAATATTATCTTTTTTTAAGTTTATAATATGGATGCTTGCTGTGCAAGTTATTATTTAACTTCATTCTAGAAACAGGAACAATAGATGCAAATTTTGTGAAATCGAAATTGTATTATGTTTAAGATTAATGGGTCTATCTAAAAAAGTTAAGAAAATAAATTAAAATATAATTAGATTTAAAAAGCAAGTTATTAAGGTAATGGACAGAAAGACTAATATGACAAATCAAAATAGGTCTAATAAAGTAGCAATAACAATTTACAAAATAAAATTAAGAGGGTAACTTAAAAATAAAAATTAGAAAAACAAAAATATCTAATGCACAGAGAAAAGTAACAAATTTTACTAAGAAATATAAAACCAGATTTGACAATATAAGAGATAAAGAAAGTTCTCCATGGGAATAATGAGTTTTATGAATATGGTAATTTCCTCCAATTTAACATAATTCCAAGTAACATCCTCATTAAATCAGTTTTGAATTTGATGAAATTACATTTTTTTAAATGATTATGTAAAACAGAAGAATTTTAAAGAAGAATGTCATAACGGGAAATAAGAATCAAATTAAATTTTCATAAATTTATCCAAATATCTCATGAAAAGAAAGTTGTGAAAGCTTTTCATTAAAATGGTCCTGGCAAGAAGACCAAAAAAACGTCTAGGTCTTCTCCCAATTCATCCATTTTGTAGCAATTTGGTCTACTTCTTAGATAATGTTAGTTGCTTAAAAAGTAGCATTAACAAAATAGCATGCAGTAAAGAGAAACAGATTTGGAATTTTATTAATGCCTACAGAGATTTTAAGAAGCTACCCACAAAAATGAAAATTTAAATTAAACATAAAAGACAGCCTTAAAATAAAATAAATTCTATATTATTTTACCAAGAGAAAAAATATTTATCTCTTGAAATGAGATTTTCTTTAAAGACAATTGCTTAATGGTTTGTCATAAAAATTAATATGATTTAATTATTATTCTTATCTAAAATAAACAATACAAACTTTCATGTAATGTTTGTAATTTTAATTATTTTTTAATAAAGTCTATGTATTTATTTGCAATTAAGTATGAATGAGGAAAAAGTTAACAAGTTAATCCACTCAAAGGGAAAAAGAAAATGGCATGGATTTTAGTACTCATTCTCCATAAGCAATAATGTCCTATGATTTTCTTCTTTTATTCTGAGAAATAATTGTTTCACAGACATGGATTCAGGTTAATATTTAGTTTTATCAAATATGTGATTGCAATTTGAAAAAATGAAAAGGTACTTAATGGTTAGTATCTACATAATTGAGGTTTCCTTCTGTCCTTTCACAAACCCTCGTTCTAAGGATAGCAGCCACTTTCTAATCTCTATTACTTCTGTGTGATGCTGAGATGAAGCTAATAAAATCTTCAAATGTTTTGCATTTTTTGAATTTCGTATATTTCTCTTGCAATCTAATGCTATTTGTTTTCTTTAGCTGATATACTGTTTGCTTCATATATATTTCCATTATATCTCCTTCTTCATTTGTATTTTGTAATGTGTGTATTGTCTCTTTTAATCCTCTTTAGTGCTTTTAATTGCCAACCTCTCCTTGTTGAAAAACAACTATTATTTTTATTCTTTTTGGGTTTTAGATATCAGGAATTTCTTTATCTATTTTCTTATTTTTCCCTTCTTCTCATTATTATTATTATTTATTATTATTAAGTTTATTTCATGAAAACATTGTGTGTTAGGGTTTTCTTTCTATTCTAACGTGTTCATTTTTTAATAGATAGTTTTAATCTTTTCACATTTAGTATAATTAAAGTATCTTTAATTTTATTCATTCTATATTATCCTATTTATAAACTATTGTATATTTTACTTTTCTCCTTCCCTACTTTTTGCTAGGTATTTTATTAATTCTCATTCTAGGTTTCTCCCAATTAGCTTAAAGATTTTTTTATCTCTATTCTGTGGCTATAATTCCTCATTACTTTCTTAAACACACAAATATGAATCTATTATTATTTATTCTACTATTATTGCCTCCTATTTTCTCACTAAAACTCATTGTCTCTCTCACCATTGTTAAGTAGCTAGTCTGACATGAGTGATAGGGGGAACAAAAAAATAAAGGCCTAGCCCAGAGATGGCCCAAAGAACACCCTATTGGTAGTTAGAGAATCCTTCCTGCATCCCCAGAAAAAGACAGGAGGATGGTTGTCTTAGATGGCCTAATCCGGCTATAGATGCCTGAGCAGAAGGTCATTATAATACTGTTTATGCCTGGAAGTTCATGAATCTAATTATAACGGACTATATTCTGGGTAAGCACAGTGCACTAGGCAAAAATTTATATAGCAACCAGGTGTCAGTCAAAATGACCTCACTTGCCAATCACCTAGGAATGCTTTTGGGGCCACCGATCACAGCCCATATATAATGCAGACATTGCCATTTCTGAGCCCTCTTTTTGTGTGTGTGACTTTTTTGTGTTGGTCATAGCACTGAGACTATGTGCTTTCTTGGGGCATCCTTTGTCTTCTTAAATATACTTTTAATAAATCTTTCCTAAATCTTAATGACCTCTGATTCTTCACTGTATCGCTTGAGGAAGAACTGAAGAAAAATGTTAACTACACTACTGCACCATCGATATCTATCTCCCTCCCCACTGCTGCTGGGGCGACATTGAACTCTGATCAGCTCCAACAGTGACACCATGATTCTAATTCCACCTTCTTTTTTTTCTATTCTTCTTCCTCCCCAGGATAAGTGAGACTTTTAGTATAATTTTACAGGCATGCCTATTTATATTTTGCTTTGCTTTAAAGATATATTTTGCTGAGCTTTAAGGATATTGCTCTTTTTAAAAATTGAAAGTTTGTGGCAAATCTTTGTCTAGCAAGTCTATTGGTGCCATTTTTTCAAAAGTATTTGTTCACTTTGTGTCTCTGTGTCACATTTTGGAAATTTATGCAATATTTCAAACTTTTTTATTATTATTATATTTATTATAATGACCTGTGATGAGTGATCTTTGATATTATTATTATAATTGTTTTGGGTGCTACAAACCAGTACTATATAAGATAATAAATTTAATCAATAAATGTGTATGTGCTCTGATTATTCACCCCACCAATTGGCCATTCCCATCTCCCTTCCTCTCCTCAAGTTTTCCTATTTTCTGAAATATAAACATATGGAAATTAAGCCAAACAAGACACTTACAATGGCCTCTAAGTGTTCAAATGAAAGAGTCTCATGTCTCTCAGTTTATTTTGAAAGCTATACATGATTATGCTTAATGGGGAAGGCATGTTGAAAACCAAGATAGGCTGAAAGCTGGCTTTCTGTGCCAAACTTCTAGCCAAGTTGTGAATGCAAAGAAAAAGTTTTTGAACAAAATTAGAAGTGCTGCTCCAGTGAACACACAAATGATAATAAAGTGAAACTGCCTTATTATTAACATGGAAAAAGTTTTGGTGACCTGTATAGAAAATCAAATCAGCCACAACATCCCTTAAGCCAAAGCCTGATCCATTACAAAGCTCTCTCATCCATTCTGCCATCTCTATAACATTAAAATTGCAAAGTGAAGCAGCAAGTGCTGATTTAGAAGCTGCAGCAAGTTATCCACAAGATCTAGCTAAGATAATTAATGAAAGTAGCTATACTAAACATCAGATTTTCATTGCAGGAAAAAAATAATTTTATAATTGAAGAAGATGCCATCTAGAACACTCAGAGCTAGAGAAAAGTCAAGCTTAGCTTCAAAGTTCAAAGGACAGGTTGACATTCTTGTTAGAGACTAATGCAGCTGGTTACTTTAATTTTAAGGCAACACTCATTTACCTTCTGAAAATTCAAGAACCCTTAAAAATTATACTAAATCTATTCTGCCTATGTTCTATAAATGGAACAACAAAGCCTGAATGATGGCACATATGTTTACAACATGGTTTATTGAATAGTTTAAGTTCACTGTTGAGACCTACTGCTCAGAGAAAAAAAGTTTTTTTAAAATATTACCACTCACTGATATGCACCTAGTCACCCAAGAGCTCTGATGAAGATATATGAGATTAATGTTGTTTTCATACCTGCTAACACATCTATCTTGCAACTCATGGATCAAAGAGTAATTTTGACTTTCAAGTCTTATTATTTAAGAAATACATTTTATAAGGCTGTAGCTACCATAGACAGTGATTGACGGATCTCGGCAAAATAAAGTGAAAACCTTCTGGAAAGGACTCATCATTCTAGATGCCACTAAGAACATTCATGATTCTGGGAAGAAGTCAAAATACCAACATTAAGTGATGTCAGAAATGTGGCAGAGTGAGAGATGTCCCCAGATCTCTCCCCTTGAAACAACAATAAGTTGAACATGTAAAACTCAACAAAAAAACACCTATCCTGCACTTCTGAGTGTGAGATCTGTGCATAAGGGTTACCACAAGTCAGAACTCCAGGTTTTGGCGATGGACTGGGAGAAAGGAAGAAGCTGCCTCCCGTAGCTGAAACTACCTTAAAGAGGAGGGGGAGAGATAAAGGTGAGGCAGGTTCCCTGAAAAGCCCTGCCTGGAAGAGTGTGAGCTCCATGTAGTGGCAGTGCTCAGAGATCAGAGCAGAAAGCAAGGAAGTGGGAACACAGAGAAGTGGAGATGGCAAAGAAGCAACAGTTGATTATTACTAGCTGCCAATGCAAAACACAAGGCTGAGCCACAACCCTCATCCCCCAACACAGAGGGCTCCTCTCCCCATATCCTCCAAGATTAAACACTGTAGAGCCCCAAGGAAATCTGAGCAAACGCTATCAAAACTGTCACTAACACTGACAGAGACTGAGCCTGAAGGTAGTAATGTGATTAAATATATTTTTTTAAAGGCATTATTAAGACTTTAAATAAAGCAGGGATCCAAAAGGTTTAGATATCACCTACTGGAAAACAAAAGAAAAACACCATCTTAGCAACAGGTTAAAGAGAGACCTTTATATAATCTTTCTGGGGGGAGCAGGGAAAGAAGAAGAATAGACTTTCATTAATGCCCAGTTGGAGAAATAGTCCATTAAACACCATGAACAGCCAAGGTGACGTGGCAGCTCAGAAAGAAAAATCCCCAGAAAATAAACTTAAAGACAGAAATTTGCACTTAAATGACAGCTAATTCCAGGTACTTCTGAAAAAAAAAAAAAAAACTCAGTGAGATCCAAAAATAATTAATAACAACAATTTCAGGTGTAAGCACTGAGCTGACTGAGAAGGGAAGATTTCAAAGGTGAGACACCCACTTGGAAGAATGCAAGAAGGGCTAACATGAGAATGAAATGGCAGACACCAACTTTATTGTGGGCAGCGCACTTCTATAGTAGGGAGTGCAGTTCTATTGCAGGAAGCACGCTTCTGCTTCTGCTCTTCTTTTGCTCCCTATGGGACTGCATGGGCTCCACCCATATTGCAGTACAATAGTGGCATTCGGCCACACATTCATGATACAATAAGCTGAATTAGATTTACATATTTTAGGCTCAGGCTCCCTACTACACTAATGTAAAATTCTAAATCTGGGGTCCTATTTCTAACCACAAGCCTGGATCATACCCACACCTGGAACTGGGCAGGCTGGTACCCACACCAGGAATTCAAAAAAAATTAGATCAGCAGAATGAGTTTTTTAGCAAGGAGGCTGAAACTCTTAAAAAGAACCAAATAAAACTTTCTGGAGATGAAGAACACACTGAAAGAGAATAAAACACAATGAAAAATGAAATAGCAAGCTTGAGAAATAGAACTGACCAAATGGAGGAAAAGATCAGTGATATCGAAGACAGAAATCTAGAAATAATCAGAAGGAAGAAGAGAGAAACCGAAGAATAAAAGATAATGAAAGAGAAATAGAAGAACTAGCTGTTATCATCATCATCAGAAGAATTAAACATAAGAATAATAGGCATTCTAAAAGGGGAGGAAAAGGAGCAGGGATTAGAAAGCATTTTCAGACAAATGATTGACAAGAATTTCCCATATGTAAAGAAGAATTTGGAGCTTGGAATTCAATAAGTCAACAGAATACCCAATTACCTTAACCCAAAAAGCCTTCTCCAAGACACATTATATTAAAATTATCAAAAATCAATAACAAAGAAAGAATTCTCAGGACAGCCAGAGAAAAGAAGATGGTAACCTATAAAGGAAAACCCATTAGATTATCATCAACCTTACAAGGAAGAAAAAAGAGGAATCAAATGTTTAAATTATTAAATGAAAGGAACTAACAGCCAAGAATAATGTATCTAGCAAAACTCTCCTTTAGAAATTAAGAGAAATGAAGACCTTTCCAGACATATAAAAGTTGAGATAATTCTCCATTATGAGACCTGCACTATAGGCAATACTGAAAGGGGTCAGCTCACCTAAATAAAAATGACAAAAAAAAATACATAGCTATGAGTAAGGTAACCAGCAGGCAAATAGAAGCAAAAGATTGCAACCCTTATTAAGAACAAAGCAATATAAGCTTAAACAATAAGAAGGGATTTGCTATTGCAAGACAGTAATGAACATGCAGCATAAATAAATTGAGACAATAATTACAGAAAAGGGTAGGTTTCTAAGATCCAAATTCACAAAGGAAAATGGAGATAAGGGGCATGCAGAAAAACTTGGACTGCTATATGTGTGTGTGTGTGTGTGTGTGTGTGTGTGTGTGTGTGTGTGTGTGTGTGTGTGTAACTAGCCTCTACATATTCATAATGTAACCACACACCAAAGATTCAGAACTGAAGCATATAACATAAAACAAGAAGGACCAGAGCAAAAACCACAAAACCCAACCTAAATTAAAAATAAGCAAACAAACAAACAAACAAACAAACAAAGCAGAAAAACAAGGACAAGTAAGCAATGGAAACACCGAGCTACCAGAATGCAAAAGATAAAATGGCTATAGGAACACTTCATATTTCCATAATCACCCTAAATGTAAATGGACTGAAATCACCAAAAAAAAAGGCACAGAGTTGCAGAACGAATCAAAAAACAAAACCCAACCATATGTTGCTGCCAGGAGACACATTTCAGCTCTAAAGATAAATATAGGCTCAAAGTGAAAAGGTGGAAAATAATATTTCAAGCAAATGGCATTCAGAGAAAAGTAGGAGTAGTGGTACTAATATTGGACAAAATAGACTTCAAAATAAAAAAGGTAAAGAAAGATACCAAGGGGCACTTCATAATGATAAAGGGAATCATGCACCAGGAAGACATAACACTTATTAATATCTATGCTCCCAATTGGGGAGCCCCGAAATATGTAAAGCAACTACTAGCAGAACTGAAGGGAGAAACAGACTAAAACACTACCGTAGTAGATGACCTAAATACCTTGTTGTTGGATATGAACAGATCATCCAAACAGAAAAATCAAAAAGGAAATAACATCCTTAAATGATACATTAAACCAACTGGACATAATTGACATTTATAGAGGCTTTCATCCCAAAACAGCTACTTATACATTCTTCTCTAGTGAACATGGAACATTCTCAAGAATTGACCACGTACTGGGACACAGAGATAGCCTCAACAAATATAAGAAGGTTGAAATCATATCAACCATATTCTCTGATCATCATGCTTGGAAGCTGGAAATCAAATATAAAAAAAAGCAGGAAAGACCACAAATACATGGAGATTAAACAACATGTTACTGAAGAATGACTGGGTCACAGAAGAAATAAAAAGAGAAATCAAGAGAAACATAGGAATGAATGATAATGATAGTAAAACTTATCAAAAATTTTGGGACACAGCAAAAGCAGTCATAAAAAAAAAGTTCATATCTTTACAGGCCTATCTTCAAAAACAAGGATGAGCCCAAATAACCTAATGCTTCATCTAAAATCATCAGAAGGAAAGAAATAATCAAAATTAGAACAGAATTAAGTGAAATTGAAAACAAACAAAAAAAAAACAGTAAAAAAAATGCAACAAAGAGCTGGTTCTTTGAAAAGAGTAATAAAATTGACAAATCCCTGATTGGACTCACTAAAAAAAAAAAAGAAAGAAAGTACGCAAATAAACAAAATCAAGGATGAAAGAGGAGAAATTATGACAGACATCACAGAAATACAAAGGATCATACAAAAAATGTGGAAAAGTATATAACACCAAATTTAATAACCTAGAAGAAATGGACAAGTACTTAGAAAGATACAACCTTCCTACACTGAATCAAGAAGAACTGAAAAATCTAAATGACCAATCAGCAGTATGGAAATTGAAACAATCATCAAAAACCTACCAAAAAGTAAAAGTCCAGGACCAGATGGTTTCACCAGTGAATTCTACCAAACATTCAAAGATTTAATGCCTATTTTCCTCAAATTCTTGTAAAAAATCAAAGAGGAGGCAATATTTCTTATCTCATTTTATGAGGCCAATATTACCCTGATATCAAAACCTGGTAAAGATAACACAAGAAAAGAAAACTATAGACTAATATCTCTCATGAACACAGCTGCAAAAATTCTAAATAAGATACTAGCAAGCCGAATACAGCAACATATTAAAAAGATATGATCAAGTGGACTTCATCCCAGGGGCACAGGGGTGATTCAACATATGCAAGTCAATTAATGTGATATACCACATAAACATATTAAAAAAAGAGAATCTTATGATCAGATCAATAGATACAGAAAAAACCTTTGACAAGATACAGCATTCATTTATGATCAAAACACTTAACAAAATCAGTATAGATGGAAAGTACCTTAACATAAAAAGGCCATATATGACAAACCTTCAGCCAACATTATACTTAATGGTGAAACCAATGTCACCATAATAAAAACAAAACAAAACAAAACAAAAATTAACATTAATAGGAGTTTGGAAGAAGTGGATTCTAACCCTTATGGATGATTTTTAGGAGTTCAAGACATTAGTCTTGGAAGTAACTGCAGATGTGGTTGGTAGAAAGAGCTAGAGAACTAGAATTGGAAATGGAGCACAAGTGACTGAATTGCTGTAATCTCTTGATAAAACCTGAACAAAATTTGAGTGAGGAGTTGCTTCTTGTAAGTGAGCAAAGAAGGTGTTTTTTTTCAAATGCATTCTACTAGTGAAGATGCTATAAAGATGGTTGCAATGACAACAAAGTATTTAGACTATTAAATAACCTTAATTGATAAAGCATCAACAGAGTTTGAAAGGACTAACTCCACTTTTAAAAGAAGTTCTCCTGTGGGTAAATGCTATCAAACAACCTGGCATGCTACTAAGAAATCAGTCATGGCGTGTCAATTAACACACCAAACTTCATTGTTGTCTTATTTTGAGAAATTACCACAGCCACTCTTTTAGAATTTATCTTTCTGATCAGTCAACGACCATCAACATCAAGGTAAAATCCTCCACCAGCAAAAAGATGACAACTCGCTGAAAGATCAAATGATGGTTATTTTTTAGAAATAAGGTTTTTCAATTAAGGTAAATGCATATTTTAGATATAATGGTATTGCACACTTAACAGACTACAACACGGTATTAACATAACTTTCATACGGACTAGGAAAACAAAATTTGTTCAACATGCTTGATTGCAATATTTGTTTTATTGAGCTGGTCTGGAGCCAAAACCACAATATTTTGCAGATAAGTCTGTATTTCTTTTCTCCGTGTCTCCCATTGATAGGGTTAATAAGGATAGTTTGAAGTTAGAATTTCTCTCACAGAATGTCTTCTATTTTAAATAATTTTATTTAGCACTTGTGTGACATATTTCCAGGCAGTTTATCCTTAATTATATTTCTATCTTTGTATATGGTTATGTATATCTTTATGTCGCTATCCATTATTCACTACTATTTCCTTTTTGAGATCTCTGTTCATATGCATTTTAGTTAGAATATTTTCTCTGACCTCAGAGGGTGATAGCAACTTTAATTTTTCACCCATACTATCTAGGCACAGGACAGGATTTACACTTCCCTCTGCCTGCAGTTCAGCAGGATCATAACACTGGTCTAGTAAATGGGCTGCAAACAGAAGTGATGTGTATCACGTGTTTCTCCTGTGAGATACCCCAGAGCTCTCTTGTCAAGGACATTGAGTCTCAGCAATAATTATATATTCTGATTTGACTCATACTAATTTTTTTAAACATTAATTATGTTTTTAGGTTCCAGAAAGTATTTCTTGTGGTGCATTTGAGTTTTCTCAAATGGCTATGTTAATTCAGGTATCCACATATTTCCTCAGGTATTCTATTTCATTGGATTCGTTTCTAGGTGTTTCAACCAGACTGCTCTTTCTCTGCTAGGTTTCTCAGAGAGGTGGCTGCTTTTCAATGTCAGTTCAGTTGGCTTTAGATCTCATTGTTATACTATCCTTAATGATAGCACCCCTATAGGCACTGCCTATCCCAAAGCCACAAGTATCTATCTGTTCTCCTGTGTCCCCATATGCTCATAGCTTCATAGGAAGGGGAGACTCAGCCCACTGATTCAATTCTACCAGTTTTCTGGGAATATAAAACACCTGGTACACTAACATAGTTCAACATTCAACTGTTCTCCAGGTCTACAATTTGTGTTAGCAAATCTTTTCCTATGATCTATTGTCCTTAGGACCTCATCCCTCATCTCCAACCCTACTGTTCATGTCACTGTTTTGCTCAAAGAGAAGATAACCCAATACCAAGGTTCTTTCAACGAAGACCTGAACAAAGCCAGAGATTTCATGCACTTAGACCTCATGCATATGGAGTTGCCCCAAGAAGGACTCAGGAAGGCATTTATAACTGGGGAGTAGGGATAAAAGAGAGAAGAAAGAAGCCAACTCCAGAATTATTAATTCCAGAATTCTTCTCCCTCATGGTTTTCAATTCTATTAGGTATTTCTTTTGGTATTTGTCACCATTTTTCTAAATACAACTCAAAATCTGTAGGTCTTTATCTATTTTTATCAAAAACTATTGACTTCCTATTTTAGTAACTAAGGCTTAAATTCTCTTATGCCATTATCACCTTTCCTGAATTCCTCTCCCACAGTATTTCAATATTGTAATATTATAGTTTGGTTAAACCATTAGTCAATTTTTAATATAATTATACTCTTATAATGATTGTTTATTTATGGCTATACAAAGTAGTTTATTTTCTTCTCAATATATTCTTTTTTTCCATAGTACATTTCTGCTTTTTAAAAATTTTCTTTGTGTTCTATGTATCTATTGATGATATATGTCCAAATGTTATATCGAAGCTGTCAAAGGCTTAGTAATAGTTTTCCACAATACCCAAATACTTCAGAAAACTTGAAATTCTTTCATCCAGCACTCTAACCACCTGCTCCCTGTATGAAGGATTACTTCTTTCCAGGCCTGAAACACAGCAGTCACTCTGGAATTTCAATTCTTCATTTTCCTATATTGGGTGGACTTTTTCCAGGATAACATGCTTTTTCATGCATGTGTGGGTCTATCATTTATTTTTCTAAAGTAAATTCTATAGAACTTTTCTAAGGCAGAATGCTAAATTATTGAGTCCTTACATTTTTGAGATTATGTTTATTCTCTTTTCCTACTGATTGACAGACTGATTATAGTATTACAGGATGAAAACCACCTTTTCTTAAAATTTAGAGGCATTATTTCAAGAACCTCTAGAATATAGGTTAGCACTGGCAGATGAATGATATTTTGATTTCTATCATGTGTCACGTGTTGGAAGCCAGGGGAGCCTTGAAAGGATTATAGGGATTTCAAGAACAAGGAACTTTATCAAGCCTGAGAATACAGGAACCAATAGGTGCTATATTTACAATGTCCTGGGGCAGGATACAGATATGCTCTCTGGAAATTTGGGACAGGACTCAGACGTGTTATCTGGCAGTCTGTTTGAAGAAGTTGGAAACTGTATAAAAGTTAACTTTAAAATAAACTCGGGGCCACAGACTTTGAGCTGTGCGCCCTCCTGCATAACTTTCTGTCCTCTTTTCTTCTTAGTCCCCGCTCCCCCTTTCAGGGACCCGCTTCGATCCTGGCAGGCTGGACCTAACAGTCACGAACCAGTTTCCCCACTTCACACAATCCTTCAGAAAAGCCTCTATAGTCCTAGTGTGTGTATTACAAAATGATATGCCTTGATATGAGTTTGTTTTTTGTTTTCTTCATTTTACTAATAATCAGCTAATATTCAGTAAAAACTTCATCTGAGAATGGTTGTCTTCCAGATCTGCATGTGTGCACTGATTAAGCAATGGAGCTGGGACTGTCACCTGGGTCTGATGGCATAAAATGTCCATGCCCCACATACTCCTGCCTCTCAGGTTTCTGTATTTGCTGTAGTTCAGTAGTTTCTGTCATGAGATAGACAGCAGCCTGGTGATATTTCATGCTTGCTCTAGTCATGAAATATAGTATAAAAAGAAGAACACTTAGAAAATGAGATTATTAAATGAATTAATTTGAATTGGTTGGTGACTCCCTATCAGCCTGAATCTTCGGATAAAAACTATTTTTATTTATTTGTTTTTTGCTCACAGAGTTGATATTTATTTCCTTTCTGCCTTTCTTTTAACACATCTTGGAACACATAACATGCATTATGGAGTATGTAAAATGAATCAAATAATAAATTCTACCCTTAAAAAACTTAAAAGACTATAAATTATCAATGTTCATAATGAGAGTTCAGAGAAGGTGAAATGACTCCTGCTGATTAGTTTGAGAAAGAGTGTAGAGCTGGGCATGGAAAAGAATGAGCATTTCTTCAGTGTAGTAGAAGCATACAGAGCATAAACAAAGAGTCCAGAAATATTTTAATTGAAAAGCAAATTGGGCTTAGAAGCCAGAGATCCTAATATTAAAAGCAAAAAATTTTCACCTTATTTTATGAGTCAAGCGCCTATACACTTTTTTGACTACATATCTTCTATCAGCAAAAATCAGTAGCACAATAAAACTTTAGAAATCAGTAAAAATAAAATAGCACATTATTTAGTGTACATAACAATAGGTAATTATAGATATGGCTATAACTGTCATTAGCAAATGCCTAAATGTCCACTTAGAGTGAGGGTTATCACTAAAAATTATAGATATACATTTATATTCTGGATAATCTTCTCAATTGTCCTGAGAAGTACTTGGAAACTTCTCATATTAGAACATATTTGTTTTTATCTGGTTACAAGGCTGCCAAAATATCCATGACCAAAATGAAAAGCACCAATACCACTATTTTCACCTACATTTAAATTATTTATACTTTCTTCAACCTGCAATTTGTTCTTGGGAGTGTCTGAATACTTTTAATTTGTGAAAGTTCATGTATAGTTAAAACTAGATAATATAATTGGTAACTTCACTAAGTATTGCACAAATAAACTGCATTAATAACAATATGTTGACAGCAAAAATAAAATTGTTAAGGAGGCTCTACTGACCCCACTGCCCAATATGTCTGTTTTATTCTTCAAGATAGCTCTCAGATTGTGTATGGTATATAATATATGGAAAAATGGACCATGTTTATATCTGAGTGTTGATCCATATACTACATTATTAGTAAAGATTTGTTTCCTAATAGTATATAAAAAATTATAAATAGTTTTAATATTTTTACCTGCACCTCAATTTATCCCCTTGAACATATCTGGAGTGCACATGTTTTTACTCTGAAGAAGACTTCTATAGGAAGAGAAGAACTAATGAGGAGAATTGTAGAGAAGACACAGGTAAAGTTATGGTTGAATAGAGTAAGCTGACAGCTGTGTATGGAAATATCCTGAACAAAGAACATGGGAGTGATACTGAAAAGTGACAAACTAATGTTAAAGTCTAATTAAGGAATGTTGCTTTCAAATCCAATAATGATTTTATTGGTGTACAAAGAAATTGTTCATATCAAATTTATATTTCTATTTATCACAATTTTTCCCATTGATATCAAAAATAGTCCCAGATCACAGCAAAGATGTAACTAACAATTTAGAAAATGAGACAAATAATAATATACTATCAAATTAGCTTTATATCTGATGACAGTGATTCTCACAGACGGTTGTTATGAGTAAAGTAATTTTTTATTGAGGTATCATTTAACTGAAATATAACATCATATTAGTTTCAGTTATACAACATAATGATTTGGTATTTGTATACACTGCAAAATGATTACCAAAATAAGTCTAGATACCATCTGTCCCCATGCAGAATTATGAAAATAATTCTTTTTTTCTTGTGATTGAAACATTTAAGATTTATGCTCTTAGCAACTTTCAGATATGCCATACAGTATTATTAATTATAGTCACCATGTTGTATATTATATCCCCATGACTTATTTATTTTATAACTAGAAGTTTGTATCTTTTGACCCCATTTACTCATTTTGCCCACCTTCCAACCCCCATCCCCAACCCTGGCAACTAGCAGTCTATTCTCTGTATCTATGAGCTTGAATTTTTGTTTTATTTATTTGTGCTTTAGATTACACATATATGTGAGATCATATGGTATTTGTCTTTCTCTGTCTGACTTATTTCACTTAGCATAATGCCCTCAAGGTCCATCCATATTGTTAGAAATGGCAAGATTCTGTTCTTTTTTAATGGCTGATTAGTATTCCATATATATATATATATATATATATATATATTCCATATATATATATATGGAACACTATATATATATATGGAATATATATATATGGAATACTATATATATATATATATATATATATATATATATAGTGTGTGTGTGTGTGTGTGTGTGTGTGCGCGCGCGCACACCACATCTTCATTCATCCATTGATGGACATGTAGATTGCTTCCATATCTTGGCTATTGTAAATAATGCTGCAATAAATATAAGGCAGAATTTTTTTTAACTATTTCTGTTAACTAAATACTGAGTTCAGTTATTTCTAATTGCAAGAATCCTTGTATTGTCAAAATATAACATCAAAAGAAAGTAAAATCTTACAAATTATAATTTAAAAGTGCCTAGATGTCTTATAATTAAATTAAGATCCTTTGGTTTACAATGAACAGAATAGCTGACATAATGTTACTCAAAGCGATAGTTTTTAAACGTTAGTATATATCGAAATTACCAGAAGGGCTTGTTAAAACAGAATTTTTGGCCTCATCCCCAGTGTCTTTGATTCAGTACTCCAAGGTGGAACCCAAGAATTCCCTTTTCTACCAAATTTCTTAGTAATACTGACATTTCTGTTCCCAGTGCCATGTTTTGAGAACCAACCACTGTCTGAAATTTACAAGAATTCTGGAGGTAGGTGTCTTAGCATTGGTTAAGTCAGCAGCAAAATGGCTTCATCCATCCATGTCTCATGCGCTTTCCATCTTTTCTCTCTTCCATTTTCATGGCTCTTTTCTCATTGTCACAAGATGTCTGCTGTAGCTCCATGAATTATGTGTTCATAAAATCATATCCATAGGTAAGCAATGTGAATGAGTTTCTTCTCTCTTTAGCATCAAAGAAAACTTTTCCTCAAAGCCTCCAACAGCCTTTTGTCTCAGTTCCCATTAGCCAGGATGTGATGAATGTTATCTCCTAACTTTAAGGGAAACTCATAAATGGAGTATCTGGCATTTGTGACGTTACATTTAAATACTCACTTTCTCAGACAAAAAGGCAGAGAGGTCAGTAGGAACAGCTACTTTCCACAAGGTTACTGAAACCTTGCCTACCCAAGTCTCCTTCATATTCACCCCAAGGGAACATGGTGCTTAAAAAAACTGAATTAAAAAATAAGACTGAAGTTTAAGGTAGTCTGTGTTAAGTTAGCCCATGCCCTAACAACCTTCATTATAAAAATTAGTTTCCTAGGAAAACCACAGGACACACTCATAAAAGGAGGAAAAAATAGAAGTCTCAGTCTAATTAAATAAATGCTAATTCTGTAAATTAACCTCAAGCCTATGGAATAAAGCATCCCTAGTGTCTAAAAACACAGGGCTATAGGATATGAGAGTCATTACTGTTATTAAGTGGCTTTACACATTATTTGGTGCAGTGGTTCACACCTGGAAATAGGCTGAAGACATTTGATTGGCAGTACTTCACTATATTTAACTCAAGATTTAAACTAAATTAAAGAAAATGAGTGCTGCTATCCACAACTGGCTACATAATTTGCAGGTCCAGTGCAATATAAAAATGCAGGTCTCTTGTTCAAATTTTTTTAAGGATTTTAAGATAGTGACAACAGAACATTAAACTAAAAATAAAGCCCTCCTATGCAGGGCCTTGTGCCACTGCAGAAGTCACTCACCTGTGAAGTGGTCTTATTGCTACTCCCTGAGTTTCTGAAGTGACTTTGAAATCTCCAGATTCTTCTCTCATTTTTTTTTCTTATTTTTCCCACTCAAGTAAGGAGAAGAGAGGCTGTAGTACTTTTCTAAACAAAGAATCTTCTCTCAGTTATACATCATTCCACTCTCTAGTATGTGAAAGCAAATGCAGGTAACTTTGGTTTAAATGCAATATTTTTCTATCCCACTGGATATGGATAGATAGATGAATACATTTTTGGATGGACTGAGTGATTCGGCAGGTAGAAAGATTTTTGTCAGTTTGCAATAATAGGGTATATGTGTATAGAAGGTGAAAATTTTGTTTGGACCTAGAATGAAAGAAGAAAAAGAGGTTTATCTGCATTGAATATGTGAATATAAACGAGAGTCATCAGTTATTCTGAGAGTTATAGAACAGCCTTTTAAAAGTTAAAGCACTCCACCTCCATGTCGAGTTCAATGCAGGAGCAAATTTTATCAGTCTGGTGTCCTTGTAGCATCAAAGGAATATTTGTCTGTTCCCCCTCGTAGCCCCAGGAACAGGGCACATTTTGCCTTTGTAGGGAAGATGAAATGCTAGCCTGATAAATCACCTGCCAATGGAATCGATGTAGCCAGCTAATGCAGCTAAGTTGAGAGGGAAGCAGGGCCTGAAAGAGAGGGTGTTAGAAGAGGGATTTGGCAACTGCACAAATAATGCTATCTCAGTAACTTACTTTTATGCTTTAGAAAAAAATGGAGGTGAGCTCTCGCAAATATATTTTCTCTTCTTCCCACCTCTTTCTTAGATTACATGCCTTGATATATCCTTTTTTTAAATCATACTTTGCATATGTAATGGGGTTACATGAATTGAGGTATCTCCTATATACCACATTAGCTTTCCACTCTCAGTCTGTTTTTAAAGAATGAACGAGACTACCCTATTTTGGTGCATCTGTTACCCTCCAGTATGAAACAAACTATTTACTATACCATCTGAATAGTTATGATGTTCCTGAAGTGAAATATGATGAAATTAATTAACTAACTTGTTAGAGTCTAACTCCATTGTAAGAAATGGATTTCCAATCATTTTAACTGAGTGAATGTTCTTTCATTTCAAATATGGCTAATTATACCTGTTAAAGTTTCCCTGGAGGAGGTGAATCATGTATGTGGCTCCAAACTGGCAGCAACTGAATTGGACCAGAAGTCCTTATATGTGCTGTGTAGGAAAGTCAATGCTTCCCTAGACAACCAGCGAAACCAAAGAAGCTGTCACCTGTTCCTTCCTACCGGGATTAACACCCGCAAACAATTGATAGATTTGCTGTTTTTGTCTCTGGTGACAAGGAACTATAAAGTTTAAAAATTGGTTGTCTTTTCCTGCACAAGTTTGTGACAATATTCTATAATTGTAGATATATACCAATCATATATATTATTTTAACGTTTGACATTATAGTTTAAAAGAGGAAATTCAGGGTATGTTTTAAATGGCTGCAATTTTTAAATATAAAATTAGAAAAAGTTTTAAGATGGATGATTATTTAGTATACTTTCTTCAAGAAAGAGTTCAATACCAGTACATAGAATATTCTTTGGGATTAATGTTATACCATATTATGTGAGGAAGATCTGTGCTGTTCTACATCAAAATCCCATTTTTCCCCATGTTTCCCTAGAAAATTACTTCAAGCCTGGTATCAATATCACCTCCTCTTGGAGGACTTCCCCACTCCTAGAGGCCAACAGGTGACCCTTCACCCTTCATTATGTTACCATGAGTAGCACAACCTCTAAGTGGTAATGGTTAGTGAATTTTTAAGATAATATTGGAAACTTGATCTGGAAAAACAGATTGATTAGATTGTTGGGTTTAGTTTTTATCCTATAACCGACCACATAAGAAGAAATATGTTTTGTTTATGCTGAAAGTGAAGATGTTAGAAGATTTGTCATTCAGTGGTTTAGATAATTTTTTTGAAAAGATATTCAAGCATTCATTGAATATCTACTATATACAACAAAATCACATTGTATAGAAATGAAAAAAATAATACTTGTCCTTCAAAAACTTATGATCTAGCTAGCAATAAAAACAGAAAAATAGTTTCTTAATGCAAGAAAAAGAATGAGAAGATCAACTTTGAAGTGAACTAGTTATACAAACTGAGAGACAATTCTAAACTAGGATTAAATAGCAGAAACTATGAAGAATGTGCCAAAATCCTCTTCAGCTCCAGAACACATATCAAAATTAAGGAAATAAGAGAAAAAAAGAACGATATAAAGAATAGACTAGGAAAAGCTTTATTATAGTTAAAATATGATTCCATAGGTTTAAGCTATTGACCAAAAGTCAAGTAAACATTAATTAAACAATTTATAGAATGGTTTTAGAGTTTCTAAATCAAAGACAGAAAAAATGTATGTATATACATATTTTAGGCATTTAAGCCATAAAAAAATTTCCAGCCAAATTAAAAAATGTCTAAAGAAACTTTTTTACACAAGCACTAAATGCTTGTGGTTTATATTATAAAGCATGATCTTGAGAAAGTCACACCATCTAGAATCTTAGAGGCTTTTCTGTGTACTAACCCTCTTCTCTAAACTTTATGAAGGGGCCAATGTGTTGAAAGAATTACTTGTTTCTTAGCCTGTAGACCTAAATTGGATTTAATCATCACTTTGTATATAACACATCCTTTTCCCCTGTATCCCCCCGCTACACACACTCTAAATTTAATTAAAATAACTGAAATGAAACTAGAGATAATTTGTTTTTTAAATAGACTGCCACATGCTCCATTTACATAAAACCCATTAGTTTGCATTAAATACAAATTAGCTGCTGATATGAATTAAATCACGTATAAATAGTTTAGAATAGCCACAGAACCAGGCATTTTAATTAATATAACTGTTAACCAGATTTATTTGTAAGGGAAGACTCTTACTCATTTATTCTTTAGTACAATAGGCCAGGCAACACTGACCGCCCTAGAATAGGCTATCATTTCTACAGAAATACAAATCCAGGGGAAAGATTGATTAGATTCTCTGACTTCAAAATGTGCAAATAATTAAAACATGACAATTTAGAAATTATGGCATCTCAAAAGGATAAATGCAGAAGCCCCTCAAATAATGAACTTATATAATATATTGATCATCTGAAATATCCAGTTTTTCTTCCTCTCCTTTCATACTTAGTTATGATTAATTTAAAACAAGATATTTTTTAAAGTATGAAATAATTTTCCTTTGTTGCTATTTGTATTTTGACTAATTCATGCTTTATCAACAAGTATTCATAGTTAATAACAACTTTGCAGACTAATTTGAATTTGGAAGTTACCAAAAATGTTCGCGTTAGTCTGCACTTCTTTTATTCCAAATAAGTGAACCTAAGAATGATTTAATACATATAGATTCAAATAGGCAGGTGACAAAAATGAAAACTCATATACTGATTTCAGGCACAGCTAGATCCAAGGCTCTAATTTGGTCACCAGAATGACCACGGTTCTTACCATGTGGGAGGAATGTTTTTTTTTCTACAGCTTTCATTCTGGCAGGCTTTGCTGTCATGGTGGAAAGATAGGTAGGTGCCAACAGCTCCAGGCTTAATACAAGATTTCAATAACCTCGACTTTTTCCAAATAGTTCTAATGAATGACCTTCAAAATGAATCTTATTTGCCTCAATCATTTATGCCTCTGCCTATGACAATAATTATGAAAAAGAGAACAGAACATTCTGATTGGATTGAGTTACATGCTCACCCTCGAAGCTGGGGAAAGGGCCACCCCCAACTGAATTAGTAATTAAAAGTAGAAGAGGGGTGTTTTGATAAAATAAAAGGTTGATTGCATTACTAGAAAAATGAAGGGGAGAAGTGCTGACATGGCAAATACAGAAAGGAACAGCTATCCATTACAGTATTGTAATCCTTGCTTTGATGCTAAATTGTCAGCCTTCTTTAGTCGCCTCATTTAAGCGCTAATTTATCAATCAGTGAAAAATCAAAGGTATGCAATCAATATTTACCTGCAAAAATCCCTGATGCAAGCAACCACAGAACTTGCAAATGGCAGCCGTGGATTTCAGCAAATAAAGTACCTATATTAAAAAAGGCTTCATTAGCCTTAAATCATGCTGTTGCACATACAGTGTTAAAATATAAATGTTACATTGCGTGAGCATTCTGACTGAAGGTTAGAGAGGATTAATGAGACAGGTTTAATTGACTGTAACAAAAAGTCTTGGACATTTGTAAAAGAAAAATACCACTTAAGTCATAATATTAAAATTTTGACATAGAAAAGAAGCATCTCATAGTGGCTGATGAACCTACATAATTGCTTATATTTTCTGCCTATTTCAATAACAATATTTCATTCCACTGTATTCTATTCTTCTCAGTCTTAAGCATTATATAATGTGTGGCAAATATTGAGACACCAAAAAATAGGCATTTTTAATGTTTTACATGCCACGAATCTCTTTGTAATTTGATGAAGCCTATGAACACCGTAGAACCCTTCTAAAAATATTTTAAATATCAAAAGGATTATAGAATACAAAAGAATCTAATTACATGAAAATATAATTGTTCAAAAATTGAATATTTAATATATGTTCTTCCATAGAACTCATTAAATAAAAAAAGATAACATTGGAGTAAAGTAGATTATACTTTGAGGTACTATATATCTAATATGATATGAAAAAGCTAATATTTCAATTGGGTAAAATGTCACAAGAACTACTAAGTTATGTGGTTTGTGGCTTATATTCACAACTGAAGGAAATGTAAATTTCAGATCAAGATTACTGAAAATAAAGATGTAAATTTTTCCATCCTTAAACATGAATTTCTGCCAAAGGACATTTGGGCATGACTTCAGAAAAAAAAAAAAAAAACCCTGTGCAAATCACTGTAATAAGGCACACCATCCATCAGCTCTTGGACCATTATTGCAATTTTCTTATTCATCTATAGTTGATTCCCTGCCATATTTTCACAGTAGCAATTCCAAACTTTGTTACCCATTTCTAACCAACCTTTTCTTTGTGTGGTTAACTTTGCCTCCTATATTACATAGAGAATAAAACTAAATTGTCATTAGTTTCCTTCTTCTATACTCTAAAAGTTTTGAATGTTCTTTTTCACTCTTTTTCTTAAGAGTCTTACAGATTGTAGGAAGCCTGTGCCTGCCAATTGATAGTCAACTGGTACTTAATAAGAGAAAGCAAGGGATGTAAAGAAAAGAAGAAACCATTCTAGCAGTCTTATAGCTAGGACTCATAAAGAAGGTGCTATTAAATATAAAATGAGAGCTATAGGGCTTCATTCCTTGCTTGAAACTCCAATCTAGAGTATTAAGGGCTTCACTTTCTCCCATAAAAGATAGTGAGAGTTGAGGAAAAAAAGATAGCGAGAGTTGTGCATGGGTGTGAAACTGTGACAGTTCATTTACTTAAAGATTGAAGATGAGAAATGTGGCATAATCCAACTCTATTAGACACCATATAAGATGAAAAGGAGCAAAACATTTGGATGGTGTAGTGGATCCCACGAAGGAGATGTGCCTTTACCTTCCAACATCCTGCTTCTTCTTAGGGCCTATCACTGTGTGTCGCAGTAAACCTTCCTTCTTGGTGTAGTCTTTAAGAAACATTGTTCCACAGTCAAAAAGTTTTATTTATTTATTTATAAATAAAATAGAACATTGATTTTATCATGAAAGAGAATGGGTTTACTTTATAGCCATTTTCACTGAGATTTATGTACTCACCAAGCAAAATGTTTAGGGATCTTCTGGGCCTTTCTTTACCCTGTAGAGAAAAGGAATTGAAGAGATGATTGTACATTCAGAATTATGATTACTACATGACTACATGAGTCCTTTGTTAACCCATTTTTTTTTTTTTATTTTAAAGAAGAAGACAAGAAATCTTGATAATTTTCAAAGTTCTGGCCAAAGATTATTTTTACAAATAGAAGTTTGCAACAGTAATTAATAATATAAAAAAAAATTAAGTTATTCAGGAGATTCATTTACCCATGTGATTTAACTTTTATTTAAAGTCTGTTTCTCTTAAGTGTTTAGACTTACTATGGGAAAAAGACTCTCAGGTCTTTATTTCTGTAGAAACACTAAGTATGGCCCTTGCAGCTCCTGCTTAGTTTTTCATTGAAGCTGGTACCACTTGGTTAGCCAATAAATGCATGAGGTTTAGTCTTCAGAAACAGGTGTTTATTACTCATTACTCCAGTTTTATAGTTAAGATGAGTCAGCTAGTCTCTGTCTCTGCTACTACTGCTACTGCCTCAAGCAAATAACATCTAACCTCCTTTTCTCCATTTAATTTTTCTTGCTTGCTATTTCTCTGCCACCTCCTGATTTTACTGCTTTCTGTCTTCTAATCACACAGATTTCACTGGATAATGGCTTCTGTATACTATCTTCTTTCATTATGACTCTCAACTTATTAATCATTCTACAGTTGCTAGCTACTATCTCTATCTTGATATCTCCCACTCAAACCTTTCAAGAAAAAAATGGTGTGTTGGATCAGTCAATTATACTCAGTTTAGGGAGCACTTGCTTTTTAGAGCTCTAGGACCCAGGTATCTCACAATTTTAATTTTAATTTTAGTACAATACGGTACAAAGAACAGCAATAAGAACACAAGCAACTGCCAGAGATGGGTGAGGGTGAGATAGGCACAGAATGTGTGTTCTTTTCTGTGATTTCAGGAGACAATCTATACTCTGTCCTCCAGAGTTTATAGTTTTCCAAATGAGTTTATGTCTTGCCCAGCATTTATTTTCTACTGAAATTAGAAAGATTTACTTTCCAAATGTGTACTTTTTGTGGCTCTTTCTAGGGAGTCACATAATTTGTTTTGCTTTTTTCACTTTAGTTCTTTCAACATTGATATTGAACCACTCTGATAAGAAAATATAGGAGTTTTGGAAAGTAATCAGATTAAGTATTAAAATGTCCATTTGTTCTAATTGTGTATTTGTTTGTGTTTGTTTTTAATCTCAGAACAGTTACTCTTATCTCTGATTTCAGTTCCCTAAACATTTCACTCTGGTGCTAGGCTGTTCTGGGTTTAGACCATGTAAAAAGGCTGAAACCCATTAGAACCAGAGACTATCTCTCATTCATCTTTTTTTATCTCCAATGTCTAGTATTATGTTTAATACAGGGACCATTCACAATAAATATTTCTTGAATGATAATAAGCCTAAGCAAAATGACTTAGAATGTAAGTATGTTGGCATAAAAAATAACAAAGCTAAATAGAAATAACTTGATTGCCTGCAGTTTGGGATTTTCCAACTAAGTAGGATAAATCCACTTAGTTATATATTCTTTATCTTGCTAGAGGTAGACTTGCAAGTTCACCTGTGAAGACATTTTTATGTTTGCATATGTTTTGGTACATATGTCATCAGTCCTTAAACATACACTTTCCCTATCTCTACTTTCCATGAAAAGTACATTGGAAATATACTTGGTCTAAAACTGAAGTATTCATTTTTAACTGGCTGAAATAATTCTACATTTGAGTAAGTTCATTGTATATTTTAGGTACAAATGAGAAACATTTAAGTGTGTGTGTGTGTGTGTGTGTGTGTGTGTGTGTGTGTGTGTGTGCATACAAATACATATATCAAAGAGGAAAAGTTTGGAAATACTAAAAAACATGAATATAAGATTGGTCCAAAAAAATAAACTAGTTTATTCTCTTTAATGCTTACACAATATACCACTAATGCTAAAATAAAATGTTCCCGCTATGTGAGAGCATTAGTTAGGGGGGAACTATATCAATAAGGAGATAGACATAGGTATCAATGCCTAGAAAAACTCGATCCCTTCCTAGACAGCTGACCTTATAAGTCAAAAGAAAATCAGTCTAGTTACATAAAACATTAGTAGAGCATGTAATAACTGAAGTGGCACTAATAGTGAAATACAGCCAAAGCTCCAAGTCTTTTTTAATACCAAAAGAAGGTCAAGTTTCCAGATGTTTTCACTGATTCATAAGTAATTGACTACTGTTATAGTAATACTGCACTGTCATGTAGTTAGACCATGTGGCTAATATTAGTTTGAGTAGTATAAAATAGTGTAATCAATATTTAAGAAAAACTTAAATTCGGCTTAAAAATAATTTATTTAAAATGTCCATAACATCCTTTTTATAACCAATTTATCTTTCTAGCCAGTGTAGTATTTAGATAGCAAAGCCTTTTAAATAATAAATAAGTACAAAACTACAAGTCTGTCTTGATCCCAAAGATTGTCTCTGAACATTGCAATTTATGTCGAAATGTTTATTCTGTCGGTAATACTCATAAAATCCACATATATCGTCTCCTCCCCTCCCTGAGGCTCACATTTATTTACTGCATGTCTTCCCTTTTTTAACCTAGTTGTTGTCCAGTCTTTGGAGACAAAATTTTTTCTTTCCAATA
Source organism: Macroglossus sobrinus (assembly GCA_004027375.1). Taxonomy (NCBI): domain Eukaryota; kingdom Metazoa; phylum Chordata; class Mammalia; order Chiroptera; family Pteropodidae; genus Macroglossus; species Macroglossus sobrinus. The sequence goes on along the minus strand of PVKZ01001544.1, from coordinate 43,204 downwards.
AACTAACTGCTGTTCACTTCTTTTTTTAATTCATTTTCCACTGAACAGTCCTGCCCTGGCGTTTATCTGTCACACCTCTTATCACATTCTTCTCCAAGCTTAATTACCATTTTGATACATTCTCCATAAAAGATTCAGTAAAGATTGATAGCAGGAGCCTGGATAGCTATTTTATACTGAGTGGTCAAGAAACCTGCATTAAGGTGGAGATACTAAAGCTTATATCTGGATGATTAGAAGTTATGCAAGGTAAGGAAGAAGCAAGAAGAGGGCCCTAAGGCAAGAAAAGAGTAAGTCTGGCATGGTCAAGGAATAGATAGGAAACTAGTGTGGCTGAAGAGTATTGAGCAAGTGTCATAGTGGAGGGAAATTGAGACAGGACATGAGCTAGCCAAACATGAAAAGCTTTGAAAGCCAGGGTAAGGTATTCAAAATGTACTTCACATGTGATAGAAAAGCACAGAGAATTTTATGCAGGAGAATGACATGGAAAAATTATGTTTAAAAAAAAATATTTGACAACAGTGAAAAATGGCTTTTTGTGTGTGTGTGTATAAGAATAGAAGTAGGGGCAACTAAGTAGCAGACTACTGTGAAAATTCAGGTTAGGGATGAAGGTAGCTTGAACTTGAAAAGTATGAAAATAGAATGAGATTCATTCAGATTATATATAAGAGATAGAGTCAACCAGGTTTCTTGATGAACTAGATATGGGAAAAAAAAAAAAAAGAGAAACCAAGTATATAAATATGAAATATTTGGCTTGATCAACTAAGATGATGTTGATACATCAGTCGTTGTTTCAGTTTAAGTTCAAAAGCATGGAAAAAACAATATTCCAGATCAAAGCAGACTGGCAGGACGAAATTTCTTAAGAGAGCGTCAGCCTTTGTGTTCTATTTAGACCTTCAGCTGATAAGATGGGGCTCACCCACACTAGGAGAGCAATCTGCTTAATTCATTTTACTAATTCAAATTTTAATTTCATTCAGAAATACTGTCACAGACACAGGCAGAATAATTTTGATCAAATGTCTGGGCACTGTGTAGCTTAGTCAAATTGACACACAAAATTAACTATCACAATTGCTCTGCATGCATGTCTCATGTCTTTTATCCTGTTACTATGAATTCAATGCAGATGTTTCTTTCTAAAGACATGAATTTCACAGATGCCCTGGGTACCACCCCAGGTATAGTTCTTCTGTAAATAAACAGTAAAAATTTCACCAATTCTCCTCCCCATTCTGGTTGTTTGCACAGTAGCCATATGCACAAGAAAGGTGAGAATAGCCAGGACTTTGAGTACAATGAGATATAGTGTCTAAGATGACATCAATACTAGAAAATGTAAAATTCCATCAAGTTTTTTTTTATTAGATAGGCGGTTTATGGAAATTGGGTCATAAATGTAGTTTGGATTTAAGTCTATTTATAGTAATTCCACTCTATTCCACTCTTACTATGATTTCAAACTGTGATTATTTACAGTGGTTCCTCCCTGTGACTATTTACCTGATCCCTTGTAAACAATCAAGATAAATATATATCATAGCTGGCGAAACTTTCACATTGCCTCTCCAATTGATAAAATATCATTATGGAGCAAAGGCCAAGTGAGAGCTTCTGAAACATTCTACTGTACCCAATTTGCCTTGGCCAAAATAGTGAATCAGAAACAAGCATCTCAGGAGGAACAGTGTTGCAGAGCTTAATGTTGCTATCAAACCCTTATTAGATTCAAGGATGACCTTTCTCATTATCCTGTTCAATTTACCTCTCTGGCTCTTAAAAAACAGGTAGAATATAGAAAATGACAGTAGTCTATAGTAAACTTCACCAGATAGTACTCCCAATGACAGTTTTCACGCTAAATGTGTTCTTACTGGGGCAGATCTACAGCCTCTGTCTTTTGGTATGTGGCTATTGATCTGGTGGCAAATGTCTTCTTCTTTTCCTCAGATGAGAGAGAAGAAAAAAGCTATTTGCATTCACATAAAAGTCATAGCAGTTCAGAATCAGTGTATTGCCCCAGAGCTATTTTATTTCTCCTGTTTTTTATAGAAATATAGTCACAGGATAAGATCATCTTGACATTCTATAGAATATTAGTTAGTCCACTATATTTATGACATCAAGCAAATTGGATCTGGCAAGAAGGAAGCAGAAAAATACTTTATATACCCTACTAAAACAGTTCTGTGTCAGTGAGAAGGATATAAATCCCCAAAGGTCCCAGGGCCTGCCGTATGAAAGAAGACTGTAGAATCTAGTGTCTGGTGGTATGCTGAGATATCCTTTCTAAGGCAAAAGACAATTGTTCCACTTTGCATCTCCTACTACTAAGGAAGAAACACAATGACTAATGGGCTGCTTTGGATTTTGAAAGCTAAACATACTTTATTATTGAGCATGACCATGTCCTGGATTTAAGATTTCAAATTAGCATAATACAATGACTAGATCCTGGAGTCCTTGTCACAGTGCTAAATTCCAAGTTTAAGTTACTGCTCTAGTGCCAATAAATTCTTCACTGCCCAGCTTTACATTCTGTGTTCTCCTGGTAAACATTCTCATTTCTATTCCTACAAGTGTTCCCCCCAGTTCCTGCTGCTATGTGTTAAGCAGATGCTAAACATCCCTGTGCGAATAGGCTTAACACAACAATGGCTGTGCTCCTCTGTGACTGTACAAGCGGTCTGACCCTCGTTGTTGGCCTGAAGACAGTGAGGTGTGGTGGGAGCAAGTTCTGAGCAGAACAGGGAGCATCTTGCAAGGGAACTGTCTCAGATCAGACTATTGCATGGTTTCTAGAAAAAAAGAAACTGCTTCTGGAAAAAAAAAAATGAAGAAAAGGGCTTATTTCTGCCAGCCCAGAGGGTTCACAAGGATGTAGGAATTCAAGAATCTCAGTGTTGCCCAATAAGATGGCTTCACGGTAAGTCTTAGAGTCCCTGCCCTTTTCTATTGGCAACCTGATTTCAGCATGGGATATCTGTTTGGGTTGTATATACAATGTAGTCTGTGTTCTGGTTACAAGACAAGAAAGTGTCTAAAAAGCTACAATATTGGTCCTTGGGCTTCAGTAGACATTTAGCTTTTTTCAATTATTGTCTTTTATCACGGATTTTAATGCTGGTAACAATAGCCAGCCTGCTCTGTAATTCTTATAGTTATCTTTAACTCATATCATTAAAGTACAACTATCATCATAAAATGCATCACCTAGCCTTCAATCTGAACCATATCCTATGTAACTGCAGATTAAATCTTTAGTAATTGCAAAGCTATTATACACTATGGCATGTCATCTACATACATACCATCAGTAGATGAATCCCTGTTGTCAATAGACCCATGAGTTTTGCCTTCAAGGGCCATTCTGATACCACTTTTAATCTGAGTTCCCCAGAGTCTGAAGCCTTGAACTTTTCCTAGAGTTCAATCCCAGAAAAGGAGAGTGAGAGAAATGAGAAGGCCAGAAGAAGTAAGTACCAGTCAAAAGATGTATTATTTAGCTGGTCACTCACTGCGTTATATCCAGTACAACAGATTGTCTGATTTCACTGGGACTCTTTTCCAAAAGCCATCTAAACAAGTGCTTCTCAGTATGGTCTATACTCAGAAGGAGAGAGAAAATGTATTAAGCCACTCCTGTATCACATAAACTTTACAGGTCTTCTATAGATCCAATTGGATCAGTCCACAGGGTTTTAACTTATACACATCTAGTTTATACATTTGTGAACATTTAGAGAGCCTTGGTATGTCTCACGCTTTATTGTAAATCAAGAAGCTACAGCCATAAGGCTAACAGTATGCAGCACAGACACGCAGTAAGGCAGTTTCAAGTTGTACCATTGTGAAGTTGATTGAAGCCCATGCAGAGCTGGGTTATCTCAGCAACAACTAAAACAAGAGAAGAAAGAGGTAAGGAGAATATGAAAGAATATATATATATATATGAAGGGTTTGGTGGATAGACCAAAATTATGAACTGAAGAACCTATTGAGGGCTAAAGATAGTACTACCCAGTATAGTTTGGACATTTTTATTTGTGTAGATATAGTATAAGTATGTGTACACACACACACACACACACACACACACACACACACACATATATATATATTATATATACACACACACATACATACATATACTATACATATATACATACCCCTTGGATTGTGTGTGTGTGTGTGTGTGTGTGTGTGTGTGTATACACACATACACACATATCCCTTGGATTTTTAATTTGTATAATAGGATTATAATATAAATAAAAACAAGAATTTTTTCCAAACATATTTTTTATTTTAAAATAGAGTTATATCTGCTTCTGAGTAAGAAACTAAAGAAAAATAAATCTTATGTTTTGCCTGTTGTTATCCACATGCACACATACAGACAGATAACTGCTATCATAACTAACAAATGGAAAAAAGTATTTGTATTTTTAAAACAAGTAAGGCATTTATACTTTTATATAGACCTCATCCTTGTATATCTTGGGTACCTAAAGGAAAAAAAAGTATTTAAGGATTTTTTTATTGCAAAAAATCCAAAAATACATAGATACAGAAGTATTTAGCTAGATATGCTTTAAGGTATATATGTGAGTGTGTGTGTATGCACATATTCATATGTGTGTATGGAAAATCTAATGCTTTAACTGACCTTGGTTATTCTCCCACCTCCATGTTTCACACAACTTTAACAATTCAGATGTAGGTTTAGCTCTGTTTAATAATCTATAGTAATTGTCATGGTATCTATAAATAAAGATAATTATTGATTCCTGCATAAATAAACATTGATGGCATAACTGTGCAGGAATATAGAATAAATAATATAGAATAAAGTATAATAACTGTTAAAAAGTATATTGTGTGTGTATTAGATTTGGATTGTATTAGATGATGAAATACTAAATTTACATTCTGCAAATAAACATATACATCAAGTAATAAATAGATGTGTATGCAGAAAAAGCAGTTGAAAAGGTAGAGACTACTAGTTACAAACCAGAAATGGATTGGAGAGATATTTTCAACTCTTTTTTTAAATAATATTTTTTAAATGTTTAGGTTGTCTTTTAGATTTCTGAAATCAAAGACACTGGATCTGTGGGGATATATTGTGAATTAAAGGAAAGCTTTATTACAAACTCCCAATGAATTAGAAGTCAGCCCCAAGAGCTATAAAGATGTGATTAGGGTGAAGAAGTGAAAGTGAGCAAGTTTCAGAATGAATAGAATTTTTTTGAAGTCCTAGCTTTAATCTGGAGAATTAGCAAAATCTACACTATTACATATAGTACATTTAAGATGTATGTGGGTTTTACAATAAAATTTTTAAATGATTAACTTTAAGATTTCTACTTACCACTTATAGGAAAATTTAAAGCAAATAAAATGAGATCAGATTGTAAATGATATTATTCAACTGATATAATTTAATCTGAAAATGCAAATGATTTCAAAGTCAATCTAAAATAAAATATATTTATGATTTGGGGAAAAGTTAGTAAGCATTGACATTTTCAGAGATATATAAAACAAACTTTCTCTTTACATGTTCCTTGGTGTAGCAACCAGAAAGTCATACTGTAACTGTGGGAGACATTTGTCATTTACCTTCATGTGGTTACTATTATGGCCATGAAACACTGTTACATGTTCTTGTGTTTTCCAGAGATTTGGATAGCAATAAAAAACTCTTTACTTTTAGAAATTTGTAATAACTTATGTTTATAGGTGCCCAAGATATTTTATTGTGACATGCTATTTGGTGTACCAAAATCTGTAATAGATAGGTCATACAGTATGCTTAAGAAAATCTGAATGCATTGACCAACAAACAAATCTTAACATAAGAATTTTTTGTTGTTTTCAATGTTAAATGACGTATATAATATTTCTATACAAAAAAGATAGGTTTTATTTTTATAGAATCCTTGCTAACTATAACTAAATATTTGTTCTTTTAAAAAATTTAAAAAAACTATATTAGGCTGATTATAGCTGAGGACAAAGTAACCATCATATAATTAATTTATACTATATCTTGAATCAATAAGCCTTTAATCTTTGTGCTCTGTTACATCCAATATTTCATATTAGGTTTGCTGCCAACTCTGTCTCAATAGAAACTCTTTAGGCATCAGTTTCCCTAAAAATGACAATTTTTATGATAAATTAAATATTTAAATAGATTTACATAAGCCTATATTTAAAAATTAGTTAATATGAGTGAAGTTCATTATTTCTCACTTTTTTACAATTATTGTTAAATGAATTATTTGTAAAGATGTATCAGAAGCTTAAAGGTAGCATTTATAATATCTTTAGCCCACATAACTCTATGAATTAATATATACCTGTATAAGTAGAAACACTAAACTCATTTTTAAGTGGTCACAATTCTGTATAGCATCATATTTTAATATCTATACAGATAACTAAAATATAGAGGCTGACTTGAATGATCCACCTGAAAGATTGGTGATTCAAGTTCATCTTTGGCTGGAGAGGGTATGGATCCCTCTTTCTCAGGTATTGGGGCATATTGCCTCCTGTTTTATGTGAAAATTCTCACTGCTGGTGTGACTATTTCTCATATGTCAGTGTTATGGGAACCTATAATTTTTTTACATTCTATATTTTTTTAAATAAATGAAAGTCCACAAAATTCTTCTTTGAAGAAAAGATGAAAACCCCTTCAGCAAGTTCAAGCAAAAGTTGAGAGTTTATTACAACTTAAACCAGAGCCAAATGTTTAATTACTGATGCTTACCAGCTATTAATCAGAGATGCCGGCGTTCAGAAAGAGCCCATCCCTGAAAATAAGCTCACCAACCTTTAAGATTTTTCATTTCACCCAAGTCTTTTTGCCTCTTGGCATTAACTCAAAAAATTCTACTCTTTCAACTGAGTGTGTCATAAAGCCTTATTGCTAAGTTATTGTATGATATAGTTGGGCACCAGCAATAACTCATGTCATTAGAAACGAGGATGAAAGGACATATTTTAAAAGAGAAATGTCATTTGAGATTTCCTTTCTTTTTTCTTTTCTTTCTTTCTTTTTCATTTGTGTAATATTCCAATAACCCAGAACTATAGAGACATAATTATATCTAATTGATTTTTCTCCCTGTTTCTCTACAACACTTTACACCAAGACCAAGAATATGCATTGCAGCTAATTTTTATAAAGTAATTTTTAAACAGATTGAAAATTTTGGAAGGAGAGGTGTTTAAGTGAAGGAAATAATAAAAAGACATCTCAGAATAGAAAGATATTTTGATCTTTACCTTCTCTCCACCAAATATTTGTGATTCCTTTCAAAAATTCTAACTCAGTTGGCCTGTCACCATTCTCTATTAAATACATTATCTGCAAACCATACTGCTATCGATACTGGAACCCTTCCCATTCCCCATGGTTCTTAAAAAAAAAAAAAAACTATCTCTCACTTTAGAAACTGCAATAATTTATCATACACAGATTCTAATTCTTTTTCTTCAACAATATTTTGGGGGCATACAAACAAAAAAAAAATTCAATGATTAACAAAAGAACCAGAAGCAGTACAAAAAAATCCAACTCTTAATAGATGTTCGCTCTATTTTGCAATTTTTCCACTCTAAGTTGCTTCATTTTTTCTAATATTTATTTCTCCCTGAGACCTGGCTAAAAATTTTGCCCCCAGAACCATCTTTTTTATGTAATATTGCCACCTTGGGAATTAAAATTAGACACTTGCCTTCCTTCCTATAGTTTAGTTTCTTCAGCTTCTTAATAAATGGTGTTTAATTTGTATTCTTTCTATTAGAGTTTAATACTTTTCCTCCCTATGTATGTACATATTTTTAAAGCATTTTTAATTTTTTAAATCTTAATTCAAGTAGAAATTTTACTGACAGTGTAAAGGTCCATCTACTACTGTTAAATGACAGAAAGAATGAAGACAGCATACCTTTATGAAACATTAGAAAAGCCTTTGCTATGGACCAGGTATCTTCACAGTATCTCATTTAATGCAAGTGTCACAAATATATGGGCAGGCATCATTATATACATGTGGTAATTTCAGAAAACTTAAGTACTTTTCCCAAGATCAGGGTAATAAATAAGTAGACTGGAGATTTGATCCGTCTTCTAATTAAATCCTATGCTCTTATATTCAAAACTGGGGGTTTTAGTTCCCAAAGTAGTTCCAAGCAAATAATATTTATTATATTCCAAAGACTTTCATTGAGTTCATATCAAAAGCTTCTTCTACCAATAAGAACCTCAGAATGCCATGGTTTAATGTCTATAGGATTTAAAGGAATAGTAACTTTGGCAACACATTCTCAGTTACTTCACTCCTACATTAACATTATCAAAGTACCCTTATGAGCAAATCTGGCTCCATAAAAATGACATTGTAGTTACACTTGCTTGGTTGTTGAACTACAGTTACAGAATAATTAGTGCCACTTAATGGAAAGCATTACTGAAGTGCATATTGTTATTAATCAAACTCCAATATTAAGCTGGCTACTGTAATAATGAGTGTAATTATGGGCTGATGAACTGTTAAACTTGAAAACTGACCCTAACCAAATTTTCTTTCTTCAAAAAGTAATAAAATTTAAAGAGCTGAAAATTGCTTTATTTCTCTGTGCTTTCTTTCCACAAAAACAACCTGGGAGATATTTTCACATGTTCCACATTTTGTAATTTCATGCACACTGAACCTTGTAAAGTGGTGTGAGGATTGGAAAATGTGACCCTAAAGATAGAGTCAACTCTAATCTGAACCTGATAAGAACTGATCCAGACTCTTTACCTACCAGACAATGTGGAATTTTATCCAGCTACTTTGCAGAGTTTCACACATACCAAAATCAAACATAAAAAATGTCCATTGAGCCTGAATTGACCAGCAGGCAAATTCAAGTTCAGGATAAAATACCTGTTCTCTTAAAATTATTTGACAAAATCTCTGCAGCTTTTATAAGATGAGAGCCTTCAGTTGGTTTTCTCTAAATCTTACAATGGCCATTTGACAAACATTTAGTGACATCTGCATTTCTTAGTATTAGAAAACATGATTAGAGTTTATATAATACTTGACATGTTTAAAGCATGGTTTATTACCTTGCCTTATATTAGCTCTATGAATCTTTCTACTTAAGCTCCTTTAAAAATGAAATAATCTTGCTTTCCCTAAATAATGAGTAGAACGTCTTCTCACTCTTAAGGCTTCCTAAATGCTTTTTGCAGATGCATGAGCTAGCTGTCTCATATTATCTGATTACTGAAAAGGAAAGTTCCTGGTCTATGGACTAACCTTTTACATATACAGTCAGGATTGGCCATTTCATCAAGTTAATAAATACCATAACGAGAATTGATGTGAATTTGCTAAAATTTGCTAAATCAGGCATCTCATTTTCTATGTTCAGTAAATGACAGATGTGAACTGGATTAGAAACACATTAAAAACACAGAAAGGAAAAGAAAAAAGAGAAAAAAAATAAAGTATTAAAATAATTGCACAATCTATTGAAAATGGAGGTAAAAACAACCCCATAAAATGGAAGCAGAGTTGTAGAAGAGGAGCCTTGAGAGTTCTGTCAGTACTCCCACTGACAACCTAAGAATTAGGCCAACCTTTTTAACATGCACTCATACAACCCGGGCATCAAATTCAAGTTCCAGTTCTTTCTCCAACATCAATGCAAATGTACACTGCTGGATTGATAAATATGCCTTATGTTATGCTTTTCTTGCCTCATTATCACAATTATTATAAATGTCTTTTCAGCAACATTCTTGAATTCAGTGTATCCCTGAACTACAAAGTTCTGCAAAGGAAGGAAGGGGGATGGTTAAGTGCAGAACCACCAGGGGAGAGAATTCAGCTTGACTCCCCTGATTCAGTCTCCTTTTAACAACTCTTGCCATGTCTAAGCATAATCAATAATTCTAGATGCATTCACTAATAATTTTCTCTATCCATTCAGTGCAAATGGGCACCATTTCCTTACTGAATAAAGAAATGGATGAAAAGCCTTTTAAAGACAAAAATGTTAGCTAAATTATTACTATCACAATGTAATTATTTTTGTCATATTTCAAAATATGATGTTTTCCACTTTGTGTATTGGGTTAATCTGACTCTGAAGTTATTCCTGGACAAAAACCTTCCATTCATTTAAGGCACATTCATTTTTTACACTCAATACTCACATATAAGTGACAGACTTAGGAGAATACACTTAAAAAACAAGAAGAGTTATTATAGTTTTATAACTCTCTTTCAGCCATCAAAAGGCTCTAAAAACTATATTTCATTTATTATCAAATTTTAAATAAAAGGTTTCATCACTTCAATTGTGCATTTACCATTTTTATACATTTTAAAACAATTTTATAATTTTTTAAAAATTAGAGTGTTTTTTATTTCTGCTAAAAGTTATATAATAATTGCTCCGTTCAAAAATATCAAATTATCTGTGAAGGCCATCAGAAATTCCTCTTTTTTTGGTATAACTTAGTTAGTTTTTATTTATTCTAACTCTAGAATGTCCTCAAAGTGCGCAAGGGAAAATCCACCCAACTAGAGTGTTCTTTATCTGAAGTGACACATTGTGCTCAATAAATACACTTTGCTAATGGAGATACTGTCTTCAAATATGTAGTTAATATTTTTTATTGTCCCTTCACCAACAAATACTTATGCTTCATATGCCCCAAATTTGGTTGATTGAATAGAATAAGCTATATCTCTTCATTACATTAGAGATGCAGCAAGACGAAACTGCCATATATTAGACAGAAAAATCAGATTGCCTAGAATGAAACTATAGCCAAAAATAAGAGTTCAATTGATATGGTTCTGTTTGAGGACTCCAGCCAATGGTGATTATTATATTTCATACAGAAACCTCACCTTTACATAGTTAACTTATTATATTTTCAATATTTGCTGTTAGTTTTAATCAACTGTTCTAGTCTCCTGAGTTAGGAGACTTATCAAGTGAACACAAGATGAACAACTTTTACAGTACTCTTTTAAAAGTACATTTGTAGCTATAAAAATGGAAGGAAAGTGGTAGAAATGTATCGAAGAGAAAATGACAGTATCGCAATAACCAAATTTTCAGTATCTCGCCCAAACATGTGAAAATAAATGGATCACTGTACTTCATTGCATGAGGTAAATCCAAGACAGCTCATTCATTTCCCTTCCCAAAAAGGCCATCTCTTTACTGAGACTGATAAGAAAGGAAGATGTGAACTGAGCTCACTCTTTCTCTAACTTCATTAAGAACTCAGCACATGTTATTTAGATAAAATGTAAAGTATGCTAAGAAATTTGTGTGTACACTAAAAGGATTAACCATCTACTCCTGAAACTGAGAAAAAGATATATATGGGTATAGGCATGTCTGTGTATGTGTGTTATATTCACTTTTATATCTGTAAATATTTATTACATTTAGGTACTGCAATAAATTATACTGTACTCTACTGCAGGGCTAAGCTGTAACTCTGTATCAGGAGTTTGAGAAACCCTTTGAAATGTAGGCCTTCCAAAAAATAATGAGGCAAGACAGAGCCATTATAATGGTTCCTATTAAGAATTTCTATTCTATAAACATACTTTCCTTTTCTTCAGGTAGAAAGGGAAAGGCACTTATAGATAAAATTAAGCCCACCAGTCAAGGGCCCAAACAATTGTTAGAGTTCATTGCAATTCCTGGTATAATCTTAATAGTTCTTATGAACTATTAGAACTAGAAAGTATCTCAAAAAGTATCCAGCTCCCTTATGTACGCAGAAGAAAATACTGAGAGAGAAAAGTTGTATACCATGTCTTAAGTCTTATAGAGGCTACTTCAGAGTATTTTCCACCATTTTGGAAAATTATTTTTTATATTTAGCATAAATTCTTTACCTTTGAAAGATTCTTTCTGGGTCTCTTTAAGTAACACATTTCTTTACTACATTTAAAATACATTTTGATATATAAAAATTCTACTCACAAGAGCAAAGAGATCTTGGCTGTGTGGTCAAAAGTAGTGGTTTGGGAATTGGAAGAATCGAGATTTTACCCTTGTTTTGCCAGTAAATAACTTGGACTTGATCATCATTGTGCCTTGGCCTCAGTTTCCTGAGATACAAAATGAGGGATCTTTGTTAGATTGTATTCATATCTATCCTAGTATGATTTATGTCATTGTTTATCTAAACTTTTCAAAGTCACTATTTATTAAAGATAAAACTCTTAACTTAAAGGAACTCTTAAAGGGGCTCAATCAAAAAATAAAAGTGTATTTGTGAAACATTTTATGTTTTTTCCCTTTTAAAAATTATTAAAATATTGCTAACATAAAATATTATATTAGTTTCAGATATACACGATAGTTACATACCTAAACTTATATACTACATTTACATACCCAAAAAATGATCACTAAGATAAATCTAGTAACCATCTCACCCCATACATAGTTATCACAATATTATTGACTATATTCCCTATGTTGTACATTACATCCACATGACTTATTTTATAACTTAAAATTTGAATCTCTTATTCCCTTCCACCTTCCCCCTCTTTTTAACAAAAGTTTTTTTTTTTAATTATGGTGGTCATTAAATATTATTTCATATTATTTTCAGGTATACAGCATAGTGGTTAGACATTTATATAATTTACAAATTAATCTCCCCAATAAGTAAGGTACCCACCTGGCACTATACATAGTTAGTTCAATATTATTGGCTATATTCCCTATGCACTACTTTATATCTCTGTGACTATTTTGCTATTACCAATTTGTACTTCTTAATCTCTCACCTTTTTTACCCAACCTCCTCCAGCACGCTCCATCTGGCAGCCATCAGTTTGTTCTCTGTATCTTTGAGTGTGTTCTACTTTGTTTGTTCATTTATTTTGTCTTTAAATTCCACATATAAGGGAGATCATATGGTATTTGTCTTTCTCTGACTTATTTCACTTAGCATAATACCCTCCAAGTCCAGCCATTTTGTCACAAATGGTAAGATTTCATTCTTCTTATAGCCTAGTAATATTTCATTGCATATAGGTACCACTTCCTTAATCAATCGTCGGCTAAAGAGCATTTAGGTTAATTCCACATCTTGGCAGTTGCAATGAATTTAGGGGAGCATTTACCTTTTCAAATTAGTGTTTTGGTTTTCTTTAGATAAATACCCAGAAGTGGAATTGCTGAATCATAAGGTAGTTTTATTTTAAATTTTTTGAGGAAACTCTATGCTATTTTCCATAGTGTCTGCACCAATTTGCAATCTCACCAACAGTGCACGAGGATCCCCTTTTCTCCATATCTTCATCATCACTTATTGTTTGTTGATTTATTGATGATAGTCATTCTGATAGGTGTGAGGTAATATTTCATCGTAGTTTTAATTTGCATTTCTCTGATAATTAGTAATTTTGAACATCATTTCACATGTCTATTGCCCATCTTTATGTCTTCTTTGGAGAAATATCTGTTCAGGTGCTCTGCTCAATTTTTAATTGGATTGTTAGATTTTTTTTGGTGTTAAGTTTCATGAGTTCTTTATAAATTTTAAATATTAACCCCTATTAGATATGTCATTGGCATATATGAGAAACTTACATTGAAAAATTTTACATACAGACCATAGTTATTCTAATTATGATATGTATATATTTCTATTCAAACATAACAATTTTTATAAGAGTAAAAATTATTTTTTACAAAAACCTTGTTAACATTTCTATGAATCATAGGGATCTTTCCCTCTAATATAATATCCACAGACATTAAGGAAAATATTTTTCTTTAAATTTTCAGTCTTTATATTTTGGAAAGAATGCAAGTATATACTTAACTATTGCAAAAATATGCTCTTAACTATAAGATTGGCATATAACAATCCCAGCTTGTAGAAAATGCCTGGACTATCTTTAAAATATTTTAGATTATTTGTAATTCAAGCCATTAGGCTTGCAATACTGCCTAAATTGTCCAGTTTCATGAGAATCTTATGAAATAATTATTTTTAAATATCCTAAGAGGGAATCCTTTTTTAAATGAGTTAAAGATATTTTGTTTGTTTTGTTTTCTCCAATTTGTTTGTTTGTGTTTTTTTTTACTATTTTATGTTATCATTATTAATATAGGCATTTTGTGTAAGATTTATACAGGTCATATTTCTGTATCATTTAATTTATATAAAAAGATCTTGACTTTTCTATTTGTCTTATGAAAAACAAGCCACAAGCATCACTTCATTTTTTTAACTTCAAAGTAATTACCTGAGATAGTTATAAAAAATATTTCTGATAGCTAATGTTGCAGGTTGTCTTTGATCAATGCAAGCCCTGTTGAGTTGTAAATATACCAGTGCTGAGAATCAAATTAAATCATTTGTTCTTTAGTTATGTTTCAAAATTTTATCGTTCCAATCAATTCAAGAAGTTGTCATTTGAAACAACCCAAATTCTCTTGAAGTATGCCTTTAAAACTTTTTTAACTATTACACCACCAGCTAAGAATATCTTTTCCATTTTCACTTCAGTAAGTTTTAATTTTAGAAAATTAAAAAATAGCATTATACTACAGAGTTTACCCTTTCAAGTTAAGCATGCACTCTATGGTCACAGCAGTTTTAATGCTGACGGTAAAATTGCTACTCTGTAATTTATTTTTTCTGAAATGAAAGAAACAAATTTTTTGCATTTTCTTCTATTATGTGAATATTAATCAGCTTTAGGGGAAACGTCCTGTTAAAAGTCCTTTCTATTTTTAATCAAACAGTGTCTCTGTGCTTTAATTGTGCTGAATTATGGCTTTTAGTATTCAGACAGAAAGATTCCCATCTCACTGATTTGTCACACAGGTTGATGTAATTCAATTCCTTCTATGTCAGTGCATGTTAAAATGCAACAATTCTATCATTGTAGTTTCCTAGAACAAAGTCTGCCAAGCATGCTCATAAGTATAAATGAAAATGGTGAGTTTGGAGACTTAAAAATGAACAATTATTTTTATTTTTTACCAAAAAATTGTCATTGTTTGTATTTCTTTACATTTATTTACAGAAAATCTTCAAAAGCAAATATAAAATATATGTAATATTAAAATATATATATAAGCATATATTTTAAGCATATGTCTAGAATATTTTTGGGTTTACTGTTTTTTATAAAATTTCAAAGCAATACTCTGGCATTTTTATCAGTCGGCAATCATTAGTATTTACATCATAGTAATTAGGACTGGTAGTTAATTGTTAATTTAAAGACCAATTTTATATCTATAGAATTACAGAAATTAGTTTTACAAACTAGAGATTATAATCACTTTTTAACTCAAATTAGGTAACTTTAGACTGGTTAAACTTGTAGAAAAAGGCCTTTCACATAAAGCAACATGAAACAAAATGGCAGGAGGAGGGAAACCTAGTAATCAATAGATAGAACTTATCATTAACTTTATAGCAAATAAGTATTACATTGATTTATCAGAAAAATTAACTCTAAAATGGGAAGAAAACACTGAGCTTAGAAGAGACCAGAACTAAATAAACCCAAAGGAAGTATTTATTGACCTTCTAGCAAAGTTTCTAATGAACTAGTCACACCCCGAGAACAGCAGTGCCCTGGCAAGCCCAACTTTTGTTGGTTTGTACCATCAATAACTTAAAAATTTCTTAGACATTTTGAAGTAAGCAAAAGACACCATTGTGTTCTATTTCACTTTCTGAGATTTTCACACCAAGAATTATCATTTTCATTTTGCCTGTTTTCTCATCTGACCTCTATGTTAAATCAATTATTTTTTAAAAAATCATATTAATAACAGCATGACCCAAGAAACCAATTTTCATCCCCAGAACAAAGTGAGATAGTGTAAACATAATCAGCTAAAAAGGAAAGAAACATATTTGTGAAATGGAGTTTCAGATTCTTGTTTCTGAGATTTATGCTATTTATAATAAAAAAAAAACATCACTAAGCTAAATTTTCGGGCCTATCGGAAGGCTGCCAAGAATGCAAAAATGTTGATATATAAAGTTATGTTTTTTTATCACATCACACTTGGATAAGTTTTGAGAGGTAGTCTTTTTATACTACCTACTCTCTTCCATATCTCTTCCTACTTTAATTTTCCAGTTTGGCTTTATTGAGTCATTGCTGAATTGTGTACTAAGATAACAGAGTTGTCATTAAAATGCTTTTGTGGGAATTAGCTAAAAGAGAAAGAGATGACTGAATTTTAAATTGATGTATTATTTCTTCTTTACAATATTCAAGTTGAATATTGTGGGTCTGTAAAAAAGAAACCTGCTAACTAACCTTTTACTTATTCTGCCAATTACTTTTTTATGTCTACTTGTAATTAAACCCTTTCTGGGATTCATGTCAACCTTCCTGCACAGCAATCAGTTCTAAATTGTAACAAAGAGAAAGAGACGATCTCTGATGTTAGTAGATGTTTGCCTGTACTTGTACAAATAAGATTAAAAGCAGCATGTAGAGTGAACTGCAAATACATGACATTTTTCCAATAACTGTTTTTCATGATTTTGAAGTGTGCATAAAACTTTTGCCACCATAGGTTCTTTCAGTCTCTCTCACATGTCACTGATCCTTCA
Source organism: Macroglossus sobrinus (assembly GCA_004027375.1). Lineage (NCBI taxonomy): Eukaryota > Metazoa > Chordata > Mammalia > Chiroptera > Pteropodidae > Macroglossus > Macroglossus sobrinus. The sequence goes on along the minus strand of PVKZ01001544.1, from coordinate 26,529 downwards.
GCTTTGGTTCATTTTCAGCTCTCTGACACAAAACAGATTCCTCTAAAGACTGTCACCCCCCCAAAAAAACTGTATTCCAAGGGAATACAGCATTCTAGGAACAAAATAACCTCTTATCACTATGAATATTTAAAATTAGCATGAATTTACAAACACAATTCTAAATTTTTAAATCACAAAACAAGACACACTGCCAACTTGTTTAAAACATGAATTCAGAAATCAATAAAGATAGATAGATGTCCATAAAATAAAACTTTTTTATGTAATGCGCTGAAAAAAATATTTTTCTCTTTTTTGTTTTTTTGTTTTTGTTTTATGAGGACATTTTGTGTTACCAAGTATTTATGTTATTTGGGGTAAAAATACTATTCACTGAAGATATGCAAATGTCTGAATTTTCAGAAGACAAAAAGATTGATAGCATACTCAGGACACATTTATTTTCTTTAACGTTTGAAAAAAAGTGAAATGTGAAATAAAGTAGCTTCACTTTTCAAATAACAGCTATGTTACAATACCAACTATGGTTATAGAAGATCAGTACTCACATTACAATTAATATCAGAACGTATATCTTACAATTCAAAAAACTTTTACTATTTATATCACATAATGTCAGCTTCCTTTACTTTTCTATTTCATTGGTTTTGTTAGTTTTCATAAAGCTAATCCTTAAACGTAGAGATACTTACATCTTAAATTGCAAGGATTTATGCTCTTTTCTCAGTGACTGAGATTTATATTTATTAATGTTGAAGGATGTTAGATATGTAAATCTCTGTGGGTCGAGTTAAGAACATACACCCAAAAGGGATTCTAATGTACTCTTTATATTTACTATCAATGTCCTTGTTACCATGGCTCTGTGATTTGAGTTCATATGCATACATATTCGAAAGGTAAATTATTGAATGTCATATTTCTTTCATTGTTCTTGAAACAAGAGAAAAAGAATAAAATAAATATAAAATCTGTACCTAGGCAAATGTTTTCATGTTTCGCTTTTTACCTGTGTGCTGCCTTTTAATTACAGACACTATTGAATCATACTCATGGCAAAAGTTGCACTTCTATCTTCACAGACTTATCTGACAGAGAGAATGATGGAGAAATACATACAACAACTCTGGGTCTGTTATTCAGTGAATAATGTTGCTAAACCTAAAACTTACTCAGTAGTTTTCCAACTAGGAGTAGCATGTTTTTCTTAATTTAAAAAACGAAAAACAATTTCTGAGCAATTTCTTGAGTTCTAGTTCTACAAGAGAGACTTTAAAAATCTACAATACCTTTTATTTTGCTGCATTCATTTCATGCTAGCAAAATATAATTTTATTTTGAAGCCAAAACAATAGTCAATTTTCACTCTTTTATTCTTCATTGACTTTCAATATTATAATAATGGTTTTAAGACATGATTGCCTCCCACAGAACACAAAGTAGCTTTTGTGAACATCATAACACACTTTGTGAGCAATGTACATATCCTTGTGTTTTCAGTTATATAAAATAAGTTGAACTGTCTATTCTTTATTCATAGGGTTTCTAGATAAAATACAGAATTCTGGCTAAGTAAATTTTAGATACACAATGAATAACTTTTGAGCATATTTTACTCAATACCTGGGCTCTATGTAAACTTAAAAAAAAAAAACAAATATTTTTTTATTTGAAATTCAAATTTAATTGAGTGTTCTATATTTTTATTTGCTAAACCTGACCGCCTTATTCAGTCTCCTATAATTCCTGACATGAAGCAAGATTCTAGGGTTTTATCAAATATTTTAGTTAGATTTAGTTTGATTTTATAAATTTTTGTTACAGTAGTATTCAATGCAAGTTTAGTAATGTCATACAAAATCAAAAAACTAAAGGACAAACCTGTTTAAATTATCAGAATTTTTGGTTATCTGAAACAAGGGCAGTTTTAAAAATAATGTCACTTTTCTACTTGAAAAAGACAGTACCATGTGGGAGAATGGAGAGCTCAAGGGACCAATAATGAGATACAGGCCTTTCATTGGTTTGAATATAGCCCTAGGTGGTAGTGACTAAAAGTTTTTGCCATCTGGTACCTGATCAGTAGCTGATGTGAAGCTGTTGGTTTTATTTTTTAAAAAAATCAAGGCAAATAGCAAGTGCTTAAGAAGAAGAGCAATTTTACTCTTCACCATGCCTCTATAACCTTGACAAAATTTTTCACTTCTCCCTCAATTTATCACTGCAAAAGAAAATATGATAGTAGATATCTGTCCATCTGTCCCAAAATTAAAATAGCATCTAGTAAGAAAATTTTAAGATAAAATATATTTTAAGTAATAATTCTTTTATTTTAACTGGGAAATAGCTATAGTTTTCTAATTTGTAGCAAATAAGAAGAGTCTACTTGAATATTTTAAAAGAAGTAACCACTAAAATTTTTCAAGAGCCTATAGAACCCTCAAAGTTGAATGATAGAAATTATTCCACCTGTCATTTGGAGAGGCTTTTAGGGAAGCTACTATATGAGAGATATGGCAGTATTTATGCTAGTGAGGTCCAAGAACCCTACCTTCTTATTATTTATTTTCCAGTTACTGCCCCCATTCCCTGGTCTTGAGAGCACTTGCGTTCCAGTTATGGTGAAAATTGGAGCATTGGGTTTCTATAAGAAGATCTAAATTTAAGACTCAGGCCTGAAATCATGCCAGGCAACCTTGAGAAACAATTTAAACTTTCTAAATCTGTAAAATAAATAGTAGAATTCTTGAATCTATTTGGGACAAGGATTTTTTTATACAAACATTAGAAAGAATGTCAACTCCATGCCTATCCTTTAAAAAGGTTGATTTGGCAATATATGACAAAACCCTTAAAGTTTCACTTTTCATATCCAGAAGGGTAATGGAGAGGGAAAAGGCAAAGAAAAGATGCAGAGTTATGACAACCCTGGTATGTTTGGCATGCTGTGGACAGCTCAGAATTAATAGGGTTTGAAATATACAGACAAGGATAAAGCTGGAGGGACTGTCATGGATCAGCTCAAGGATGTCATTGATTATATACCATACTAAGAATTTGTACCCTATTTTGTAAGTGATGAGAAAGTTTTTTAAGCAATAGAGTAACGTGTCCAAATTTGTGTTTTAGGAACTGTTCAAATTGAGGTGCCTAGATGGTTTAGATTAAGAATAGAGGGAAAGGAACTTGAAAAGTTTTGACAATAATTCAGGCCAAAATAAATAAAAGTTTTAATTAAATAAATAATAAAGAAAAAGGGGGAAGGGTTGGATATGAATGTTATTAAGATATACACTGCTTAGAAGAGTGTCATTAGAGATATGAGAGAAGAAGCCAGATAGCAGGGAATTAAAGAGCAAATTGGACACAACAATACAGACACAGCTTGAGTATAGAGAGAAGAGAGAAAAAGTGATAAGTACGGGAGAGGAAATAAGAGACAAGGACTTTCACATGTAGAGATAGACTTGAGCATATGCTTTTTTACATATGTGAAAGATACACAGAAAAAAGTAAACATATAAGATGATAACAAAATCAGCGAAGAAGTCAGGTCCTAAAGAAAACAGGGAGTGATCAAGTGTTCAGAAAGTGTGTCACTTCTTCCTCTGAAACTAGAAGAGTGAGTTTATATTTATATAGTTTTGGAAACAGAGGTGGGAATTGAGGGATTCATTGTGACATATTTCATCTTCACCATTGGGGGATAGAGGATTGATGTAAGTGGTTTGAGCAGGATGGTCATACCTCAAAGTATTCCTGAGTGACATGAAAAGGAGGCCCAGGGACATGTAACATTAATGACATGTAACACAACTTCCCAGAAACTCAGCAAGGTTGGGGACCATGGAGATTTGGTTGACCAGACTCCATAATTATATGATTTCTTCCACATTGTGGTACAATGAATATATATTGTTAAACTGACTCAAAGTTGAGTTAGTAGAGTAACTTTATGAAAGATCAAGAGAGTGAGATAGCGAAGATTTAGCACAAAGCTTACATTATTTTAAAAAATCAAACATATAGCGGCATTTCTTTAGTGAATATGTTAGACATGATACCGAGTATTTTTTAAAAATTATCTTATTTAATCTTAACAACAGTTCTAGATAAGTAATATTATCCCCATTTTAAGTCGAAAGAACTGACTACTGGATTTTAGTAGGTATGTTTGTTATGATGTCATTTTGGTAACATAAATGAGATACCAAGCTAAAAAGATAAAATTTTATTTTTCTCTGTGATACAAGGTAGTATGGCAGTTCTACTCTAAAAATTTACCAAGCAACCAGTTTCCTCTGTCTTGTTGCTTTATCATCTTCAAAATATATTTTCCAACACATAGTGCAAGATGGTTGCTCCTATGCTCAACATTCTGACTACATTCCAATTAGCTTGAAGAGCATAGAGGGAAGTTTGGAACAAAACTATATGGCTGGACCTAACACTGAGAGAGGCTGGAAAACCTAGTCTTTAGCTGGGTAGCACAACTAAAACTTAGGAATTATAATAATAGAAGAAGAAAGTGACAATCTATTTGCATAGGTGAATACCATTCTGAAAGCTTTTTTTGAGAAAAATTAGGCTGGAATAATATTTTTAACATTTTTTTATCCCAATTTCTATGATTTTATAGAATTTGCATAAGCAACAACATTTCTCAATTTTTTTTTGAGGGGTGAGGTAGCATCTGAAGAATGAAATAAAGAAACAATGACTAAAACCCCAGTTTCTGCCATACCAGGTTGGGCCAGGCACGTCATCTCCTGTTGTATCCTTTTCCTTCTTGCTTGCTAAATTATATAAAGCCGACCCACTTTTCCAACCTCATGATAAATGTTACTATTCCATTCCCCAGGGAGGGAAGAGAGAGAAATTATGTGTGTATGTGTGTGGGTGGTGGGGGGGGGATAAGATGAGAGAGAGAAAGAAAGAGTGAGTGAGTGAGAGAGAGAGAGAAAGAGAAAGAGAGAGAGAGAGAGAGACAGAGAGACAGAGAGAGAGAGATTGACAGATTGAGATTGGGGCCTCACTTGCAGTTATTGCTTTGTGCTCCATTTGGGTAGAGAGGGAAAATTCTATTTTTAATGGCTCATTCCAAGAACTGTTTCAAATTTTCTTATGAAGATTCTCAGCACCAAATAATTCTCAGAGTCAGAAAGCTATTCTTGATACTCAGGTTATGTTTATTTTATTTCTGATATTACCTTCAAAATTCAGCTAAATGATTCTGCCATGACATCTGTGTTAGAAAGACAGCTTAGCCTGTTTTCATGTTTCTCAGTTCTTATCTCATACAAAGTTTTCTATGTAAATCCACCATCTATTTTTTAAATTAGTTTTAATTGCACATCTCTGGGCTAATTTATTCATATCTTTTGGATACTAGATGACCAAAGGAAGGGAGCTGTTTTTTATTATTATCACAAGGAGAAGAAATATCACCTTTCATTCTACTGGCATTGTTTCAGTAACTTTATAGAAGCTTTCAGTTTTATTTAAGATTAAAAAATGAGTATTGATATTTAAATAAATGATATTAGATTTGATTCATCTTTATTATTCTTTCTTGCTGTTATGTGACAGATTGCATCTATACTACATAAAGGTATACAAACTTCCTGTATTATTTATCTTTTATTTTACTACACAGTTTCACTTATCTACATTATGGTCAGTAATAACTTAATAAAGCAAGTCATTTGTCTTTATTTCTTACTGATGATCATCAGGAAAAAATAATGCCTCTTTTTCTCGATTGAGTGTCCATGGTGTCAGGGCATCTGCCTGCCTGCTTGATGGCATCCTAAATTATTCTCTGCCAGGTCTAGGTTTGATATAAACTCTCTGACAATTATCCTCATAGTGTGACCAAATACTCAATAAAATAATGGTTTTTATCTAATTGATAGAGAGCTAAATGTGTAAAATATCACAATTCAAAAAGCAATTTTAATTAAACTAAAGGATACCTATGTGTAAATATTTAAAACATCACTGAAGAGGCTTAGTACCCAGGAGAACCCTTCACTAAGGAGAGGTTCAAAGCCTAAAAAGTCAGTATCTATCATATAATTTCTCTTTAGCCATAAACTTTTAACAAATCTTGTTTGTTCAATCTCTATCTCTAAGGCATACACAAAGTAATGATGGAATTAATAGCAGTATTAATAGATAATACATGTAATAATTCTATGTGTCAGGCACTTCACATATTTTCACAACAGACATTATGACTATCTCATTGTAAATATGAGGAAACTGAAGAACTGAGATTAAGTAACTCAGTCTAGATTACATAGCTAGTGGCAGAGTCCTAAATCAAACATGCAATCTGACTCCAGAGTTTGTTCCCTTAACCACTGTGCTACAGACACCTACAGCCAAATATGTTTAACATGTTAATTCTTTTTCCTTTTTTATTGGATGATTATTAAATAAAATATAGTCAGATCAATGATAAAGGAACAGTTTGAGAAAAGCATCCATGCTACCTAGGTGCAAAGAAAATTGGACACAGGATAAGTTGCCATGAAAAGCGCTGAGATCTCATTTCAGAAATATTAAATACCATTTGTCTCCCAACAATTCATTGATCGTTTTTAACATTTTTTTATATAAATGCTGTATGTTTTATTATTTTCAAAATATACATCTTTATTTTGATAATAATAAAATGTCTCATATTTATGTTTTTTTAGGTCAATTATATTTCTTAGTGTCTGTTGCTTGCAACACCTCCTAGTTTAACACAGACTGTAAAGTTCCCCAATGTGCTATTCACAGATTCTTTTTGAATCTTTAATAAATGATAAATGTTAAAAATGATCAGCACTAACACCACCCTCTGTTATACCCCTCTAAACACCGTTTACAGTTTTCTTTCATTGCCACTTTATCCTGATGCTTTTTTTATGGTCATGGAGCTAGTTTTGAATCCATATGACTATTTCACATATACTTTAAATTTGAATCAATTTAGCAAATAACACTTTTGAAGTGTGGTATCAATTTTTTCTGTAATCAAAACATTAAGTATCTGTTGCGTTTACTTTAACTTATATTTGTTAGTATAGCTTTTAAATTAGAAGGGGGAGACATGAAAAATGGTAACTTATTCATAATAATCTCTGACTTTCTACTATTTTGTTGAAGCATATAGTGCTAAAGGCCAGTGAAAACAATATCCTTGTAGTAGCATGAAGAGTATTGTAATATTTTATACTCATATTTAACTAATAGGGCAGTATGTCCCCTAAAATGATGACAGTCACAAAAATTTAAAATTGGTCATGTATAGGAACAGGAAATAAATTCAACAGCAGTACTTAAAAGTTTAAAATGGGAAAAGCAACTAATTGAAAATATTTGATGTTTAAAACACTAACAATATATAAGTAAGAATGAAATAGCAAAAATATGTGAATTATATATGATCAAAGTGAACATAATGATAAAAGTCCTACTGTAACTCTAGCTACCTTAAATACCAACTAAAATTCCCAGATATAACTTTTACCTTATATTATTGAAGTTATTAATTCCTATGGGTTGTGTCATGTCAATAGTTTTTAAGGCTCTACATTCTTTTTTCAACATACTTTTTAATAAGCCTTTACTGCTTTCTCTGTTTATTATTGGTTTCATTAAAACAAATTATTTGAAGATATTTTAGAAAAATAATACTTTGCATAAATAATGAGAAAGAGGGTATAATTAATTGGAATCAAACATATTTAAACCTCTGTTCCAGCAAAACTTTCATAAATCAGATTTATTATAATAATTACACTAAATAAGGATGTCAACAGTTCTTAGATGTTCATTAAGGCACATTGTATAATTTAGAGGTCAAAGACCAATAAGCTAAGCAATTATGGAAATTAAAGCTCAGAGTTATTCTCATAATATCCTATATCCCTCCTTTTTAAAACATATCACTATCTTAGTGAATATCACTTATTAAATTTGTTTAATATCTGCTAGCCTTAATGGAAGTATAGGACATTTTAGTGCTGCCCCAGTTGATTTAAAAACTTAGGTCCCAAATAAAGTATAAAAATTTCAATGTCCATCAACAGCATTGACACTATTTTTAAGGTGCTAAAAATTATGTCTCCTTACCTCCTTTACATATTTGTTCAGAAACTAAAGTCTTCACAAGTAACATTAAGGAAGTATAGATATAAAGATGTAATGCTTCATTCACTCCACTCTGGAGCTTCTTCCAAATGACACTTTCTAGGTGCAGGCAGAGGCCAAGACTACTGGCTTTCACACAGTCCTTGGATTCAGAGTATCAAGCAACAAGGTAAGAGAAGGTGCCCCTCAATTCACTAGAGTCATAATGAAAAAAATACCAGATAGCAATTGGGAATTGGAGCTCGGTATATTTGTCTGCCTTTCAATTAAAGATAGAAAAAAAGAATTTGACTAAGTAAAAAGCACCAGGTTCTGCCTGGTATCAAATACTTGGCCAACAGAGTTTTCTCTTTATCTCAGAGAGCAAAAACAAGAAACAAAAGCATTTATTGAATAAATTAATATATATTTTATTATATATTAATATCTAATAATATACAAATGTTAAATTTGATTATTACTAAAACATATATAAATAAACAGTAAACAACAATTACAAATTAAGGAAAATAATTATAACAAAAAATAATTATTATAGTAATATATAATGTTACTCCAAAAATGTAAAGGAAAAAAACAAAATACTACACAAAGAAATATTAATAATAAAAACAGTATAAAAATATTTTACAGCATTATAAACAACGAGATGGGATGTTTTTATCTTTCAAACCCTCATTACTGATAATTCTGAAAGTTAGGATCCCTCATATTCTGATGGTAGGAGATTTTCTTGAAACATTTCTGGACACAATTTGAGATTATATATCACTAAGTCCTTTAAAAAAGTAGGGTATCAGATTTGACCTAATAGTTTCTAATTATTACAGTGTCTGATATATAGCATAAACATACTAATGAGTGAATAAATTAATTTTTAAGTGACTCAATTATTTTATTGTTAGGATTCACTATAAAAAATCTTCTCCAAACAATTAAACAACTACACAAAATTTATATTCATAATCAACCACTTCATTAGGAAAACATCAATAGCTATGAAATTATCTGGCCATTGAGAGCACTGAGAATGAGAACTTACTCAAACTTCATAATAAACTCAATTGTTGTTTTAGAAATTAGTTTAAGTTTTATTTACTGAAAATAAGGTTGAATCTTTTTATGAATGGCATCTACTTTTAAAATATCCTTTTGATCTACACATTCCAACATTAGAAAATTAATTCACTGTAAATGGTTTGTTTTTTTTATTTTTTTAAGGGAGTGGAGTTAGCAGGATTTTAAGAGGTGTTAGTCATTCAGGTACACTCTTTCAGAGGATAGGCATCATAGGTTTAACTTGTACTATAGTAAGAAGTTTAAAAATTATTTGAGAGGATGACAATATTTCATGACTGGTTTTATTATACTAATTATAAATTCAATTTGCTTTTAGAAATCTTATTCTATAATATATCATGTTTTAAGAAAAATTTTCTGAATGTGATGGAATAATGTTATTTCTTTGTGAACTGTACCATGTGGAAGATCTTTCAGGTAACAACTTCAGAATCAGTTCCTTAGTTAATGAGAAACCCCAACTTCACCTTCCTGGGGAAAATCATTATAGAAATAAAAAAGTTAAATTTATGCTAAAAACATGAATAAAGACATTTGGTTAATTTGAACAGCTAATGAATTTTTAATATAAAATGTTTGCCTACCCATTACACAAAGTGTTACCTTATCTAAGTTTCTTTGATTAAATGGCAGCAGATAGTATTCAAATTGGTTTCTGGACAGTTTCATTAACATTCCTCAGAACATTAGGGAATGTATTAGATATATTCTTTGACCTTTTGAGTAACATATTGAATTCTAGAATGAATCACAGTACAAGCAGCAATAATTGTCTTTCATATTATTTGAGCTATATTACATTTCATTTTTCTCTTTTTATCCTGGTGAATCCTTAGAAAAATGAACATGCTGTGTATAAAAGACATGTAGAAAGCAGTTCTATTGAAGATAGCTTACAAATCAATCTCAAAATATCAGGCATCAAGGAGGACCAGTAACTATGTATAAGTGGCCAAAGTAAATAAAGAATGCAAGTAAGATGTTTAGATCACTGCTCCAACTTTAGCATACATGGGAAAAACCAGGGATCTTGCTAAAATTCAGAGGCTGATTCAATAGACTTAGTCTGGGCCTAAGATTTTCCTTTTCTAACAAGTTCCTTGATGATGCTAATGCTCTTGATCAACAGACCATACTTTAAGAGCAAACATTTTCTATTACCCACTTACTAAATTTCAACTAATGTGAGCACTATTCAGATTACAGAACAAACAAGACTAAAAGTTCTCTTCTGCATTCTTGAAATGAAAAGATGGTTTACAGGTCAGTGCAAAAGTTTCCCCAAGTCCCTATCAATCCTGGAGAAGCTCTCTATGAATCTACCTCTAGGCTCTTGGCATACTCTCGCTGATGAAGCCTCTCTTTCAGCCTATCTGCATAAACAATACCACCAAAGTCACTATTAACAAACACATATTCAGTAATTCCTGGTGCAGGAAAGGAGTTATAAGAATACAGCAGAAAAGGTGCATGAGGGAGCCCTGACCTTGGGTTCTTAAGATCAAGTTGCAGACATAGGAAATTCACAAAAGAAGACAGCTATGATATTAGATTGCTCATGCTCAGGGTCAACTGAAGAGGCATACAGAACATGAGGGTAAAGGGGAAATGATAACTAAAGAAGATGGTGATAATAAGAAAGAAGATACACATACATGGAGGTGACAGGATGCAGATTCTAAAAAAAGGGTGTTCACTTCCCAAATATGTGTCTCTTTGTAACATAAGTACACTACCATATTCTGAACGTTTTAGTAAAATTTTACAAAGCGGTGTACCTTCCCACAAGATCCTGATGAAATATCTTAAATATCCTATTCAATCTAATTTTTTTCAACTACAGTTGTTAGTTTCAGATAACATAGTGATTAGACAGCTATATAACTCACAAAGTATCACCCCAATAAATCTAGTACCCCTCTGACACTGTACATAGTTATTACAACATTATTGACTATATTCCTTATGCTATACTTTAGATCCCCATAGCTATTTTGTAACTACCAATTTGTACTTCTTAATCCCTTCCCCTTTTCACCCACTCCCCACAACCGCCCTCCCATCTGTCAACCATAAAAATGTTCTCTGTATCTATGAGTTTGTTTCTGTTTTATTTATTTTGCTTTCCAGATTTTACATGTAAATGAAATGATATGGCATTTGTCTTTCTCTTCTGACTTAATCCACTCAACACAATACCTTCTAGGACCATCCATGCTGTTACCGATGGCAAGATTTCATTCTCTTTTTATGGTTGAGTAATATTCCATTGTATATATGTACTACCTCTTCTACATCCATTTATTCATTGATGGACATCCAGATTGCTCTTGCATGTATCTTGACTATTGTAAATAATGTTTCAATGAACATATGGATTCACATGTTCCTCCAAAATAACGTTTTGGGTTTCTTCAAATAAATATCCAGAAGTGAGATTACTGGATCCTTCTTTGTCTCTTGTTATAGTCCTTGTTTTAAAATCTATATTGTCTAGTGTTAAGAATTGCTACTCCAGCTTTGTTGTTGTTGTTGTTGTTTCCATTTTCATAAAATATCTTCTTTCATTTTTTTACTTTAGCCTCTGAGTGTGTCTTTCGATCTGAAGTGAATCCTTTATAGGCAGCATATGTAAGGGTTTTGGTTTTTTTTTCCATTCAGCCACCCTATGTCTTTTGATTGAAGCATTTAATCCACTTACATTTAAACTAATTGTTGCTAGATATGTAGTTACTGTCATTTTATTATTTACATTTTTTATTTCTCCTCCTTCTTTTCCTTCTCCTCCTCTTCCTCCTTCTTCTCCTTGTCTCTTTAACATTTCTTGTAACTTTGGCTTGGTGGTGATAAACTCCTTTAGCTTTTTCTTCTCTGGGAAGCTCTTTATCTATCCTTTGATTCTAAATGACAGCTTTGCTAGGTCGAGTAGTGTTAGTTGTAGGTCCCTGATTTTTATCACTTTGAATATTTCATGCCAATCCCTTCTGGCCTGCAAAGTTTCTGTTGAGAAAGCAGCTGACAATCTTATGGGAGGTCCTTTATAGGTAGCTAACTGCTTTTCTCTTGCTTTTCTCTTCTTAAGATTCTCTTTTTGTCTTTAAACTTTGGCATTTTGATTATGATGTATCTTGGTGAGGGCCTCTTTAGATTCACCTTGTTTGGGACTCTCTCTACTACCTCAGCTTGTTTATTTCATTTGGCAAGTTAGGGAAGTTTTCCATCATAATTTCTTCAAATAGGTTTTCAATTCCTTATTCTCTTTATTCTCCTTCAGGTACCTCTATGATGTGAATGTTGTTATGCTTGTTGTTGTTCCACAGGTCCCTTAAATTGTCCTCATTGTTTTACTTTTTTTTTTTTTTTGCTGTTCTGATTAGGTTTTTTTTACTGTGGAGTCTTTCAAATTGTTGATTCAATCCTCTTCCTTATCTAATCTCATGATTCCATTTAGTATATTCTTTATTTCCATTATCATATTCTTCATTTCTGATTTGTTCTTTTTTATGATTTCTCTCTATTTGTGTAAGTTCTCACTGAATTTATCTACTCTTCTTCTAAGTTCATTGAACATGTTTATAATGAGTGTTTTGAACTCTGCATCTGGTAGATTACTAATTCTATTTTGTTTAGTTTTTTTTCTGGAGCTTTGTTCTTTTTTTTGTGTTTTTGTGTTTGTTTGTTTTGGGGGGTTTTTTGTGTGTGTGTTTTTTTTTGTTTTTTTTTGTTTTTTTGTTTTTTTTGCGGCAGGGGATACATGTATCTTTATCCCCCCATTTTGGTTAGCTCCCTCTGTTTCTATGTGTTAGGCAGGGTTACTATGTCTCCTGGTATTAGTAGAATGGCTTTATGTAGTAGGTTTCCTGTGGTCTCAGTGGTGCAGTTTCCCTGATCACCTGAGTGAGGTTCTCTAGGCATGTTTCTTAAATGGATTGTGTGTACCCTACTGTTGTTGTTGAGCCTTCGTTGCTATTTACATGTCAAGGGAGGAAGGACCCTTGGGTTGATTGGTTGTGAGAACTAGCTGGTGACTGTTGTGCAGAATTCACTTTAGCAGAGCTCTTGTGCCTGCTCAGTCTTCCCTTTGGGTGTGTTGTCCTTGGATGCAGAACTGGGTGGTGCTCCTTGGAAGGACCCTACTGCAAGTGAAGTTCAGCCACTGTGCCCTGCCTGGGGCCACCTGACATGAGACACCAAGGAATTCACAGATGACCACCACCTGCTCTGGGCTTAGTAGAGCTTTGAGAAGCCAAGCCACAGACTGAGGTTGGCTGCCACTACTGCCAAGCTTAGAACTGTTCAGCAAGAGGTATAGGGCACACTGAGGCCTGATGCTGCTTGTTTGGATTTTGTGAAACTGAGAGATTTCAGAAAAATTGGCACTATGAACCAAGGCAGGCCATTTGTCTGGAAAAGCCACTGGAAGTGGCTTGGATGCACCCCTAAGTTGGATGCGGTAGGGTTTCAGGGAATCACCAGGAGGATGTGAATGATGTTAGCAAATTTAATAGAGACTCAGAAAAGGTGGCCACCTCTTCTGCATGCTGGGAGGGAGGGAGAGCTCAACAAGGAAACAATGTATTCTACCAGCACTCTACCTGGAAGAAAGCTACCCTTTCAGCCCTCACTCTGAAGCCAGACAATTCAGTTCCTTCCCATAAGTCCATGGTGCATTTCAAGCTACTGCCCCAGCTCTGGAGCTCAGAGCTAGTGAGTTCATCAGTAAGTCCATGTGTGGGCCCTTTAAGAAGAACACCTGGTACTCCAGCAGCCCTCCATCTCACTCAGCCACAATCTCTGCTGGTTTCCATACCCAGAAGTTGTGGGAAATTCTCTTCCCAGCACTGGAACCCTGGGCTGGGGAGCCTGGTGTGGGGCTGAGACCACCTGCTCCTCAGAGGGAACCCCCACAAATGATATAGTCCTCCTCATTTTAACTGCCATGCATAGATGTGGAACCAGCTTGCTTTGTTTCTCCACCCCTCCTACCAGTCTTGAGGTGGCTTCTTCTCTATTTTATTAGTTGTAGGACTTCTGTTTAGCTAGACTTTAGGTGATTCTCAATGGTGATTTTTCTGTAGTTTTGTTGTAATTTTGATGTGGTTGTGAGAAGAGGCAAGCGCAGTATATACCTATTTCACCATCTTGACTAGAAATCTATTCATTCTATAATAGGGCAGCTGTAAAAGTAGAGATTAAATTTACTTCTTATTAAGTGGACACCTTAAAATTATCAAACTTCCTCACTATGACAAAAAAAGAGTGTTTTTGGAGCATATTTGACTTCTTTTCTTTATGAAGGAAGAGACAGGATACACAGTATACACAGAGATGGTAATCAGTCAATTTACAGAAGCCCAAAGCCTTCAGAGATGGACTAATCTAAGGACCTAAGTGAAAGAGACCAAAATATGAATCACAGTGAACTGATAGGGTTTCTCTAATAGAGAAAGGCTGTGAAGATGCAAAAAGAAAAGCCCACTTAGAGGATACTGGGAGATAGGTCTGGAGACCTGGGCTACTCAGGCAATATGGTAGCTTTCTTGGCTGATGATAGAATTTTTATAGGTCTAGACAGTCTTGTATAATAATTTTGCTTAAGGAACAAATGGTTAAATTAAAAATATGAATTTAAAGGAGCTATAATTCACAGTGTGAGGCACCCCTGTGCCCTGAGCAGCAGCAGAGGGAATCCACTGGTCCTAGAATTGTATGGGATCATTCTCTACACAGTACAAGTCAGAAGAAGGCAATCACTATAGTTGCTCTTGTTCTTACCATAGTTATTATTAAAAGCAATGTTTTACCCACCCACTCCTAATTAAATATGCTTCTGAAATTCCTAAAAAAAAATCAGAAGTTCAAGGGAAGGCATTAAAATAAAGATAATTGAACTTTCTGCTACTAGGGCATGTATAATTAATTAGAAAAATCAAAAAGACAACATTGTAATTACATAGGTTTATATAAATTACAATTCTTCCACAAATATATATTGAGTTGTGGGCACAGTACTAAATACAATGATTAAGAAAAAAACAAAAGAGACAAAGACCTTATTCTTATAAATTTTACTGTCTTGAGAGCTAGTCCATAAAGCTTATCCCAGAAAAACTTCAAAACTTTTATGGCTGCCTGAGCTGAGTAGCTGCTGGACTTGAGCTTATATGCTCACACCCTATTGCCATGTAGAGTACTATAGCCCTCAGCACATTATGAGCTCTCTCCATTTAGATAAATAGATTCCATTAATTCTGAAAAAGGAGATAGATAGTTTATGTAGGATAATATAGACCAACAGTCACTGCAGGAAAAAAAAATGAGGAGACGGGAACGTGTTAAGGTAGTCACATGGTAGGCAATCATTTAATTGCATACAATACACACACACACACACACACAAACATAATTTATTTATATAATTCATTTTTAAAGAATCAACCAAAATGAACATATTTGTCATTTATGAAAACACCAGAGGATAAACACCAATGGAAAAACCAATTTGCTTTAGAGCATGTTTTGTCCACACACAACTTTAGTTAATGAGATTAACTGTGCATATTAACTCTTTTATATTTACAAATATTTTTCTTTTTAAGGCTACGTTCATCAAATAATATCAAATTATTAGTGAACTCAAAGGCATGTTTCAAAGACTTGTGTAACATTGGCTACTAAAGCACTTGATGATTGGCAAATGCTCAAAACTAAAGTACATTTCAAGTTACAAGGTAACAAGTTTAAAACCAAATGAACACAAATTATTTTCTGGAGGTTGTGTCTCCAAAAACAGTTTAAGACATGCAATTTTTCATTTTCTGTGTCTGGTTTATATTTTAAGCATATCAAGTAGCAACAGATAAAGAAACATGGTGTGTTCTTCGGGTAAAATATTTGTTACATGCCAAGATTCCACTCAATCTAAATGACTTTCGTAAAGGTGTGTGATTGCAGCTGGATATTTATTTTACTATATTTAAACTCAAGATTTTGTCATTAAAACAGCAGCATAAGCCGTTCTCCAAAGCATCCAATATATAATTCAGGGACAGAGGTGGGAGTGAGAACGGAGGGCTGGGAAAAGATGGAGGAGAAAAAAAGAACATTTATTTAATTCCAAGCTAGGGAAACCATGGCAGAATTCCCAGACTCATAGACTTATTAGCAAGTTACATGAAATGTCATTTATCAGCAACCTTAATAATAAAACCAACTATGATAAGAATTCGTTTCTGTTGCCAATAACATACCAGCTGGAACCAACACTCCTTTCATTAAGTGACACATTCTAATCATCACCTCAGAAAAAAAGACTTGCAGAGCATATATACAAGCTTAAGTGTCTCTTCTTGGCTTCCATTTGTGTTGTGTTTCATTTACACCAAGATGTAAACTCAGCATCAGTACACAGTCAGTTACTTGCTTATGAGTTTAAAGCCTACACATTCTGCATAGACACAATGGTTGGTAGTAAGCAATCCAATTGATGGATTATAAATTCAGTTTTTGAAGATTGGCTCTAACATACTTTGTCTTGGACAAAACTATATTGTTGGCAGCCCCAAATATCTCAGTGTCCCATGTGTCTCCTTTCACATTCACAAGTCTAACTGACCTCCAGTACTATATACTGTCTACACTGCCCAAGTCCTTCTACAATAACCAAGAAAATAACCAGCCAAACATAACAGAGTTCAAATCCTTGTTAAACAATGTTGTGTGACATGTAGTAGGTCAGTTAACCTACTATATGCCTCTATATCTCAGTCACATTGTGATGCAAAAGAAATAATTATGCCCCAGAGAACTGAGATAAGAAGTAAATGGGATAATACATGTGAAGTACTTAACATAGTGCTTTCTACATAGTGAATACTTAAGAATTGGTAACAGCTTTTATTATTACAGCTTTTACTAAGTGGGTCAATGTCACTAGAAAGACTGATTTATCTACACTCCCTTTAACTTTAATTCTGGCCTAAGTTTTGTGCCATTGTGCCCCAAATTTTGTTCTTTGGATAGAACAAATTCATCATTTGGAAATAAGGATTGAGATCTACAAAGATTTTCTATAGGAATGTTTATTTAAGCACATTTATAATAGTAAAACTTTGGAAAACAACTAAAGATCCAAAAATATGTGCTACCTTAAGTAAATATGGGACATACACAACTGCATACTCTGCAGCTGTTAAAATGATATAAATAAGAATATTTAATGACATGGAAAGTTGATCAATAACAAAATGGGAAATATACTATGATCTCAATTTTGTAAAATAAAGTAATAATATACATACTAATATATTTAGACAGGATTTATCTGGTTGAAGGATTTTTTGAAATCCTAGATGGTTTTCCTCTACCTTGTAAATTTTTAAAAACTGAGTTTGTATCAATAGTTATTCCCCAATTTTTAAACATATGAGTTTTCCAGAAAGCCCTTCTCATTTGGAACCTAACAGAGAGATTTTCAGGCAGGCCACTAGAAGAAAAATATTGGTTTATTCAGCTTTCTGAACTATATTACACCAAACCTACAGCAACAGTTCTAAATCTAACTCATAGATTTTCTTGGCAAATTTAATAAATGCTTTTCCTTTTATGAAAAGACCCTCTAGATGTCTTTAACCTTACACATTGTTCTAACCACTATCTTAAACTCATTTAAATTTAGACACACCTGTTATATTATTTAATCTAGGTTTAATGTTAACATAAGTAGAGTATTTGAGAAACATGCTGAAGCAAGTTATAAGTCATACATATCACCATAATAGCTTTCCATTTTAGAGGGTTTCATATAATATCAAACACTGTCTTCTCTTGGGGTATCTTGAAACAGATAAATTTATTGGCAAAATTCTATTTCATTAGGGACATGACCACCACTTACATATGCCACTTCTTTACCAGTGACTCCATCTCACCTTTTCTTCCCTGAACCTCTCTAATTGAATGACAGTCCTAAAGGAGAGAGTGGAATTAGGTTTTGGAGTCCTTAACCACTTAAAAAGTCATAGTATCTCATATGTGCACACATATATACCCATACTCACATATATGTATTCACACAGTGTAAATAAGTACATAGATATTCAAAAAGGTTTAGAGTTCTTCACAATGATGACTTTAATGCTCCATTTGATGTAGCTTTATTTCAAATAAATTTTTAATTTTAATTTTTATTTCTTATTTTTCTTATTTTGTTATACTAGATTTGTTAATGTACTAAATATTTAATTAGCCTACCTGTTGCATAAATCCAGCACCAAGCAGCCTGAATAACAAATTAATAATGTACACATGATCATAATTGCTGGCTAGATATTATGGGGATGGTAGAAGAGAAATCTGCTGATCTCATGATACGTTATTCAGGCTGTCAATCATCTAAATGTTCAAATGTGAAATAAACTATGAATAGGGGGATGGTCATGCAGAAAGGAACTAATTAAAGCCACATCCTCTTTTCCTTTGCCAAAGTCAGAATTCACTTGACTACTAGAAGGACAGTCACTTCTATATCAACCAGCAACCCACAATGTTCTTTAGGGCTCCACATGCATTTACCACATCAAACCTGAAGGCCTTTGCTTTTGTTATATTTTAGTAATGCTGCTAAAGAATAACACAGTGTTACATAGTGTTATAATTAAGAATTCATCCTTTTGAGATTATAAATCTAGTTTTGAATCCCAGCCTCATAATTTAGTGGCTATGGACCTCTCTGTACCACAAAGTTCTTATTAGTAATACTGGACTGATAATACCACTTACTTTATAGGTTACTGTGAGAACAAACACACTGAAAGCATTGCATAAAGCATAACAAACACATAGAATATAAATGGATAATATTGAAGTGAGAAAAGGAGAGAATGGTAAGAAGTTAGGCTGTTAAGATAAAGGGTTAGATCATGTAGAATTTTGTAGACTCTGCTATAAAGTTTGGAATTTTTTTTTTCTAAGTATGATATGAATCCATCAAAGATTGTGGGGTTAAATAAGATTATATATTAGATTATATATGAAAGTTACGTAGTATAATGCCTAACATATTAAAGGTGTATAATCTTAATCATATGCTTAACATTCAATATATGGAATGTGTGTGTGTGTGTGTGTGTGTGTGTGTATGGAGAAAGAGAGAGAGACAGAGAGAGAGAGAGAGAGAGAGACTAAAGAATATGGGCAGAATATAATCACTGCAGGTCATTTGAGACCAGGAACCTCCAGACCCAAGAGAAAGTAAGTCAGTGGATGCCAAGCCACACATGCTCGGAACAGTCTTACTGATTGCTTTTCTAACAGCAGAAAGACGTGGAGTCGTCATTTATCTGAAGATTCAAAGGTTGGGTTCGGGAAACCTGCCTATTTACATAAGATTTTTGCCAATCTTAATACAAGCAAATGTAAATTTGTAATGTGAATGTCTACTCTCACAATATGAACAGTTCCACAGGATCACATAAAAAGTGTTCTCAACTCAATCCTTTAGAACTAAGTACCTTGGGATTGGATCGGTATTACTGCATCTGCAAAGTTAAATTGCATTCTCATTTAACATAAATGTGCCTTATTAAAAAGCAAAAGAATGGCTATTTAGAGTTATGCCAGCTAATGATTAAAACAAAATTGTGAGCCCAGGGCAATCTGAACCTGCTGCACACCAAGTCTCAACAGAAGCAAGCTACCCTGAAAGAACCGCAGGGCTCCAGGGGCTGGCACTGCTCAGCATGTGAGAGAAGAGGTTGCCTAACTGGGGACTGTGGGGAGAGAATATGCCCAAGTGGATAGTAGACATAGCCCTTTGTTTCTTACAAAACCAAATGTAAAATTCAGATAGAAAAGGCAGCTCTGTATAAAATGGTTTATAAACCATAAACCATTTTTAGTATAAAAATTATATGGCATCTGCCCAGCACATAAAGTCAAGTTCTAGAGCATTTTATCTCAGAGATTACAAAGGAATTTAGCCTCAGGAACAACCTGACAAGTAAAACTTACCACTTTGTATTACTGTATGAACCAGGATTATGGATTTCCAATAGCTAGCAAAGTGTAAGTACAATTGATTCCTGTTAAAGAATAACATCAATGTTGGAGAAATGTAAGCGTTAAAGATATTCTAAAGACAAACACAGATGTACTATCATACAGATGAGAAGATGATGTAGAAATATGTATCAGTCTGGCATCCATTATGTTTTGTTAGATATAAAGACAGGTTAGAGATCAGCATGTATTTCATAATCTCATTTTTAGAAAATATGTTTCATAAAGATTTGTATGAGTAAAAG
This sequence comes from Macroglossus sobrinus, assembly GCA_004027375.1. Classification (NCBI taxonomy): domain Eukaryota; kingdom Metazoa; phylum Chordata; class Mammalia; order Chiroptera; family Pteropodidae; genus Macroglossus; species Macroglossus sobrinus. The sequence goes on along the minus strand of PVKZ01001544.1, from coordinate 5,998 downwards.
TCTGAAAGACTACACACACATTAAATTATTAACTGCTCTTATCTCTTAGAAATGGCATTTCTGATTATTTTTTATTTTTTCTGTTATGTGTGATTTTTATAATATCCATAAATCTTAATATGATGTATTTAAAACCATAAACCTTTGCATAAGATAATAAAGACTAGCCTTAACTTCTCAAAACTTTTAGAAACTTGCATTTCCACAGCAAGCAGATTCAGAATAGATCAAAATGCCTAATTGTTGCAGCATATAAATATTTTGAGAATCTATTTAAGGCCACACTGAATCCAGATTCCTCAGTTTCATATTCCTATGATTTGGGCCTCACACTGAACTAGAGGTGACTTGCTGTGAGGAAAGTAGTAGCTGGCTGGCTGGACAGCATGTTCATCTGGCCATCTTGAGGTAAACGCTGTTACTGACAATAGTAGGAAATACACTGCGTGTAAGCCTAGTCAAAAGATCTGGATCAAGGCCAGAGAGTTCATCTTTCCCTGATATCCGGTGAATGCTAAATTAATACTTGCTGAATGACTGACTATTTAACCAAGATGTAATTGGAGAAACCTTAGACACTGCAACAGATGTACCTCTCCACCAGTATGCCTTAGAGAGCTCTGTGATTTCACAGGCACCTGCCCATGCATAACACAATCACATGCTTTGCTTCCCTATAAACACTCAACTCTGAATGGCTTAAGTCAATCTGGTAACAATGAGACACTGTAGTTATGTTCACATCTTTTCAAACCCCATGATATAGCATGGCTTACATATACAAGCTGCAGTCATCTGCACACTGTTCAAACAAAGCCATTTCATCACAAAGCAGACTTCTATTGTAGCATAGTAAGGCACCTCATTTCAGGATTTCCAGAAAGATATCCTAAATGTGTGGCAGTATTTTGGCATTATGGTATGCCTTCTAGAGAATCAACTTTGTTTTTTACTTATGTAAATTTCTTTCCATTTAAATATAAAAAATACAAAGTGAAAATGCTTTTTAAAATATAAAGCAAGCAATCCAGAAGTGTAAAACTTAGAGTAGAATGTCCCTCATTTACCCAGAACAACCACTGCCTTGTAAGGTACCTTTGTGTAAATTTTAAATAGGTTCACCTTTCTCAAAATGAAAAGGAAACATTTAAATTAGTATTTTCTCATACAACCTTAGTGACATACATGTTTAGGTGATGCCTGAGTTATGCTTTATAAAAGAAACATGTGTGCCAACATCCCTACGCCAATGAGGACATGTTTTGTGTGCTCTCCTGAGTGTGTGTACAAGCACATGTGCCAGGCTTTCCTCCACTACCCTAGAACTCGACATGTGCCAGGCTTTCCTCCACTACCCCAGAACTCGACCGAAAAGCCCAGAATCACCAGGTGCTGCATTCTAAACAGATGCCTACACACTCTCCTATGAGTTAAAGTATGCATACATGTGACTGATGGCCTCATAGACACAGCCCCCTTGACAGCTAGAGCAAATGTATGCACAACTAGAGCAAATGTATGCATTGAGACAGGACCCATTCAGTTCTGCATCCCGCCCTCCCAACCCCAATCCCATTCACCTGAGATTACAGAGCTCTACATGTGGTAGAAATCGTTTTTAATTTGGAAATTAATGAGAACCCATTAGAGACTCTCTTTTGTATATGTAAAGGTCCCTTGAATCTATATGAAGGGAAGATATATTCTTTACTATAATCTCTTTGAGAATTTAAATACCACAATGCAGTTTCAAGTGGCAGATGTTAATACAGCTTGTTCTTTCCCTATCTATGCTTGAAAACAGTCTTGCAAACTCAAGGGAAACTTTTCCATTCTATATTCAAATGGCAATAGGGAGATTTTGTAATACATATCCATATCAAATTTGGTGTGAAAATGTGTTTTGTGGAACTTGTGAAAACTCACATTGGAGACATCTTTCTAAATGGGACCATGCGGAGCACATTTTATACCCGCCATGTTCTTATACTTGATCTCTCTAACTGACCGCATATGGATTTCAGATCAAATTAAATAGCATTCTAAGATGCTATTTTCAATAGAAATACAAGAGCTTAACATTACATTGCACTTCTGTATCAATAAAAAACTTTATATGAATAAAACAGATAAATGTTTTGTTTTACCACTCACTCCGTGAAAATATCAGAACTAGTTTCAGATATATTTTACAAATGTAAACAATTACTGAAATAAATTCTTTAAAATTCACATCTAAGTGTACCAAGTATAAAATAAAAACTTTTTGCTATTGTTTTTGTTTCTTGTTTTGTTCAAATAACCTAATTATCATCAACAGAAAAGTTTATGTTAAAACTCTTTGCAGTAATATAATAAGAGAATCCTTATGTAAATTCATTTAAAAGAGAAAAAATTAGCTGGATTTTTTTTCTGGGTTCAGGATATGACTGATCGCAGATCGAATTTTGAAGGAGCTCCTTTTTTCCTCATGGCCTCCTCACTAACTCCCTGCATTATCCTTTCCATGATTTTCTTTCTCTCTCCCTCCCATTTGACCTTTTCGCTTGCCCCGCCCCCTCCTTTCTCACACATTACTCCCTCCTCATTTCTCAAGGGTCCTGATTTATGCCAGCTAATTTGGTACACTAATTCAGATTGAGACAACCCTAATAAAAATGCCAAAGTGTGTCACAGCTCCAATGTTAATTAAATTAAACATTTAATGTTGGGAGCCATTCTTGATGAATGCCCTGCAGACAGGGTTGGAGTTGCCTGCAAGCTAGAAGTTTGCAGAGCAAGGTGGGCTTGTTTACTGAAGGAGGAAGTTTGGCTTAATGTTGAATGTTTCTTGCCCCAGGGAATAAGAGACAAAAACAGGAACAAGGATGTTTTAGAACTTACCTAAAGGTCAGCAATCATTTGCATATGTGTGGGTGTTGCTTCTCCACGGTTATATATATGCTGTGCTAAATAAACTCAGGGCTCAGTATTCACTGTTTGCCCTCCCAACTCTGTCTCTCTCTCTCTCTTTTCTCAATCCTCACTCCCCCTCTCGGGAACTGTTCGATTTTAGCCGGTGGGCTCCGGCAATTTAATTACATTTATCAGTGGCCAAAACTGGTTATCCCCAAAAGGGAGTAATGGTGGAAATTTGGAGTCTTTCAAAAGTCTGAGAGGAGATTGACTTAAGAGTGGAAGACTCTTCAGCACCCCTCTGTTTATGCAATGCAGACGCATTTGCAATTCACACCATATTTCATAGACATATCCATTGTTTTGGCTCACAAAAGGCACTGCTACTTAAAAGTCACAGTCAGCGACTGATCTTTGGACTGAAAGTGAGACTGGCGGACTTCTATGCATTAGAAAGTGTTCCTGCAGACACAGCTGGTATTAAAGAAGGTTGATTTTCATGGGTGGCATTCAGCACAGATGAACTTACTCTTCACAAATGCTCACTAGATACACCATTGTGGCTAATAATTGAAATATATTTTAAGACTCGTTGTCTGACTCCAATCTTAAGTTCATAGATATCTGGTAACTCCAGTAAGAGTGCTGGAAGAGCAATTTATTAAATGATGCCCCAGTTACCCAAAAGCAGGAATGTTACTCCTGAAGCCCCAAATTCACATCTAGGTATTTCTTTACTCAGTACTTCTATTAAATAGAAATGATGGAAATACCAATGACTCTTGAAATTTTAATATCAGTATTTCCTATTCTACTTCATTTACTATCCAAATCTTTGACCAACTCTTAGAGTGAGTAATGTTGTTAAGTTTGAAATTGAAAAATTCAAATGACAGGCACTCTGTATCCAGATTCTTAGGAAAATACTTATTCTTTATTCACCTTTATATGTATAACTGAAACGTAAACTGTGACCCTCACGTTATCTAATCAATGCATAAACTAGAATTCAAGGAAGCAAAATCCAGCTGGCAAATAATTAAAAAGGAAATCCAATATTTATTTCAGGTTTTAAAAGAATATTAAGGGGGATTCAATTTTTAGCTTACAAATACATTGGTCAAATATCTTTTTCCAAGATCCATTTTTTTTTATAAACCACAGCTATCTCAGACCCCATTATCCTACAAACCTCCAGGGTTCTTCTAATACACATTTTATTCTAATCTCTCGCAATTTCCCTCTCTCCCTGTTCTTAGCTACATCAGCTCCTATGGCCAGCTTAGTGCCCCAAATTTCAAGTCATATCTCTGCTCTGGTTTCAAGCTATCCATTCCCATTCATGCGTCAAAACAGGTTGAAAAAGAAATATATATAATCAGTACAATCAAAGAGATTCAGTCTCATAGGGCAGAAATTTAAATCAAGCTCTGTTTTCAAACTTGCTTACTATACAGCAGCCATTCAGTCCTAAATAAGTCATCAGAATTGTATTACTGTTTGCATTTACATGAGTTCACCTTTGTAAGTGCTTTCTCATCTTTCATTCAGTAATATTGTTCACCCTCTGAGAAACCAGGCAACACTTACACAAAGAGGTCCTATGACGCTTATGCAGGCTCAAACATTACCATAGAATTTATATTTCCACCCAATGGATTGTCCCTTTCAGCTTAATTCTTATGTGGAAGTTCCTTTTGTTACTTTTTCTGCAAGGCTGATTATATCCTACCCATCATCTAGAAAAGGTCATGTAAGGAAAGAGCAAAGAAGTAACCAAAGCCTGTCCTGATCAAAACATACTGCTCTTACTAAAAAGAAACAGACTACTCAGAAATATCATTGATATAAATCATGTGCCAAGAGTAAATGTTAAGCAAATAAACAAGCAAATTCTGAGAATTTTTTATAATTAACAGGGCCAAATTGTGTAATATGCTAAAGATGGTCATCAGTACTAGAACTACCCAAGAAGAAAAATAAGGGCTAGGCTACAGAACAGACAACTTTGTCTAAGGCACTCATGGCTATAGATTTTCCACCAATCCCTAATGGGGAAAGCATAGCCAATTCTATCAGAACTTGAGAGTATATTAATTTTATAAACAAGACAGTCTACAGGTAACTACCATTACTCTATTGTTTTTATTCTGTAATGTGTATTTAATGCTTCATCATCATAAAGCCCTGAACTAATAAATCCTTTAAGTTGTGTTTACAGATAGTTATCTAAACCAGATGGAATCCTCCTTATTAACCATTATTTTATTTACAGCGGACAAGCAAAAAACGATCACCCCTTAAAGAGTATCGCTTTCATGATTTTTGTTACTATTTGGGTTTGCTGCACATGGTAGAGTAGTGACAAGAAGACGAATTCACTCAACAAACACTTAATGAACATTTATTGTGTGTCAGGCCTTATGCTATGTGCTAGGGATACAAACATGAGCCCGTAAAGCATAACGTTCTAAATGCTATTACTGAACTACAAAGGCAATGTAACAGAGAGAACAGATATAGTGGAGGGTGACAAAGAGAAGTAGAAAGTTATTATAAAAGTCTAAAAAAAGAAACAATATTGCCCTGTTTTATTTTAAACATAGTACTTAACACCAGCCTTAATTTTGTTCATTTTTTAAGGATAATTTGTCTTCTTTTTCCACCCATAGATTTTAAGGTCCATGAGGTAGATATCTTTTCCTCTGCATGGTAACTTCAGTGTCTAAAACAATGCCTGACACATATTAGTAGCTTGTTATGTGTTGAACTCTGTCCCCCCATCAAAATATATCTTAGCATTCTAACCCTCGGTACTTAAGATATGGCCTTATAGGTGAGACTAATGACAATCCATTTGTGTAATCCAATATGACTAGTGTCCTTATAAAAAGAGGAAATTGTGACACAGCAACAAACACACATAGGAGGAAATGAAAAAAAGAGACAGAGAGATCACCATCAGAGGTCTCAAAGGGAACCAACTCTGTTGATACCTTGATTTCGTACTTCTTGCCTCCAGAACTGTGAAACAATAAGTGTCCCGACCCGCGGAACCTAGTTATTCGTAGGGGCGGCGAGGAGGATCCAACCTGGGAAAAAC